>LZPO01034880.1:272797-291046 GCA_001675575.1 Neotoma lepida | reverse complement strand
GTGTGTGTGTATGTGTGTGTGTGTGTGTGAATAATATAAAGGGTGACTGGGATTATGACCCAATGATAGCATGCTAGCCAGGCATATACAAATGCCTGGATTGTATCCCCAGAACTACAAAATAAAAGAAAACAAATAAAATAAAATTGGAATCTTTTTATAATGAAAATTAGTTTTCTTAGTCACACGTATAATGTGTGACTGAATATTTCTGGAGACAGAGCCCTCTGGGGAGGGTGTGACCATAGCCCTTAATTCCATGTAGGGAGAGTCATAGTTTGTAGCCTTTTCCAGCGCCGCCTTTTACATAGTAGTATTCATTTAAGTTTCCTGACTTGAGAGCCGATTTCTTTGAAAGTGGTGAATAATTCCCCATTATCTGGCTATACCAAACTTGACCCATTCATCAGCTGAGGAACATCTTGGTTGCTCCTAAGATCATAGACAAAGCAGATACAAACATCATATGCTGATGGAGACAGTGTGTCGACTCATTTGGACCACCAGTGGGTGCAACTGATGGATTGTATGGAGACTGTGCTTGGTTTTGTAAGTGCCCCACTGTCTTGCAACGTGTCAGGGATATTTTACATGTTCCAGCAATGAGCAAGATTCCCCATCTGTTGCTTCATACCTTTGTCAATGTTGGATGTCAGTATTTTGGATTTTTGCTATTCTAGTATGTGTGCACCAGCATTATCTCTCATTACAGTTTGCAATTCTCTGATGACAGATGATACAGAGCACCTTTTAATAATAGATAGATAAATTATATCCGGATAAATCCACTGCAAGTCAAAGATGCCAAAAGTTGAAAATGTCTTAGGGCATGGTGGCACACGCCTTTAATCCTGGCTCTCAGGAGGCTGAGGTAGGCAGATCTCTGAGTTCAAGGCCAGCCTGGTCTACAGAACAAGTCTCAGGATAGCAAGGGTTACACAGAGAAACCCTATCTCAAAACAGACAAACAAACAAACAGTTGAAAATGCATTTAATACAACCAATCTATTAAACACAATAGTAGTGTATTACAAATTAAATTACATTTATGTGTGTGTGTGTGTGTGTATGTGTGTGTGTGTGTGTGTGTGTGTGTGTGTGTGTGTGTATGGCAGGGGCCATGAATGCTGTAGCACATGTGTAGAGGTTAAAGGACAACTTTGGTAGTCAGTTCTCTCCTTCTACTATGGGGGTCCCAGGGATTGAACTCAGGTCGTTGGGCTTGGTGGCAAACACCTTTACCCACATGTATGTCTTGGCACCACAGTCAAGTTAAAACCCCTAAGTGGGGTGTTGAAAACTCAGCAGCATCTTTACTCTGGGATGAGGTACGGATCACAGCTTTTGATTTTTATTTGTGGTGCTGGTGACTGAACTGAGGGTCTCGTGCATCCTAGGTGAGTTCCACCACAGACCTATCTTTGGCCCGTTGTGAAGTCAGGTGTCCATTTTCTTGTTGAGTCTTAAAAGACCTTTGAATATTTTATGTAAGATTCCTTTTCAGATACGTCTTTTGCAAATGTCTTTTCTGGGTCTGGGCTTTTCATCTCGTTCTCTTGAATGGTTTTTCTTTTCTTTCTTTCTTTTTTTTGATAATTGTTTTTCATTTGTTTGTGTTTTTGAGGCAAAGTCTCCCTATGTTGCCTAGGCTAGCCTCCCTACCTTTGCTTCCCAAATGCTGGCATTATAGGGGTGTACACCATATCTAGAAATTACTGTATCTTTATAGTGAATCTTAAAGTTGAATAACGTTAGTTCTCTGATTTTGTTCTTCTTAACTATTATTATGACTGTTCTGAGATCTTTTTCGGCTCCACATAAACTCTAGAATCAATTTGTGGATACTGTGTCAGCAGCATAACTTCCTGACTGTAGCTCTGGGTTGTATTGAATCTGTAGGTCAACTTGAGAAGATTGAAACTCTTGGCAGCTGGGTCTTCCTGTCTCTGAAGATGGAAGACACACTGATTTTTCAGCTCTTTGATTTCTTTTGGCAGAGTTTTGTAGATCTTGTTCACATGTGTTTAGGTTTATTCTAACTTGTTTTATTTTTTGGATGCTAATATAAATGATATCGTGCTTTGAATTTCATTATTCAGCTATTTGCTGATCTTAATTGTCAATTGAGAGACTCTAGGATCACCTGCAGGGTGGGCCTCTAAGTTTTCCTGTTGGAGGTTATCTTGCTTGCAATAAATGAGGTAGGAAGACCAGCCCACTGTGGGTGGCACCGTTCCCTGGCTGGGATCTTGGACTGAAAATGGAGAAATGGAACTGAGCAACAGCATGTGTTCATCCTTTTCTCCTTCTTGACTATGATTGCAGTGTGACCAACTGCCTCATGTCCCTGCTGCTGTGACTTCCTTATCATGATGGACTGTAACCTTGAGATGGGAGCCAAAATAAATCCTTTCTCCTTTCTAGCCATGATGTAAGTAACCAATACACACACACACACACACACACACACACACACACACACACACACACACACACACACACACACACACACACACACACACACACACACACGCACACTCACACACCCAGTGATATACCCAGGGATATAACTGAGTGTGCATGTCTCTCTGTCTCTCTGTCTCTCTGTCTCTGTCTCTGTCTCTGTCTCTCTCTCTCTCTCTCTGTGTGATAAAGTACATTGCTGCCATTATTGTTTTGAATAAAACAAAATCAAACATTTTACTTTACTCTCACTTTCTCTAGTGCCATTTTCTTTATGTAAAGCTGAGTTTCTTGCTGATATCATTTTCCTTCTCTGTTAAGTTCTTTTGACAGTTCTTTCAGTATAAATCATGGACAACAAATTCTCTCAATATTTGTTTGCTTGAGAAATTCTTTTTCTCCTTTAGTTCTGAGGGATAATTTCTTTCAAATATGCTGTTCTTGTTTTCTTCCTAAAGTGTAAATATGTCACTGTTGTGTGTGAACTGTTTTTCTTGCTTCTTTAAATATCTTTACCTTGGATTATGCCTATAACATATGTAGGTGGTGATGGTGGTGGTGGTGGTGGTGGTGGTGTGTGTATGTGTGTGTGTGTGTGCGTGTGTGTGTGTTTATGGGTGCACGGGTAGGGGGCAGGGTAACATGCCATGATGTGCACGTGGAGGTCAGAGGACACCTGTAGGGGACAGTTCTCTGCTTCTACCATGTGGGTCCTCAGATTGTCAGGCTTGGTGGCAAGCACTGAGCCATCTCACCAACACTGAATTTGTCTTTTATTGCACACTATCTTAATAATAGAAAGATAATATGTTTTCTCATTCAGCCTAAAAAAAGCATCTATAAAATTCAATTGTTTGGCAGCTAGAGAGATGGCTCAGAGGTTAAGAGCACTGGCTGCTCTTCCAGAGGTCCAGAGTTCAATTCCCAGCGACCACATGGTGTCTCACAGCCATCTGTAATGAGATCTGNTGCCCTTTTCTGGTATAGAGCACCATATACATAAAATAAATAAATCTTAAAAACATATTTTTTAAAATTCATTTGTTTTATTTTAAAAAGAAAATCTTAAACTAGGCACAGTGGCACCCACCTTTAATCCCAATACTTCAGAGGCTAAGGTAGGATTTTGAATTTAAGGCCAGCTTGGGCCAGTCAGGATCTTAGTGACCTCTGTCCAAAAAATAATATATATATTATAAAAANATATATATAAAATAAAAATAAAAAAGAAGAAATCTATCAACACCTCAAGAAAACTAAAATCAAGACAAAACTTCATTAACTAGAGAACTAATGTCAAAACCCTGAGTAACCTTGCTTCAGAAATTGGTCAATTTAAATAAGTCAACTAATAAATTTAATAAAACTCTATCTACCCAGGAGCTGAGGGAATGGCCCAGTCAGGAAAGTGCTTGCCTTGTAAATATAAATATAATATAAATACAAAGCACCAGAGTTTGATCCCCAGCGCCCACATAGAGATAGCAGGTGTTGTGGAGGACACTTCTAATTCCAGCATTTGAGGTAGAGACATGAGGATACCTGGGGCTCACTGGCCATTGGTGAGATGCTGGCCAGTGAGGAACCCTGGCTCAAAGGAGGTAGATGAGGAGGCTCAAGAATGACACCTGGGATTGTCCTCTGGCCTCTACACATACATGTATGCACACTTAGACATGCACCATGTGCACACTTACATAAAAAAAAAGTATAACTAAGGGCCAGCAAGGTGTCTCAGCAGGTATGGGCACTTGCATGCAAGCCTGAGAACCCGAGTTTANTTCCCCAGAACCTATGTAAATGTGGGAGGAGAGACCTGACTGCACAAAATTGTCCTCTGACCTCCACCCATGCACCGTGGAGTGCATGCACATGCACTCACCCACTTACCCCCAATAATAATAATAATAAAAAGGGTAAAACTGGGCTTTTTTGAGCCTTGGTCTTACTATGTAGCCCTAGTTAACCTAGAACTTCCTGTTGACCAGGCTGACCTCGAACTCACAGAGATCTGCCTGTCTCTGCCTCCCAAGTGTTAGGATTAAAGGCATGTGCCATCATGCCCAAAAATAAAGTTTTTTTTTGTTTTGTTTTGTTTCTTTGTTTTTAGTTTGCTTGCTGTTCCTAAACATCTGGAGTCCTTCAGTTCCCATGATCCTCTGTTCATCATCATGTCCCTGCTTCTCAGTCTGGGGTGGCTCCATGAGGGTGCAATAAGCCAAGGAAAGCCGAGGACTCTGAATTGTCTAGGATGTTCTTATTTCTTTTGAAATAGAGTCTTCTATATCCCCTGAAATTCTGGTGGTCCTGCCTCATCTCACTGGGGCTGGTGTTCCAAACATCAGCCACATCTGGTGCTGGGGATTAACCCCAGTGCTTCTTTCTGCAAGCTAAGATAGCACTCTCCTAACTGAGCTGTGTGCCCAGCCTCTGTTTGAGATTTCCTATTAAATTAGCATAATAAGGGCTAGAGAAAACAGGGAAAACTAAGTCAAAGGCTCAGTATCAAGATGAAATGTGCTGGCATCTGAATGTACAAAAGGACCCCTGAAGTCATCTGTCTGTGAGAAAGTAGGAGCTGTTTATTCACCAGAGCACATCTCTTAGTTAAAAGTCCCCCAGGGCAGGACATGATGGCNTACTCCTGCAATCCCAGAGCTTCGGAGGCTGACTCTGGAGGATTCCAATTTTGAGGCTAGCCTGGGCTATATAGTGAGATCTTGTTTGTCCCTGTGATGTTAACTCCCCCACATTCCAGGACACATGGAAGGCAATGAGAGGGTCTCCACGGGAGAGCCCCGAGGCAGATTCATGTCAAGTGGCACCCATGAGGAGCCTGTCACAGCCTACACCAGTCATAGCAGAGGTGTCTGGAAGGCAAGAAATAGAGCCCAGAGGATAAGAAGCGGTGATTCTGCCTNCTCAGACTGATGAGGAACAAGTCAAATCTCTCAGAGCCCCTTTCACTGAAGAGGACAGCTCAGTCTGCAATGAAGTGGTGTAAAGGGGCCATTAAAACACCCTATGTTCTATGATGCTGTAAGGGTGCCTAGNTCAAAATGAAAATCCATCATTTCCTCCCTCCATTGCCTCTCTCTCTCACCCTCAGCTAGCATTTTGGAAGGACTTAGAATGTCATCCCTGAATGACTCAGCCCTTAGATGCCCTTGTCAGGATGCAGTGGTTTAAGTTGCCTATTTATCCTTATTGCTAGGTGTGGAAGTCCCAGGAGATGTCCAGGGAACTCCCTTTTATCTCTGCTCTTGCTATGTAGCTCAGGCTGCCCTTGAACTCATCGTAATCCTCCTGCCTCAGCTTCCTAAATGCTGGGATTACAGGTGCGGGCCACCACACCTTCTCCCAATTTTTTTTTGTTTTAACATAATTTTGAATTGATTCTTTGGGACTTTCGCGTCATGAGCCTCAATCCCACTCATTTCCCAGTCCCTCCATATCTGCCCTTTACCCCTGTAGCATCCCCCTAAAAGAAAAACTTGAAAATATTAATTAAAAACAAAACAAAGCTGAGCGGTGGTGGCGCACACCTTTAATCTCAGTACTTGGGAGGCAGAGGCAGGTGGATCTCTGTGAGGCCAGCCTGGGCTACAGAGTGAGTTCCAGGACAGCCAAGGATATACAAAAAAAAACCCAGTCTCAAAAACCCAAAATAAATAAATAAATGAAACAAACAAACAAAACCCCACTTTGCTCCTCCATCTTTCCCNCCTCTCCAACACATCTTCGTTTGTCTTAGTGACATTGGGAGCTGCGGTGTGTCACCCAGTNGGCCCTTTGGTCCACTCAGCTTTACTTGCAAATGTTCATTGCAATTAGTTGTTGCTCTAGTTCAAGGCTTCTGACTTTTGGTACACCATCAATAGTGGACCCTCACCTCAGTCCTCTCAGATACCCTGATGTTGCCTCAAGTCATGGAGATCCTGTGCTATAGTTCCTCAGGACCAGTCCCTCACACACTCTAGCAGGTCATAGATGGGGTAGATGTCGGGGTGGGCCAACTCAAAGCCCGGGATGTGGGTCTAGGTGGTAGCTGATTTGGTCAGCCTGGGCTGCTGGCACCACCCCTCACACCCATGCCATCAGGGCCACTGTGGTGAGGGGTAGGGCCATCTTTCCTGAGTGTGGGGCCAGCTCTCAACTGTGAGGGACAGGGTCAGCTCTCCCAGGGGCAGCAAAGAGTGGTGCTGGCTCAGCAGGGACCTTGGATTTCAACATACATGGTTCTTACGGTTCCCTGTGGTAACATGGGCCATGGAGATCAATACAGACCCCAGCCTCAGCAGGACCACAGACCCAGACATGGCCCTCAGGAGCAGCTCAGGTTCAGATGTCACCATGGCCCCAGGTGGCAGCTCAGGCCACTGATCANCATGGCCCTGGCAGTGGCACAGGCCTCAGACACCAACATGGCCACTTCCATATGGCCTTTGGTGGGAGCATAGGCCACAGATNTCAACATAGACACCATCTGCCTCTCAATCTTTTTAAAGCACTCATGGTTGATTACCCTACCACATAGCCTTCCTCTAGTGTACTGGAGGGAGGAAACGCAAAAATGTCAGGAGATGTAACAGCCTCCAATTTAGTAAAACTGGTTACGGAGCAAAGTCATTCTCTTTCTAGTACCTGTAATTTTTCTGATGTCAAAGGCCATTGTTCCACCCACACAGGTTTGTCAGTTAACTATTTTAAAAGTAAGGCTGTTGGTACATTTGAAAGATCAACAGCTGTTGTGCCCTGCTTATGGACATCCTGAATGGTTTGCGACTGTTCTTTTAATTTCCCTGTGGATGAGTTTCTCTGATGCTGGCAAGGAATGATTGGACCAAATTTGATATTGGGACCTGTGAGAGAACCCCTAAGGCATTTCCCAATGGTAAAGGGTTACCTTGCCAGTCCCTGGTTGATAAGCATTCATTAGTCCAATGCTGGCTTTGCCACACCTTCTACATCTCTAGAAAAAACATTGTTTCTAGGAANGCCTTGCCTATANGTCCTTTTCAAATGGCCTTATTTACCACAATTAAAATGTTGTGGGACATTTTGATCACATTCTGACACTCCCGAGACTGACAATAAAGTTTGCTTTGAATCAGATGGTAGAGCTAGCTACTAGCAGACCATATTAGCCATAGAGGTTTTGGAGGACCAAGGACATATAGAGAGACACAGGAAGTAGTAGGGTGGGGCTTAGAAAGACTCTTGGCCCCTTTGGATAGAGGAAGGAGGGAGANAGGAGGTCACTGGTCGCTTCTTTACCGCTTCTCTGATCATTCAGGTTCTTACCCTGATAAGTTTTTATTGATAAAGAATAATTAGATAAATGTTTCATTAAAATATCTGACATTCTGATTTTTCTTAAAATTTCTAGAAATTACTTCTATCAAAGCATAAGCATGAGATCCAATATCAGCCGTATTTCTAATCCATTCCTCTATTGGTGCTGATCTTGCCTTTAAAGGCCTAATCACCCTTTTAAATTCTGAATTAGCATTTTCAAAAGCCAAAGATTCAATTAATATTCATCTGACTTCAGGATCTGACACCATTCTATTTACAGCTGAAGTCAATCTTTAAATAATCAGTGAAGGCTTCTTTTGGGCCTTTTATAATTTTAATAAATGATTCAGATCTTTTTCCTGATTCTTCAACCTTGTCCCAAGCATTTAAGGCTGCTAAACTACGTAGGGCAAAGTGTGATCATCAAATTCATACTGTCTTTGCAAATCAGCATATCAGCCTTCACCNAGGAGCGGATCTTGGGACATTTCCATACCTGTAGCCCGATTTCATTGTTCTATGACACCTAGCTTCCTATGTCCACCATGTTCACTACTGTAACTGAGGACATGCTTCCAATATTGCTGTAGCTAAATTTTTCCAGTCTTGGGGGGTAACTCTATTCTGAGTTGCTCATAAATTTAACATCTGCTTCACATAGAGTGAATGAATAGTATAAGAAACAACCGCTTCCTTAAATCTCCTCAAATCTAATATTTCTATAGGATTCCATTTGACTTCTGCATAACCTTGGGGGTGCATATCATCTGCCGGTTGTTCTTGTATAATATTTAACTATTTCCTTAAAAACTTCCCCGGTGTCTCACCAAATATGCTGACTTCTCAGTGGTGAGCTTGAGGTCCCTTCTTCAATTCCCAAGCAAGAGCCCACCCTCTGGAGTCCCAGTGAGGAGTTCCCAGAGTGGCTCTGGGGGCTGGAGCAGAGCCTTGCAAGAGCAGCAGCTGACTGTGGCAGCACTGGCTGGCATGGCTTCTCCATTTGTGAGGTCATGTTGGGCTCCAGATGTTGTTTTTCCGTTGGCTTAGTGGCTGCACCTGAATTTTAACTAAGTCTCTATTGTTCTATTTACCAATAAAGANTCAGGAGTCTTGGGATAAAAACCTAGCTAGCTCAGAGAGGCCAAGAAGCAACCAGCTGACCTTCCTTTCTGACCAGAGACCCATCGAGAGAGTGTCTCTCCAGCTGTCCCAAATCAAAANAGATCTTGAAACTCCAAGTCCCTCCCTACNCCTTCCTGTGCGTCTCTCTATCCNTCTTCCTGGCTCTGCTGTACTCTCTATGACTAATTCCTGTCAACTAGTTACTGGCTCAGCCTCCTGACCCAAGGTTGATTTTATTAACACAGTTTTGGGTTTCATAGTGTGATTAAATATCCCAAAACACCCTGTGGCTTACAGAGCTGTGAATACTATACNTATATCCAACAAAGCCCTTTATAATTGATAAGCCATCTGTTCAAAGCCATGTACTTCAAGATGGAGGACAGTGTTGCCATCACTTTGGTTTCTTCAAATATGCCTTAGCTGTATCTTCAACAAGTTTGTACACAATTCTGCTAGGTTGGCTACCTCTGGGACTGAGTTCCAAGTAGATCCAAATGTCCCTGTTGCAAGTTCTTTCCAATTAGTTGGTCCCTTGGTCTGAGACAAAGACGAACAAATTCCTATTTGTCATGCTTTGAATCTGAAATCCCCCCAGAGGCTCGCAGGTTAAAGGCTTATTTGCCAGCTCATGGGGCTTTATGGAAAGGACTAGATCATGAGGGCTCTAGCATCATCAGCTGATTCATGCATGGATGGATCATAATTAGATAGCATTATTGAGAGAGATGGGGAGACTTCAGAGGTAGGAGGAAGCAGACCACTGAACGCACATCTCTCAAGGGCATCTTGCTTCTTCCTGTCTGGCCCTCTGCTTCCTGGATGCCAAGTGATGAGCAGCCGCTGCCATGTGCTCTTGCCACCATGATATTTTTCTTTGTCTTACACTCAAAGGAATGTATCCAGATCACCTTAGGCTGACACCTGTGGAACCATGAGCTCACACAAACCTTTTCCTGTTTAAATTGCTTTTCTTGGGTATTGGTGGCAACAAAAANCTTCCTGGAACTCTGTTATAGAATCTCTAAACAAGAGGAGCTTTCTTCCTTGGGCAATGGGAAGAANTGCTTCTGCCTCTCTGGAAGACTCAAGGGAACCTGGGAGTAGGGGTTAGTCAGGTGTGTCTGGCCTTCCCACCCAGTCATCCACATCCAATGCTCAGGTTTCCCCTTCTCCGATCCATGCTGGGACTCTGATGGAAGCGACTGAGAGACTGTGCGTTCAGTACTCTTTGACACATGGCCATCCTAACAATAAACTGATTTCTAGGCAATTTTTCTTTTTTAAAAATTTTCAGAACAAGTCTCCTTCAAAGCTTACACAGAGACTCTGCAGTGTCCACAATGTGACTTAACTGACAGCTGTCTGGCCCTTTTTTCTCAAGGCTTCCAATGAAGTTAAGAAAAGCTAGTCTTTGGGCTAAGCATGGTATCACATGACTTTAATCCCTGTACTTGGGAGGCAGAGGTAGGCAGATCTCTGTGATTTGGAAGCCAGCCTGGTATACAAAGTGAGTTCCAGGACAGCTAGGGCTGTTATACAGAGAAACCCTGTCTCAAAAAGAAAATAAAAATAAAAAGAGCTGGGTGTGGTTATGTGTGTCTGTAACCCCAGCATTTGGGGCCTGGGTGGANATAGGCCAGGGCCTTTCTAGCTAGCCTAGCTAAAACAACGAGTTCCTAGTTCAGTGAGAAACCCTGTCTTAAAAGAATAAGATGAAAAATGATAGAAGATGCCTGATATTCCATTCTGGCCCAGTGCCAGGTGTAGGATATGGTCCTTCAAATTGTTGGGGTTGGGGTCCCCACTTAGGACAAAACAGGTCATTGCCATTGCTCATGCTTACCCACAGAGATAGATGAGAAGACCCTCTTGCTGAAGCTACCACACATAGGGTCATGGGACATGGAGACGTCAAGGTGGTACTGACCTCAGTTTCCTGCCCACTGACAGTTCAGAGCACTGTGCTGGTTGGTATTTTGTCAGCTTGACACAAGCTATAGTCATCTGGGAAGAGGGAACCTTAAGTGAGGGGTTGCCTCTGTCAGATTGCCTGTAGGCAAGTCTGTGGGGCATTTTCTTGATTAATGATTGATGTGGGAGGGTCCAGCCCACTCTGGGTTTTGCTACCCCCAGGCAAGTGGTACTGGGTGCTATGAGAAAGCAGGCTGAGCAAACCATGTGAAGTAAGCCAGTAAGCAGCACTCCTCCACAGTTCTGCTTCAGTTCCTCCCTCTGTGCCTGCTTGAGTTTCTGNTCTGACTTCTCTTAGTAATGGACGTGAAAGCCAAGCCAACTCTTTCCTTCCCAAGTGGCTTTTGGTCATGGTTTCTATCACAAAAATAGAAAGCAAACCAGAATGGTGTCNGAAGGTGCTGTACAGGCGGCTGGTAGAGAAAACTTTAACCTAGCTGTGAACACCTACACACGCTCATGCATTTACCACCCCCCACCCGCCTGGGGCTATGCTTGGTGCCCGCATGCCTTAGTGTGGGCTCTCGTGTGGGTAATTTAGTGTGAGTCCANGGACAAGGTGAGAAGGAAGGGGTAGTGTAAGTCAGGGAAGAAAAGCTAGCCATTGCGAGCATGNACCATCAAAGGGATTTGGCTGCTGAACCCTTCATTATGTTGGAAAGCTTCGTGAAGCACCCCTGGGCATCTGAGGGGAGATGCATGGATTCATCAACTGTTGTCTCCACTGGTCAAGGATTTGCTCACAAGGCATTAATTGCTCTCTCCTCTGTACTTCTGGGATGTACCTGCCGGGGTGCTAGGTGGTTCTAGTAGAGTCCCATGACCTGTGGCATGAAGAAACGAGGCAGAAGATGAGGAGCTGGGCATGGGTTTGAGGTGACCCTCGCTCAGGGTTGTAAATGGATATTTCTTTCCCAATCCCGGCAGCCACTCCCAAATAACTGACACAGAGNCTTAATATTACTTATAAATGCTTGGCCGATAGNTCAGGCTTGTTACTTACTAGCTAACTCNTACACTTAAATTAACCCATATTTCTATTTATGTTTTGCCACGTGGCTNGTGGCTTGTTACCTCNTT
This sequence comes from Neotoma lepida, assembly GCA_001675575.1. NCBI lineage: Eukaryota > Metazoa > Chordata > Mammalia > Rodentia > Cricetidae > Neotoma > Neotoma lepida. The sequence continues at coordinate 279,109 of LZPO01034880.1, read as the reverse complement.
TTCTACACGTCNNGCTTCCTCAGGCGGCTGACTGGTGTCTCTCCTGACTCTGCCCTCCTTCTTCCCATCATTCTATTTGGCTTTCCTGCCTAACTTCCTGCCCAGGTACAGGCCTGTCAGCTTTTTATTAACCAGTGAGAGTAATACATATTCCTAGTGCAGAGAAGGATTGTTCCACAGCACAGGGTCTNCNCGCTGTGATTGGTATAAGATCAGTGGTGGTGAGNTCAGTAGCAGGTGAGTGTGAGACAGAGTGTGAAACATGCCTGCACGACTGAATTCCTAAACTGATGTCATTCCTGACACTCACCAAAAGTGCAGGCACATACATAAGCCCAGTTTTTCTTTTATACAATAAGGGTGGTCCCTTCAAGTTTGCGGCATTGTTCAGAGAATCAGANGTCCTGCATGGACAAAGCCTGATGATGATGCCTGGGCAAAAAGCCCCTTCATGTGGCTGGCATGGTGGTGCATGCCTTTAATCCCAGCACTGGGAGGCAGAGGCAGGTGGATCTCTGTGAGTTCAAGGCCAGCCTGGTCTACATAGTGAGTTCCAGCACAGCCAGGGCTATTACACAGAAAAACCCTGTTTCAAAAAACCTGAAAAAAAAAAAGCCCCTTCATATGAATTATAATAACTAATATGTTATTACATCTGACTGCTCGCCAGTTAAAAAACCATTATCAACCATAATTAATAAGCAGGATATGTTAGAAGTCAGAAGGGAAGTACCCTGTGTGTGAGGCTGAAAACACGGGTCTCCTTGTGTGGATTGTGAATCAAGTGTCTGCTGTTTACACTTCTGCAGACAGCAGGAACTATCTATAGACCCTTTCAGTTTGTGTTAGAGTGTTGTGAACAGTTAATTGTGTGCTACCGCCCTTGGCTGGTACTGGCCACCCAGAGAATAGAATCATAGAATCATTCCAGGTCTCTATTCTCAAAGTGTTAACAGGTTGGCAAAGAGGCGAAAACAGTAGCAATTCAGGCGAGCATTGCCAGGGCAGAGGGAAGCCCAAGGGATAACTACAGGAGGAGAAGGNAGCTTCCTCTATGAGGAGGAGGGGTTCCCCGAAGTCTCGAGGACCTCGGAGACATTAACCAGGCCCAGGCAGGAGACTGGCCACAAGGTTGCTTGCCAGACCACTCCAGTGTTGCTGAGTCCTGCTGTTTTCGCGGTGGCTGTCAGAAGCCTGGGTGGCACAGCTGAGGGAGGCCATCCCTAGCCATCGCCCACGTGAACGGNGATCCGAAGGACTCCTTTCACAAGCCAGACTGCTACGGACTGTTCCTCACTGGTAAAATTTTCCAGAGAAACCTCGAATTGGTGATCTATTTTTTTCCTTTCCTCAATGATTTTTCATTGCTCTGTTTTATATTTGCATAAGAAAAAGGTATAAATAATGAGTAAAACACTCNCGGACTCGTGAGAATTCTCCCTCCCTGTCTCTTTAAGTCCTACGAGATGGGCGGACCCGGCTCAGACAGCCTGGGCGCTTGGAAGTCTTCCAGGGCAGCGCTTGCTTTAAGAGAGGGGGCGGTGCTCTGCCCGGAGGAGGCGGAGAAATCCGCCTTCCTCCCCCGGATCTCCGGCTTCCGGGAACCGGCTGGAAGGCCACTAGTGCTGAGCATCCCAGGCCCCAACCTTCCCTGGACANCTGGACTCTCTCCCTGCGAGGTGAGGCCGTCGGGGCTTCTGGGCCAGTTGGGGAATCTCCTGCCCGCCCGGGCCACTGCTGCTCAGCACTCCCCCTCCCCCAAGCCTGCCTGTGCATCCCCGGGTCCCTGACTGCAGGGTCGCCAGCCAACACTCAAGCGCTACTAATTGCTTGACTCTGCGCTAAGCTCCTTGCACGCACTATCTTATAGAATGGTCTAGACACCACCATGAACCCATTTTACAGATGAGGAAGCTGAGGCCTCGAGGAGCGCACACACAGCAGAGAAGCAACAGAATCGGGACTCAAACCCAGGTCTGTCTGACCCCAGCATCTGGGACCTAAAACCTGCTGCATTGGAGTGTTTTCCCCATCACCACTCCCAAATCCTAGGCTCCCCTTCCACTCGCTTCCATCTCCAGGCTTCACGTGGTCCCTAACCATTCACACAGTGAGTGACCCTGCAGCCAGGCTCTTTTTTTTGTTGCTATGGGGCCTCTTGTAACCCACACTGGCCTCACCAAGTAGCCTAGGATAACTTTAAACTTCCTGATCCTCCTGCCTCCACCTCCTAGGTGCTGGGATTACAGGCATACACTAGATTTTGCAGGTCCTGGGTATTGAACCCATGACTTCCAGCATGCTAGGCAAGCAGTCTCTCAAATGACCTGTAACCCCAGGCTTCAGTTCCTTTATAGCAGTTTTAATAATATCTGATGCTTAGACATAATCCTTATAAACTATCAATCCCCACTGAAAACAGGCAAGGGGAAGCATTTGTGGCCGGGGAGATTGCTCAGCAGGCTAAAGGCANCTGTCCCCCAGGAGTGGTCAGAGTCCCATTCTGAGACCCACATGGTGGAAGGAAGGGACTGACTCCCATCGCCACACAAGATAAAGACATGTACATACATTTTTAATTTTTAAAACAGGATCTCACTATGCAGAACAGGCTGGCCTTAAACTCATCGAGATCTGCCTGCCACTGCCTCTGCGTGCTGGGGTTAAATGTGTGCACCAGCCACCGCAGCGGGCTATAAACTTTTCTTTTGGTGTGATTTCTTCTTGCAGAGTGTTCCATTTTCCTAAGCTTATTTATCTCTTCATTTTAGACCCCGGAAAATTCTCTTCCTCACCCTTGGAAACAGAGCCTCTCTCTGGCTGAATGGCAGCTGCAGATGACTTGCAGTTTGAAGGTATGGCAGTTGGGTGCCCATCTTTATCTTACAGCCATAGCTTCCGCTGCCAAGGTGGTGGATTTCAGTATTGATGCAGAGGTTAAAGGATTTTATTTCAAACATCATGGTAAGAGGCTGTTGGCCACACCAGCTGCTTGTTTTTCACATAGAATTCTTCTGATTGGCAGCAGNCATCATGAACTGGGCAGAGCCCTTGCCTTGTGTTTTCTAAGCACTTGCTGTATGGACACTGTTGTAAATACTTTACGAGTGACAATTTACATATTCCTTCTTATATCAAGTTTATAAAGTAATCATTCTTCTTGTTTTTCCTAGTAAGGAAACTGAGTTACAGAAAAATCAAACTATCTGCCTAAGAGTCATACAGTTACTAAACCAGACAGCCAGGACATGAACCCAGGCAGTGTGACATCACAGACTCACCACTATCTGAGGAAGACTTGATGTTTAAATAGAAATAACTTCTTGGGCAAACACTTACAACGGTAATTCTCCATCTTGTATTTGACCACCTGTAAGAGCACTTGCTGCTCTTTCAGAGGACTTGAGTTGGGTTCCCAGCACCCATCCATATCAGCCTGTAAATCCAGTTCCAGGGGATCTNACGCCCCCTTCTGACCTCCACAGGCCCCTGCACACAGGCGGCACACACTCACCCGGACACACATGCATACACATACATAAAAGCAAATCAAGTATCCGGCTGTTTCTCACCCCCTCACCATCTCATCAGGTTCAAGGTACAAGGTCGTCTTTGACACTGTGTCTAAATTATAGTCCTGCCTTCCTCCCTGGGAGTGGAAGCTTGGAAAACCAGGCTCCACTCANTACCTCTGATCTTTCCATTGTCCTTTCTTAGCTCGTGTCCTCTTCCCCTGCCACACTGGGNTTGTGACCTCATAGAGTCCAGCTTAGGGCCTTTGTGCTGTTTTCTATTGGAAGTAGTCGTCTTCCAGAGAGTTCGCACTGCTCCTCCTTGCTTTCTTCAGATCTTGCTTCATGGAAGAGCCCTTCATTGGTCATGCTGTCTAGAAGTACAGTGCAAGGAAGTGCAAGCATTGTGAACAGTGTTAGCAAAGCCTCTGTCAAGGGAGGAAGATGGTTTAACTTTTTATCTCTCTCCAAAGAGAGAGGCTAAAGGTTGGCCTGTGTTCCAGATCATAGACTGGCCAGCAGAGCTTGTTAGCCCAAGGTGACTTGAGAGGAGGTGGGCAACGATAAAGATGAAGCTATAAAAATGGTGGGAAGGACTTTGGCTTCAGAAAAGAGCACGTGGTACTGAGGATGGCCTGGAAGGCTGTCCTGAGGAAGAATGGTAGATGACAAGGTGGAACTCAGGAGCCTTCTGGCAGAAGTCACTGTACTAGGAAAAGATGGTAGCAAAAGAGCTTCAGAAAGGCCAGGATGTTGAGACAGAAAACTTTACTGTCAGAAACCACCCCAGCCTTGCTCAAGGGGCTGAAGTTGACCAAAGTACCTAGCACAGAGGAGAGTNTGTGGGCCATTGTGGCCGGAATACACACCTTACACTCCAGATGGCGCCNTCTGCTGTCNTTCCACATGCACACACTTCCTTGNCTGCCCCGGGGCCTTCTCGCTCTGTAGACCAGGCTGGCCTCGAGCTCACAGAAATCCGCCTGCCTCTGCCTCCCAAGTGCTGGGATTAAAGGCGTGCACCACCTCCACCTGCCTGGCAGTAGCCTGCCTCTTAAATGTTGTTGCTTTGATTTTCTGCATGAAGTATTCATGGAGCTGTGGGCACTAAGAGTGAGCCGAGCTAAGAGCTCCACTCCACTGCTGGCACCTGTGAGTTACAGTGCGGGTTACATTGATGACCACTGCTGCTTTCTCAGGCCTTCAGAAGTTCAGAGGTAAGCTAGGTGTGGTAGTACCTGCCTGTACTCTCAGCACTCAGGAGGCAGAGGCAGGAGCATCTCAGGTTTGAGACCAGCCTGGGCTATGTAGTGAGATCTTGCCTCAAAGGAAAAGAAAAAAGAAGTTTTAGTGCTGTCCTGAATTTCATTCAACACAGCTAATCAAAGTGTTGGGGTGTTCAGAGACGTCTCCCTCACTGCTGGTGGAAGTTAATGAGGAAGGTTCTTCTGGACAAATTTAGCAATATAGTCCAAGAGNCTTAGAAAGCTGGCCTAGGGCTGGGGAGATGGCGCGGATGCCATGCAAGTGTGAGAACCTCATGAAGGAAGTGGGCAGGTGTGGTGGCCATCTAGAATCCCAGCACAAGGGAGGCAGAGACACAATTCCCTCAGGTAAGCCAGCTAGCTGATCTAGCCTCATGTGGTTTGAATCANTATGGCCCCCATGGGCCATGTGTGTTTGAATGCTTGACCCACAGGGAATGGTGCTGTTAGGAGGTATGGCCTTGTTGGAGTAGGTGGGGCCTTGTTGGATGACATGTGTCATTGTGGGGGCAGCTTTGAGGTCTCATATATGCTCAANCTATGTCCAGTGTGGCAGACAGTTCAGTTCCTGTTGTATGCGGATCAGGATGTAGAACTCTCAGCTCCTTCTCCAGCACCGTGCCTGCCTGCACTCAACCATGTTTCCAGTTATGATGATAATGAACTAAACCTCTGAAACTGTAAGCAATGAAGTGTTTTCCTTTATAAAAGTTGCTGTGGCTCATGGTGTCTCTTTACAGCAATAGAAACCCTAAGACACCCAAATTGACAAATTTTGGGTTGAGTAAGAGTGCCTGCCTTAATAAAATGGAGAAAGATGGGGGAAGATGCCTGATGTGAACTTTAGCCCCCCATACATATGCAAATATACATGCACAGATGATTACACACACACATGCACACATGCACACACATACACACACAAAGATGACTTAGTGGTTGTGCTGATTAGTGATCATCTTAAGACTGTAGTTCCCAAAGCCTCATATTCTCTAATTTTTCTTTCTTTTCTTCTCTCTCTTGTTCCATTGTTTACTTACTTTTCAGGATAGCATGGGAAGTAATGGATTTAACCATGGATCTTCATATATATATATACATATATGTATATATATATACATATATATATATATGTCATAGTGTGTTCTTTCCCATAGTCTTCTCCTAAAAGCTTTGTCTACGCTGTCATTTCTTGTACACTTCAAAAACTATTATAATATAAAAAAGTCATTGTTAGCCAGGCAGTGGTGGCACATNCTTTAACCCCAACACTCGGGAGGAAGAAACAGGCAGATCTCTGTGAGTCTGAGGCCAGCTTGGTCTACAGAGTGAGTTCTAGGACAGCCAGAGCAACACAGAGAAACTCTGTATTGAAAAAACAAAAACAAAAGGTCATTATTTCTATATAATTGCCAGTATACAAAACAGGTTACAGAATTGTTTGTTAGATATTAGCACACCAAAGAGCTGGACCTGGGACCCTGTCGGCTGAGGTAGGTATTTGTTGTATGAGAGAGTGGTCATCACTGGCAAGA
>LZPO01034880.1:252462-268107 GCA_001675575.1 Neotoma lepida | reverse complement strand
CATGGGTACTGGGAACGGAACTCCGGTCCTTGGGAAGAGCAGTGAGCACTCTTAACTACCGAGCCCTCTCTTCAGCCCCTTGGAGCTAGTTTTTAAGAGCAGTCATAATATAAAGTAGCAGCTCCTGGCNANTCCTTCCCTCAGTTTAGTTTGCTCCCTCTTAGAAGGNTCTTCATCCTCTTTATCCTCTCCAGTAGCAGGTGATGCTTCCTCTCCACACACTGGCAGAGCCCCCGCTGGTTTTCCTAGTCAGAACCTCTGTACCTGGCTGGCTGATGATGACAGATCATGTCTGTCCACTGTTTTGTCTCAGCACTGGGATGGTGACTGGGTGCTGCCCGAGACATCTTGGTTCTTTCAGGCTTGTTGAAGTAGTTTACCTTCCCCNGTCTGTAAAGATTCTCCTTCTCAGCACTGGAGATAATCTTACCTTTACCATCTGTCAGAAGAACTGTAGTCTTCCTCACCCCTGCAGCTGCTCTCCACACCACCTCTTTTCTGCTCTAGTTCCCTCCCGCCATTGTGTTGCTGTTCCTCAAGTCTGGCAGTCTTTCTGGTTCATGATAATTTCTTTCTCCTTGTCAGAGTGGAAGTGGAGACACAGTGGGCACTAGAGCTGGCACTCAGGGGTTCTCGGGCAGATCAGCTCAGATTAGAAACAAGTAAAGATGGAGCACAAGATATAGAGCGGGTTTGAATGACTGGGCTGATGAAGATTAGCTTCTGTCTGAAGTTCATCTGATTACATTCTATCTGAATGTACTGAATATAAATGCAGAGATGCACTGACCCTTCTATACATTGAAGGTCCAGATTTAATGTATATTGTAGAAGCAAGAATACCTGTAGATTACCTTGCATGTTTTAAATCTACATACTTCAATTTTTGCATATATGCATTTATCNTATTAACTATGCTATAATAACCTAAAATAATAGTTGCTTATTTAACCAGATTTTAGCATCCATTATTTGTGTGTGGGTGTGNATGTGCCACTGTACCTTTGGGGGTCAGAGGACAACATGTGGGAGTCAGTTCTCTTCTTTCTCTGGGTCCCTGGGATCAATCTCAGTTCCTCAGGCCTTACGGCAAGCGCCCTTACCGGCTGCACTAGCTCGATGACCCGAAAGTGATTATATGAAAGACTTCAGGACAAATAGGTAAATAAGTAACAACTATGCTAAGACTAAGTTTCCTAGTAATTGGGAGCCACCCCCCCACCAAAAACATCAGAAAATACAAGCAATTGGCTTGATAAAACACAGACTCTTTGTCCTTTAGCCAGTTTTGTGTTACTGTTACTAAACGCAAAGCAATAGTTTAAGAAAATCTGTTCCTTTCTCAAAAAAAGGCGTNTTTATTTTTATTGTATGTGCCAGCATGTGTGTCTGTGCACCATGTGAGTGCAATGCCTGAGGATGCCAGAAGAGGGTACTGTATCCCCTGGGACTGGAATTATAGGCAGTTGTGAGCCATCATGGGAGTGTTGGGACTTGAACCCAGGTTCTCTGCAAGAGTAGCAAGTACTGGTAACCTCAGAGCCATCTTTCCAGCCCCCAAAATCTATTTCTTTAAACATGCAGGATAGATTTTAGTTTTATGCCAGTGTATTAAGTTTTAATCTCAGGAAATAGTTTTCAACAACCTTTAACTTAAAAAAAAAAATTAGCTGGGCGTGGTGGCGCACGCCTTTAATCCCAGCGCTCGGGAGGCAGAGGCAGGTGGATCTCTGTGAGTTCAAGGCCAGCCTGGTCTACAGAGTGAGTTCCAGGACAGGCTCCAAAGCTACACAGAGAATCGCTGTCTCAAAAAACCAAAATAAANAAATAAATAATAAAAAAATTAATTTTTATGCTTATTGGTACTTTTTCTACCTGTGTTTACCTGGTGCCCAAAAAGGCCAGGATAGGGTTTCGGATTTCTTTGGACTGGAGTTAAGGATGGTTGTGAGCCACTGTGTGGGTACTGGGAATCAAACCCAGGTCCTCTGCAAGTACATCCCGTGATTGTAACTGTTGTGTCCAGCCCTCAATAACCTTGTTATTAGTGTTAGACTTAGTGTTAACTTGATCACATGCATAAACTGTTTTTATACAGCACAGATCACTGTGACTTCTGGTTTTGTCTTTATTCCTCATTGTGTTTTGGGGAACATCCTTTACTTTAGGGCACAGTCTAGTTTTACCATACAAAAGCCTTTCTTACCCCAAATACTCTCTTTCCTATTAATTCCTATGGTCATATATTTTAATAAAATCCAGAAAGAAAGAAATTGTTTTAATAGGCCAGTAACTTACNGAAACGTGTATTAGACCTGTGCATATTGTCTCCTCATAGACTTTAAGATAGCAAAGACTCCTTGAATTTATGTTAAGAGCACTCACTGCTCTTCCAGAGGTCTTGAGTTCAATTCCCAGGACCTACATGGCAGCTCACAACCATTATAACTGTAGTCCCAGGGTGTGGTGGTTTGAAAGAAAATGACCTCAAAAGAGAGTGACACTATTAGGAAGTGTGGCCTTGTTGGAGGAAGTGTGTCACTGTGGGGGTGGGCTTTGAGGTCTCGTATAATGCTCAAGCCACACCCAGTGAGACAGTTCATTTCCTGTTGCCTGCAGATCAAGATGTAGAACTCTTAGNTCATTCTCCGGCACCATGTCTGCCAGCATGTCACCATGTCCCACCATGATAATGGGCTAAACCTCTGAAACTGTAAGCTACTCCAATTAAATGCTTTCCTTTGTAAGAGTTGCCATGGTCATGGTGTCTCTTCATATCAGTAGAAACCCTAACTAAGTCACATGGGATCCAATGTCCTCTTCTGGTGTGCAGGTATATGTGCAGATAATATAAATATATATATGAGTTTATACTCCTATGTGAAATGTATATGCATACATATGAAATATAAATATATAGAATATATACATATATGTATGTGAATAGTTAAAAAGAAGAAGAAATTGGGAAGTGTGTTTGGAGTTGACCATGTTTCATTTGCCTTCTGACAGTTACTTGCTGGCCAAAAGAAAAGCTCTCCCTTCTGGACATTTGAATACTACCAGACATTCTTTGATGTGGACACTTACCAGGTCTGTGAACCGGCTTCACTCTTTATTTCCCGTAATGGGGACTTGTTTCTTCTGAGATGGAGCAGCCATCATGTGACAGCCACTGTACCAGAAGTGGTCTTCCTAAAGCACAAAGGCTTACTGCCTGTGAAAACACCATTACAAAAGCGCAAATAACCAACTCGAGTTTTGTAGTCGTCGAATAGATTAAATCCTAAGGAAAATTAGCCTTCAGTAGAATTACTGCTATGTTGCCTTGCAGGTCTTTGACAGAATAAAAGGGTCTCTGCTGCCGGTTCCTGGGAAGAACTTTGTGAGGCTCTATGTCCGCAGCAACCCAGATCTCTATGGTATGTACAGTGCCTTTGGCTTCTCTGCCACATCCTGGTAAGTTCCAGTAAACGTGAGGGTTGCCTGGATGGTTAGAAAATTACACTGTTAGTAGGGTGTACAATGTTTTTGTTTGACTTTCTGAGATTTAGTAACAGTCTTTGCAAAGAATTTGGGGGGGACGGAATTTCATGTTACCTATGTGCTGCAGCTACAATTATTAGTCATCCTTTGGAAGGCTCCAGGTGACTGTCAGTGTCGGCTTGAGGAGGATGAAGCTTTCTGAGTGCTGTTGACTTTCCTCCGTGGAGGATTGGGTGGTATAGGGCAAGTGTGGAGGTTTTTGTGGTTTGACCATACTCCGTAGTCTGAGGCATTTGAGCACTTGATCCCCAGTTGGTGGCACTGTTTGGGTGGAATTAAGAGGTATGGCTTTGCTGAGGAAATATGTCACTGGGGGCAGGCCTTAAGGTTTCAAAAGCCACATGCCATTTCCAGTTCACTCTTTCTGCTGGCTNTTTGTGGTCCAACATTCGAGCTCTCGGCTGTTCAGCCTGCCAGCTGCTGCCACACTTCACCACTGTGATGGCGATGGACCATAAGCCCCAACGAACCATCTATGAGTTTCCTTGGTCACGGTGTTTTATCATAGACAAGGGACTGATCCAGTTCTCTTATACTTTGTCACTCATGTACTGAGTTCCTTCTCAGCTACCAGGGTATGTGTGTGTGGGGACTGGCTCTCCATTGAGAGTCTGAAACAGGATGGGCGAAGGAATGGTTGTAACCCCTGACTCCCTTGCTATCTGAGGAAAACACAGAGGCTCACCCAGGGCTCCCAAGGAAGGGGCTGCATACCATGGCCTTTTGTATTTGAGGGGAGATAAGGCAAGATGGCGACGTTCTTTCCTTGGACTCCCTATGGAGTCCCTGTGGTTGCCCGTTCTGAGGGCAGCTCTTCTTCAGTTAATCTTTTCCTGAAATGTCTTCACAGTCGCCCAGAGGTGTGTTCCCTAGGTGAGTCTAAATCTAGTCAAAGTAACAATCAAGACCAGGCCGGCGGGATGGCTCATGGGTAAAAGTACATGCTGTGCAAAGCTGATGACATTGTTTTGATATTGAAAATCCAGTGGAGGAAGCATAGAACCAGCTCACAAAAGTTGTCATTTGACGTCATGTGCGTGCGTCCTTATTTGGAGCACTCTGGCATGTGTGTGAAGACTCAAAGTTGACATTAGGAGTCTTTCTAGGTTGCTTTTCACTTTGTTCTTTGAGGCAAACAGGATCTCTGTAGTCCTTAGAGTGAGATCTCTAAGCATCAACATGGATAGATGTCAGAGTAATGACAGATGAAGAGGAAGCTGTTGAAGGCTGTGAGTGCTGTTATTGATATCATAACAGTTATGCACGCTCCCATATATAAAACCAGAGGTCAGTAGTGGGTGTCTTCCTCAGTTTCTCTTCACTTAATTATTTGAGGCAGGGTTACTGAGGCTGGAGCTTGCTGACCTGGCTAGACTGGCTAGTCACCGTCCCAGTCCCCCTCTTACCCCATCTCCCAGCACCCACTGGTCATGGCCCCAGTCCCCCCCCATCTTCTCAGCACTGTCTGGTCACAGTCCCAGTCCCCCTCCTGCCCCTGTTTCCCCAGTACTGGGTTACAAGTGTGCATGGTCTGTGAGGGTAGGAGATGAAATTCAGATCCTAATGCTTTCACGTCAGATACTTTACTGAGCTATCTCCCCAGCCCTATTAAAAAGATATTTTTAAAGCAATATATGTACATATACCTGTTTGTTTTGTTATTCTTTGCTGTTTTCTCTGTTACAAATATTTCATAATATAGAATCAATTGTATAATAATACATTAAATATTATCAATACTTTATTAATATACTATATATTAAAACATTGAATATAATAAAATTAATTTATAATAATTTTAAAAGTGCTCTTAATTATAAATATAACCCAAATTAAGGTTTCATCCCACTTCCACCATGTAAGAGTTGGGATTTGGGAGGAAAAGGGGAGAGAGAAGGCAAAATGAAGCAACCTGGAAGAAGCTGGGCTGAGTGTATGCTGCATGACACTGGATCAGGTAGCTGGAAAGGTTACTGAGCTTTGATCATCATGGTCCTTCTCTATCAGCCTGAGGGATTTAAATTTTGTTCTTAAGCAGTTAGGGGTTCATTAAAAGCCTGCAATTAGGAGAGAAGGCATATAAAAATACCTCAGAAGACAGTTTAAAGCTAGGACAGGTTTCTTGCTTTCTGAGGGTGATTGCTTGCATCAGAGTTAAACTGGCCGAGTGGTAAGCAGGTATNTGTGACCTTTTAAGCCTGAAGTGTCTGTGTTATTAGCTTAGGGCTCGGGACAGTCAAAGAATGGNAGGCAAGGTGTCCATGGGTACAGTGGACTCCTTGTCCACAGGATCTGATCTGTGATTCAATCAACCAAAGCTCAGAAGTAAATTTGGAAAATACTGCATCTGTACTACCATCCACACGGATTCTTTGTCATTATCCCCCAAATGGTACACTACGATCACCTTCCACAGCACTGGCACTGTATTAGGTATGACAGGTAATCTGAAGACGATGGAAGTGTGTGGGAGGCTGTGTGGAGGTGACATGCAAACAGTGTGTCAGTTTATACAAAAGGACTGGAGCATCCCAAGATTTGAGTGTCCTTAAGCATCCAGGAGCCAATCCCTTACTTACACAGAGGGACGGCTGCCTAATTGCCTCCCACACCAGGTTTCCTCTTGCTGAAAGATAAATCCCTCTCTCTAACAGGACTCCTCAGGCCCTCCATGGTCTGGCCTTATCTGTCTCTGGTTGTTCCCTTGACCTTGAACAGTCTTTTTTCGATTTTGGTCTTTGTTCAGGCCATTCCCTCGTCCTGATTCATCACTCTTTTCTACCTCTCCACTTGAAACTCCTGGTCTTCTTTAGATCNAGCTTAGACATGCCTGGCTCTAGGTTTGGCACCCTCTTGTGCGTCCCTGGCAGACTCTTAAGACTAGATGTTGTACGGTATCTCTGTGTGNTATCTGATGTCCCTATCGTACAGTACTGTGTGCCGAGCACCTAGCCCAGGGCCTAGCAGTAGTGTGTGTATTTAGTAAATATTGGCAGAGAGTCATATGACACTATAATGTTTGGACACTTGTATTCTTATGTTTGGATGGCCCAGAAAAACTTTATTATTATTATTATTTATTGTATGTGTATGGGTGTTTTGCCTGTGTAAAGATACTTGTGGGTGCTGAGAAGTGAACCATGGTCCCCTTAAAGAGCAGCCAGTGCTCTTAACCACTGAGCCGTCTCTCTAGCCCTAGCAAAGCTTTTTGGTAGAGGAGTTTTTGTATGTTTTATTTTGATTTTATGCCTCTTGTGGTATAGAAAGTTAAAATAATACTGTGAGATTTACCCTGGACCACGGCGCAGAGCCNGCACCCTAGTGAGGAAGCCAGTGGCTTGTGGAAAGCTGATATTGGTGACTCCTTGGGGTCAGTGCTTGCCTTTGAAAAGCCCTCATCCATCTGTGTTATTTTCCCCAGATAGCAGTAATTTTATTCATTTTATGATATTTCAAGATGTCTGAAATTAGCTCCAAAGATACTGCCAAATATTAGTGAAAATGAAAAATTTAAATATCTCAATTTAAAAATCATTGTTTGTTCTACATAGTAAATTAATTTTTTATGTGTGAGGTGTTGTGTATGTGTGTGGTATATGTGTGTTATGTGTGCGTAGATGCATACATGCACACATGTGCGTATCTATATGATTGTGTGGAAATCTGAGGTTGACACGGGTGTTTTTCCTTGTATACTCTCTACCTTCGTTTTCTGAGCAGGTTTCTCACTGAATCTGAAACTCATCTGTTTGGCTAGTCTGACTGTTCAGGNAGCTTCAGAGATTTACTGTTTCTGTTTCCTGTCCCTTCTCCCCCAAATCTGGGGCTACAGCATGTGCTGTCAATTGTGTTTTTTCACATGGGTTCTGGGGAGCCAAATGCAGATTGTCAATCCTGCATGGCAGGCTTCTTACTGAGTCGTCTTCCAAGACCCATGGTACTTTAAAGAGAAAGAAATTTTTTTTTGAGACAAGGTTTCTCTATGTAGCCTGACTGTCCTGGAACTCGCTCTGTAGACCAGGCTGGCCTCAAACTCACAGAAATCTGTCTGCCTCTGCCTTCCGAGTGCTGAGATTAAAGGCGCGTGCACCATCACTGCCCAATTTTTAAAAAAAATAAATTTAAGATTTATTTGTTTTATTTTCTTATGTGTATGAGTATTTTACCTTTTCATATGTATATGCACCACATACATACCCGGTGCCTGCAGAGGTCAGAAAAGGGTGTTGGATCCCCCGAAACTTGAGTTATAGATGGTTGTGAACCACTATGTAGGTGCTGGGAACTGAACCCAGGACCTCTGCAAGAGCAACAAGTACTCTTAATTGCTACGCCGTCTCTCCAGTCCCCTTAATACTTTTTCTAGGTAGAAGGTGATAAGGACGGTGTTAAGAAATCAAGCATACTGGGCGGTGATGGCGCACACNTTTAATCCCAGCACTTGGAGGCAGAGGCAGGGGGATCTCTGTGAGTTTGAGGCTAATCTAGTCTACAAAGTAAGTTCCAGGACAGCCAGGGCTACANAGAGAAACCCTGTCTCAAAAAACCAAAACCAAACAGAACAAAAACAGAAATCAAGCACATGCTGAAAGGCCTTGCTGTTTTTATGGGGAGCTGTGGGAGAATATCCAGGGTAGATGACAGTTAAAAGAGGAAGATGCACAGCCAAATGAATGTCTTGTCGTCTGTATAGCCTATGCACATGCATGCACACACATATACACACCACTGCTTATATGTGTTGACTGTTTCTGCCAGGATTCACCAGGAACAGTGGGAGTTCTCAGGAGACACATGCAGAGCTGGGACCACAGGGAGGGAAGTGTGCTGGCTTTTTNCCCTGTATTCTCTTTTGAACCTGGAACTGTTATTTTATTTCTTGNGCAATAGGTTTTTGTGGGCTGTCTGTCTGACTTGGAACTCACTGTGTAGACCCGGTTTGCATCAATCNTCCTGCCTCTGTCTCCTGAGTGCTGGGATGATTACAGGTCTGTCTGTCTGACTTGGAACTCACTGTGTAGACCCGGTTTGCATCAATCCTCCTGCCTCTGTCTCCTGAGTGCGGGGATGATTACAGGTCTGTGTGACTATGCCTAGCTGATGAATCACCTTTTCATTAGAAAGGGAGAGGAGGGCGGCTCCAAACACATGGTCACATGGATGGCCCTGGTTAAACTTCTAAACTTGGTGTAAAATAAAACAAAAAGGCACAAATGTAAGAAAGATTTATAGGGAACAGGGGGATAGACAGCTGTCNTAAGGAAAAGGGGTAGGGTGGGATGTGAGAGTGGTCACTGTACGTTATATACATGTGTAAAACTTTAAAAATGTTTGTCCAAAAAAAATTAAAGGAAAAATGACAGCATTTAGCTGTGTCTCTCCAGCTCNGTCTGTCTGTCTCTGTATGTCTCAGACATACACATGTATATGTGCACATATATGCACATGAATGATGGTGATTAAGTAGGTCATAGACTTTTCTCCCCTAAGATTTATTTATTTTTCTTATGTATGTATGAGTGTTTTGTCTTCATATATGTGTGTGCACCACATGTGTACCTGGTGCCTGCAGAGGTCAGAAGAGGGCATCAGAGTCCCCTAGATCTGGAGTTATGGGCAGTTGTGAGCCAATGTGTGGGTGCTGGGAATCAAACCCAGGTCCTCTGGAAGAACAGTCAGTGCTCTTAACCACGGAGCCATTTCTCCAGCTCCCGTGTTAACTTTTGACTGAAGTCTTCTCTTTGCACTTCTCTTTATTTATAATGCAGAAGGACCTGGCTGATTCAGCTATGTGTCCTCTGATCTTAACTTGGATGCTTGGGGACAGGAAGTAATCTTTGCTTCTTGTGTTCTGAAAGCTTAACAAAAATGCTTGTGCATGTTTGGTCCTTCACTAAGGGAAACCATGTATCAGGATCTTCATTCACCTGGTTGGGGACTGTGTTTTGGCCATGGATTCTGATTGCCCTTGCTTTTTAGGCATCTAATTACTGAGTTGTGTTTTGACCTTTTGAAAGCGAACATTCCCATTAAGTGAGTGTTGATTGCATCCAAAATTCTTTTCCTCTTGCCTGTCTGATGANGAAGAGGCTGGTGAGAANNNATTCTGAAAAAGTCTAACAGCAAGTGCCTCATTTCCTCTTTCTGCGTCTTCTGGTTGCTTTGCAGGCCCTTTTTGGATATGTGCCACCTTGGTCTTTGCCATAGCAATTAGTGGGAACCTTTCCAACTTCTTAATCCACCTGGGAGAGAAGACATACCATTATGTGCCCGAATTCCAAAAAGGTAGGTGAATAGTGTGACTCGTTTAAGATGTGGACTGTCTCTAACTGTGAGCTTTTACCCTCTGAGCACATTGTCCAGTCTTTAGACACTGTCCCCTGGCACTCAAATACAGCTCCTACCCCAGAGTTCTCCACCTCACATCTGTATAACCCACAGTCCTCTGCCCCACTGTGGTAAAATGCTTTTGCATATAACCTTCCATCCTAAATGTATATTATTCACTGGCACTCACATAGGGAAGCTCTCAGACTGAATAGTGAGTGAGTGTAGTTTGTTCTAAAAATACACAAAATGACTAAAGCAGTGTGCGTGATGTCTTGACTGTAGCAGTGTTTGCATTATCCGGGGACTAAAAACAACAGAGGCATTGTTCTTTAAGTTCTGATGGCTCAGCTAGCTGAGATGCTTGTAACCACTAATTATACAGCACCTAGAGCATCGTGGGAAACCAGTTACTATGCCAGACGGGTGCCTGTTATGTTGGCAGTTTTGCTAATGACAAATCTGTGGTGGTCAATACTTGGAGAGGACCACACAGAATGAGACCCCAGTGTGGGCTCATAAATGACATTCTTGCTTTAAAATGTCCTTCTTTCTTTCTCCTACTCTTCTTTGATTTGTGTGTGTGTATATGTGTGTGTGTGAGCATGTGCCTGTATATAAGTGTGAGCACATGTGTCACATTACACATGTGGAGGTCAGAGGACACCCTGGGTGTTGGTCCTTACCACCTTGCTTGAGGTGAAGTTATTTGTCGGTTGCTGCATGCTCCAGACTAACTGGCCTGTAAGGTTCCAGGGTCCCCTGTCTCTGCTTCCCACATAGGAGCACGAGGGTCACAGATTCACACCGCTGCATTCAGCTTTAATGGCATCTAGGGAATCCTAACTCAGTCCTCACTCTCGCCATAAGTGCTTACCCCCTGAACTGACACCCGTCACTAAACTTCTTTATCTTAAAAACAATGACAAGCACTATTTGGCAGTAAAAAGAAAACAGGACACAGGGACTTGCAGGTGACATCCAGTCTAAAGTGCAGGAAGATTGGCCTTATTAGATTTTATCAAGGCCTGATGTCCTTCCCTACCCATGCCCTGCTAGGAGGCTGCGTGCAGCCTGGATGAGAGCACAAGCTCCAGAACTGAACACCGGCCACAGGTCCCAGCCCTGCCATCACTCACTTCTCCCTCATAGGCAATGTTCTGAGTCTCAGATTCCTCACTGGCAAACAGAAATGATAATACTCACATTATAGGGCTCTTGTAAGAACAGAGTCGAGCCAGGGGAGGTTACTCATTCCTGTAATCCCTGTCGAGGTCAGAAGAGAAGAGTCTGAGGTTAGCCAAGACAGTGAGTTCTAGGACAGCATGAGCTACTCAGTGAGACCCTGTTTCAGAAAAGAAAAAAAAAGCGTTTTTGACATGTAAGGAGGTTAGAATAGTGGTATGTATGAAACAAATTCAATAAATATAATTATTGCCATGTTTATATGTATATGTATGTATAAAGGCTTGTATTTATGTGAGCGCATTCATGTATTCTTCCTTCTCTTTTTCCTCTTTACTCTGTGTAAATGTGTGTGAGACGTGTGTGTGTGTGTGTGTGTGTGTGTGTGTGTGTGTGGGCGCGCGCGCATGAGAGAGAGAGAAGTGTGTGTGTGAGAGACAGAGAAAGAGAGAGTCAGAGTCCATGTATCTTTCTTTTTCTCTCTTTTTACCTTTTTTGTTTGTTTGTTTTGAGACAGGGTTTCTCTGTGTAGTCCTGGCTGTCCTGAAACTCACTTTACTAGAACTTGGAGATCCACCTGCCTCTGCCTCCCGAGTGCTGGGATTAAAGGCGTGTGCTACCACCGCCCAGCAGTCCTGTTTATTAAAACTCTTCATTTGAATGTAAAGTTGGACCATGTTCCCTGACAAGCATGGGCATTACCTTCAAGTAGCTCAGTGGCTGGCAGAGCAAGACAGCGACTATGTTGCTGTAAGAAGTTTAACTTCCACAATGCAGGTCTGTGTAGAGATACTGACCAAGAAAAAGAGTGGCCTACCCTGCCTGGGGAGAGAGCTGGAACCCAGGAGGGGTCCTTATCTATTGTTATCCACTTAAGCTGGGCACCTCAGTATCAGAAAGTGCTGATTTATAGAACAATAAGATAAATCATTGCGCTTTCCACGAATATTTTCTCAGCTTATGTAAAGAGTGTGAGTTGTAAGCCTGTGGTTGGCTCAGTTGGTGAAGGCGCTTGCCATACATCCTGATGCTTTGAGTCCAGAAACCACAGTGGAAGGAGAGAACTGACTCCTGAAAAGGTGTCTGGTGCATGCATGCACACGTGTGTGTATTGCTCACACACACACACACACACACACACACACCACATACACATTAATAATAATTAAAAAACTTTTTTAAAGTATGAGTCATATTTGAGGTTAGATCCTGTGCTGACCAACTTGTTAATTGTGTCAACTTGATCAAAATGCTTGACATCTCTGATCCTGTTTTCTTCTCTAAAGGGAAAATAGAGATGATATGAGATACTATGTTTATATACTAGCTAATTGGTCCCAAGAGTTAGGATTACAGTCACGTACTTGTATCATTAATAATAATAACAATAACCACTGACACTTAGACTATAACCCTTTGTGTGTGGAGTGATGCTGGGAGTTGAACCCAGGGTCTTGAGCATACTTGCCACTCAGCTTCATTTCTAGTCCTTGTTCTTTTGAGACAAGTCTTCACATGGCCCAGATTGACTTCTAGTTCACTATGTTTCTAAGGGTGACCTTGAACTCTTGATCTTCCTGCTTCTACGCCAAAGTGCTGGCATTACAAACTCTGACACCATGCCTGGCTAAAAAGCTAATTCTTTTATTTATTTATTTTTATATATTTATTTTTGAGATAGGGTCTCTCAGCATAGCTCTGACTGTCTTGGAACTCACTATGTACATCAAACTGGTCTCGAACTCACAGAGATCTGTCTGCCTCTGTCTCCTGAGTGCTGGGATTAGAGGTGTGCAGCACAATGCCCAGCCTTATTTATTTATTTTTAAAATTTAATTATGTAAATGGGTGTTTTGCCTGCATGTATGTCTGTAGACCACTTGCTTGCCTGTTGCCCTAGGAGGTCAGAAAAGGGAATCAAATCCCCTGGAATTGGAGTTATAAATGATTGTGAGCCGTCATGTGGGTGCTGGGAATTGAACCTGGCTCCTATAGAAGAGCAGCTAATGTTATTAATTGCTGAGCCATCTCCAGCCGCATACATAACTCTAAATTAAGTATGTATTATAGGTCAATCACTGCTCAGAATAGTTCCTACCTGTGTTTACTTGTTTATTTTCCTAATAGCCTCGTAAGGTAATCTTATTCCCATTTTGCAGACAGGTAAACTGTTGCATGAATTCTTAAAGGTCTTACAATAAAAATCCTGGAGCCAGATATTGGGGTAAATGCTGAAAGATCAGAGAGATAAAGGAACAAGCCACAGCTACTTCTCATCTCGACAACTCCACAAATCCTCTGACTGAATGTATCTGAGTCCTCAGCTGAAAAGGGCTTCAGCCGAAAAGAGTTTAGTTGCTGACTCCTCAAGCCTTATATACCTTTCTCCTCCCAGCCATATTACTTCCTAGTGCTAGGATTAATGGCGAGTGTGCTTCCCAAATACTGGTAGCAAAGGCATGAGATCTCAAGTGCTGGGATTAAAGGTGTGTGCCACCACTGCCTGGCTCTGTTTCTCTCCTAGACTGAATCAATCTCATGTAGTCCAGGGTGGTTTTGAACTTAGAGAGATCCAGACAGATCTCTGTCTCCAGAGTGCTAGGATTAAAGGTATTTGCCACCACCGCCTGGTTCCTATGTTTAATCTAGCGTATTCTGTCCCCTGATCTTCAGGCAGATTTTATCAGGGTACACAGTATATCGCCATGGGAAATTGAAACAGGAAGGTTGTGTAACTCTGTACCCGGAGTTGCTTTGCCTAGGATTAGAACCCATGGCTTCCATCTGCTTTGCCTCAGACACCGCACTGCCTCTTGTAAAGCTCTGAGTGCAGTGTCTGATGTCCAGCCAGTGCTTAATAAGCAGTAGCTACAGCCAGGGTAGAATTTCCTTTCCCTTTCCTTCTCCACCCGAGGAAAAGGGATTATGTCAGCAAAGCTGCATGCGTCTCAGAAAGGGCATTCCAACATGAGAAGAAGCTGCCACGGAGCCCTCCAAGGTTCTGGACAATGGCATGCTTTAATCAGAGTCTGGCTGTAATTGCTAGGAGGGACCTGTTTTTGCAGGAGGTGCTAATTGAATTGTTCTCTGATTTTCACGTTGGATGGGTGGGT
This sequence comes from Neotoma lepida, assembly GCA_001675575.1. NCBI lineage: Eukaryota > Metazoa > Chordata > Mammalia > Rodentia > Cricetidae > Neotoma > Neotoma lepida. The sequence goes on along the minus strand of LZPO01034880.1, from coordinate 253,936 downwards.
GCCTTGGCTTAGCGTGCTCTAGGATTGTCACTCCAGAAGCAGGAAGATAGTCCAGGGAGTGCTGCTCTTCAGGAGAGGAGAGGAGAGCAGGAGACCTTCCAGGGATGGTTCCCAGGAGCTGCTGACAAGCATGTCTGCCGCCGACAGAGTTATTTATGTGGGGAAGAAACTAGTGTGAGGTTAGCTCAGGCACTCCGTATTTTAGAGACAGATCACTAGACAGCATGCAGAGAAGGATAATCTGTACCCAGGGCATTTTAATACATTTGCTAAAGAAATCAGTGTCAGCTCTTGTTTTGCTAGGGAGGAAAACATGTTCTTCCAGGGGAATAGTTGGATTTTATTTGATCCAGAAGCTCAGTGTACTTAGACACATTTTAGTGTGGCTCTCTGAAGTGTTTCAGTTATGTAATTCAGTTTCAATTAGTAGTTTTTAGTCACTAAGTCCTGTAAAACCATATAGGCGACACTGGTCACTACCACAGAGATACATGCTAAGGATTCATTAGATCAGCAAATATTTATAAGGTACCTGCTATGTGCCAGATGCTGTGTCAGGCCCAGGAAATACAGAGCAGAAAAAAGGGTGTGAAGCAGCCTGGGGGTGGTGGTGCACACCTTTAATCCCAGTACTTGGGATACAGAGGCAGGTGGATCTCTGTGAGTGAGTTCCAGAACATCGAGGACTACACAGAGAAACCCTGTCTCAAAAAACNCCCCCAAAAAAGCACATGAAGCATCCTGATAATGTGCTTGCTAAAGTCTTGATGGAGACAGAACTGTTCTGTCATTTGCAGTGTCCATAGCAGCTACCATCATCTATGCCTATGCCTGGCTCGTGCCTCTGGCTCTCTGGGGCTTCCTCATGTGGAGAAACAGCAAAGTGATGAACATCGTTTCCTATTCGTTTCTGGAGATCGTGTGCGTCTACGGCTACTCGCTCTTCATTTATATCCCCACAGCAGTGAGTACCATGCCAAGCAGACTAAGCGATGCTGTTTGGGGTGGAAAATTCAGCAGAGTATTCCATGGGGCCTTGTTATTTCCAGCCTACTGCTCCCATGCCCCTGGAGGATGAATGGGTGCCGGGAAGGCAAGGGCTTTGGCTGTGTCAGGAGCCCTGTGTTAGAGTGCTCTGCAAAGCCACATGGCAGTGCTGCTGACCAGCTGCTGACCAGCTGCTGACCAGCTCAGGGGCTTTGTGAACATATGTGCTGGGAATGAACAGACACCTCTGAACTCGCCCTAATGCTCTCGCCTTTTCCAGGTGCTGTGGATCATTCCCCAGAGAGTTGTTCGTTGGGTCCTAGTCATGATTGCCTTGGGTATCTCGGGGTCTGTGTTGGCAATGACATTTTGGCCAGCTGTTCGTGAGGATAACCGGCGCGTCGCCTTGGCCACCATTGTAACGATCGTGTTGCTTCACGTGCTGCTGTCTGTGGGCTGTTTGGTATGTTTTTACTGTACCCTCTTG
>LZPO01034880.1:232851-251401 GCA_001675575.1 Neotoma lepida | reverse complement strand
AGGCACACAGTGTTTCTGAGGCACACAGTGTTTCTGAGGCACACAGTGTTTCTAAGGCACACAGTATTTGAAGGCTGTTTGAGTCCCTGTGCCTGGGTGTCCTTTCGGGAAGAGCATATGCTTTGGAGTCATGCAGACCCAGTAGAAGGCCAGCTCTGTCGTGTGGTGGCTGTGTGAGCTCGGCCGTGGCTCTGTGCTCCTCCAAATCCTACTGCTTCATCTGTGATCTGACTGGCATCTTCCCCTATATTGGCCTGAGAATCAAACAAAACAATACATAGGAAGCGTGGGACATAGAACTTGTCCACTAACTGCCTATAGATCTGTTTTGTTTTTGTTTTTGTTTGTCCTAAGGAGACGTGCCCGAGCTCTTGAGATGCTGCAGTGTCCCTCTGGACCCTTCCATCCACTCTCCTGCTGACACTTTCTTCCCCCTCTGTGTTTTTATGTTGTCAGGTAGGCTGAGGTGAGGAGGAAGAAGGAAGGAAGGAGAGGCCGTTTTTAAGTCTGTGAGGACTAGAGAAGAGCAGGGCACATTGAATAGTGGAGTGAGAAAGTGTCATTGTCATTATCAAGGACACATTTCAGGGATCTGGAAAGATGGCTCAGCTGTTCAGAGCACAGGCTGCTCTTGCAGAGGACCTGGGTTCAGTTGTTAGCATCCACAGGGAAGGTCACAACCCATCTGTAACTTCAGTTCCAGGGGATTCAGTGTCTTCTTCTGACCTCCATGAGCACCAGGCACACACATGGTACACATAACATACATGCAGGCAAAACACTTTTACACATGAAATGAATAAAGGAGAAAAAAAGAACCCATTTTGGAGGGATGGGGCTGTGACCTAATGGGTAAACTCACTGGCTCTACAAGTGTGAGGACCTGAATTTGAATTCCCAGCACGCACATAAAAAGCTAGGCATGTGGACCTGGGGGCATGCACCTTCAGTCCCAGTTCTTGGGAGGCAGAGGCAAGCACATCTCTGTGAGTTCCAAGTCAGCCAGAGCTACAAAGACCCTGACTCAGGAGAAAGAAAAAAGCTGGGCATGACTCCATGTGCCTGGACTCCAGCGTTAGGGGTTGGAAACAGGTTGATCCTGGGAGCTCACTGGCCAGTCAGCCTTACTGAATGGCAAACTTCCAGTTCAGTGAGGGATCCTATCTCAAACCAATAAGATGGAAGGTATGTGATGTTTTGCCCTGTTTTCTACTTGAACATAGCATGTGTGAATCCGCACACTCATTGCATATCACACACACACACACACACACACACACACACACACATACACACACACACACACACACCCCAAATCAAATCAAAGTAAATTGTAAAAGAACCCACTTTGGGGTTGGGGCTGTAGCTCTGTTGATACCATGCTTGCTTAGCCTGTACGGGGTCCGGGGGTTTGTTTCCCTGTACCACATAAACTGGATGTCATGGTGCACACTTGTAATTCTCTTGCTTGGAAAGTATTGGCAGGAGGAGGGGAACTTCAGCATCACCCTCAGCTACCTAAGGAGCTGGAGGTCAGACAGACCTTACCTGAAAAAAAAAAAAAATGTTGTACCTGAGTCAGGACCTGCAGGCTCTTTTACTGCCCAAGACACTCCCTTCTCTAGTAATGGTACTGAAGGTGGAATTTTCCTTCCCATCTTGCTGCTCAAGAATTTTCTAGAAGAGAGCCAGAGATGGCTTAGTGGGTAGAGATGCTTGCTGCCACGCTTCAGGACCTGAGTTCAAGCCCCAGGACCCATGTGATAGAAGGAGAGAATCAGTTCTTTTACATTGTCCCCTGATCTCCACACATGCACTATATCCCTGTGATCACCCCTACACTAATAAATATAACTTAAAAGTAAAATGATTTTCTAAGAGAGAGCATCATTATGAAATAGAAAGAGCTCTGACCTGGGAGGGGCTCATTGATATAAAGTGAGGCACTCAGCTGTCACAATCGCAGTTTTCCCTTCTTTCTGGGCTTCATTGAGAGTCCACGTATGGCAGGAAACCCCTCCTCTACTGTGAAGGGTTCTTCAGGTCAAAGGGTTCTTCAGGTCAAAGGCGTCAGCAGAAGTTTCCAGGGCCACTCTACTGCAAGTTGTAACCTAATGCTCTCCTAGGAGTGACCCAAGGTCACACAGCTCATAAATTGACTAAGGCTCTTGTTTCACGCTGTGACCATGCCGTTCATTGGCGCCTCTCCCTGGGCCACCTGTGACCTGAACTTTTCACATCGTATACTTAGCTGAGAAGGTGGTGGAGAGGCAGAGGGAGGAGAAAGGCACATTCCATTCGGCTCTGACAAGTCTCCTGATCCGGGCACATTGGACTGTGGGCAGAGGTGACCACCAGGAGAAAGAAGGGCCCTTCTGGTGGAGAAGTCACTGTGTTCTGGACAGAGGGAGCCCTCAGTGGTCAGATGTTGAGCCAGGGCCCTGTGTTGGANATGGCTTCTCTCTTCTCGGGGAGGGGTGATCAGAATAGAGGAAGCCAGGGATCCAGTCCAGCTCACCCACCCCTGCTTTGGTCATTTCTCTACTCTGGACCCCTTTCTCTTTCCACAGATAAAGATCATGCATGTCATAGCACTGTCATGTTAGAATGATTGGATGAGATATGCAGCATGAAAATTATGACAAGGTTGCTGGGTCTGGTGACTCACATCTGTCATCCCAGTACCTAGGAGGCTGAGGCAAGAAGATGGCCACCAGTGTGTGGCCTGCCTGGGCCTCAAGTTCTATGCTGTTCAGAGGTCTGTAGCAAGACCCTGACTTATGAACAAGGGGTTGCTGGGAGGATGGCTCGGTTAACAAAGTGCTCCTAGAGGACTCAAGTTCAGTCTCCAGAACCCATTTAAAAAGAGCTGGGCGTGGTGCATGCGAGTGTCCCCAGAACTGGGGAAATGGAGACAGGTGGCTCCCTGAGGCTCACTGTCAGTCAGCTTAGCCTACTTGTTGAGTTCTAAACTGGTGAGAGNCAGACCTTGTGTGTTTTTGAAAGAGGAGGAGAGTGCCAGAGGAATAAACTTGAGATTGTGCCCTGACCTGCACACGTTCACATGTACCTACACACCACATACAGGTGAACAAGCACATAGACACACATATACAGAGAAGGAGAGAAAGCAAACTACATCTATTCATGGAATCAGAAGACATCATTATTATTGAAGTGGGAGAAGAGTTGGCTGGAGTCACTTGGGCTGAGGGGTACCAGCTGAACCAGACAGCCTAGCCTGGCTTTCTCACTCTCCCTTGGGAAACCTGGGTTGGTGTTTTTGTCTTAGTGCAGTGATGTGTGTGGCACATCACACCTGCTGAGGTTCCCCCAGGACTTTTCTTGAAAGTGATCTCCACACACACCTGGCGGGTGGAGGGGACAGTGAAGGAAGCATCCAGAGGGTGGGTCCTCAGTGCGGTTTTCGAGAGCCAGAGAAGCCTGCATTTGAGTGATTACTGCTGACCTCAGAGAGACCAGAGCCTACTGGCCCACAGTGCCTCAGGAAGGGCTGGGCCTGGCACAGACACGGTGCCAGATCACAGGCTGTGTAGAGACTAGAAGAGAATGCCTTTTAGAGACCATCTTATCAATCTTTTTACAGAAGAGCAGGGAGGCTTAAACTGAAGAGTAGGGAGGCTTGTCTAGAGCCACAGTGACGGTGGCTAGTGCAGATGAGGCCTGGGCCATCCAGCTCTGAGGATCAGATAGTCCTGAAGAGAGTTTCCTCCAGTGGCTGGAAGAAATCACTCCTTCACTTGTTGTCCCACTCAGTGCTCCTGGGAGAGGTCCTGAGGAGCCCAGGATAATATGGGTACTCTGGTCTCTGTCTCACTCATGTCCCCCAAACAGGAATTTCCTTTCTTTGTGCAGGAAACAGCTGCAAGAAAAGCCTTTAAAAGTAGGTTTGCTCTGGAGATGTGATGAGCTAGAGGCACTATGTGGGATAAGGCGAAAAGAAACTAGAAGTGTTAAGGGTTTCAAGGTCGGAATAGTCTGGGAAAGCTGAGCATGTTGTGTTGGCGCCCTCTTCTGGCTTTTAAGGGCAGAGCTGCTGAAATAGTTCTTAGTTTTTTTAACCTTTGCACCCTCCTGAGCCGCCAATGCCAATGGCATCCTAAGCCTCTGCTAGCCCTTGGTATAGTAACAGTTTCATCGTCCCTTTGAAGGGAAGCTCAAGGGTAACAAGATGGGTGTTTTTCTGAGCTAACATTAGCATCCTCGGACCTCAAGGCAGGAGGGAAGATCTTTGCTGCCTTCTCTCTCCCACCACCTCCTGACAGCTAAACTGGATGATGAGTGGTCACACTCTTTATTTCCAAGCGCTAGGACTAGCAAGTGAAGAGTACCCAGCCCTTTCTTTTCAAGGTCCCTGCAGAGAGTCAACCAACTGGTTTGGCAACAGTCAGCTCCTAAGCAAATGGCTACTCACTATCATGTCAAACCCAGTGAGATGCAGGTGGCACAGACAGTCCCTGTGTGATGCAGTAGTTGAAAGGTGAGCTTTAGAGTCAGCTGTGAGTGCTGCTCCGCTGCTCATCCGTGCATACTGATCTAAGTCTCTGTGAGCCTCAGTATCTGCACCTGTCAGGTGAGGATCATTGTAACAGCCCCTCAAGATTCAGGCGTACAACATAGCGCACCCAGTGAATGGGAACTACGTTTTAAAAGGTTGAGTGAGTGAGACAGACATACAGACTGGTGGCTGCAGTTTGGTGTGATGACAGATGTGATGGGGGAGGGGAGAGGCCCCAAAGANTGTTAACATGGCTCCTAGAAGAAACCTCATCTGGCTCCCTCATGTGTCCCTTTTCCGGCAGGCTTACTTCTTTGACGCCCCAGAGATGGACCATCTCCCAACAACTACAGCCACTCCCAACCAGACAGTTGCAGCAGCCAAATCCAGCTAACAGGGAAAGCAGTTGTCATCTTGTGTGGTACGTTACAAATGGGCAGGGGCATCGGCTCTGTGTTAGCATTAAGGACAGGAGGCTAGACCCTGTGTCTTTCTGTACACCTTTATGTGGGTATGTTTCTATTGCTGAAAATTCCATTTTAAAGTCTCATGTCCTGTCCCCTGACAGAGCTGGGAAGCGCAGGTTCTTAGATCCCGGGCAGTGGAGTCTCTGCTGTCATTACACCTACCTTCTCTACTTCCTGTGTGCTTTCCAGCGGCACAGGAGGTTTCTTCATTTCTTAACTGTCCCAGTGATTTTTTTCTGTATCTCTGTGACTTCTCAGGCTGGCCTCTGAAACTGTGTTGTTCTCTCTTGAATGACCTCCTAGAGTCTCTAAAGACTTCTGAATTTTTGTGCCTCATTTGTTCTGGGCCTCTGAAGTTGTCCCTCCATGAATGGTTAGCTGAGTGGGTTAGAGTGCAAGAAAAAGATCCAGCATCATAACGTAGGCTTTGCCTCCTGTTCTACTTCCTTAGTGGACCAAGACTGAGCCTTTTTTTGATTGACAAGTTCCCATGTATCCCAGGCTAGCCTCAATCCACTGTGTAGCCAAGGATGACCTTGAACTCTTGATCCAAGGATGACCTTGAACTTGAACTCTTGATCTTCATCCTGCTGCCTCTGGTTTTCAAATGTTGGCATTACAGGTGTGTGTTATTGTGCCTAGTATGCCTTTCCCCCACTTCCCTCTGAGTGAGGATTGAACCCAGGGCCTTATACAAGCTAAGCAAGTACTTTATCTAAAATACACTCCATGGTGAACTTTGGTGGGGAAGGGCAATAATTAATTAGGATGCAATTTCTCATGCCAAGCGTCTGGGTCCCCACCTCTATTTTAGTTTTACGGAGTAACACACGTTAGTGAACGGGTAAGGAAGGCAGAGGATTGATACAACTTTTTTTGTCTGTTTCTTGAGCTTTCAAATCTCGTTGAGCTTTTCCACACTTCAGTGACTTTCCTGTCCAACATTGTGTCATCGTACTCCAGATGACAAAACAAGGTGGAAGATCTCAGTTTGTTTTTTAACTCCTCTCCTAGAGAAATAGAGATGAGTGTGTTATCAATGGCCTTTACATACTTAAGTTATGAAAGAAATTAAACCTTCAGTCAAGAGAAACATTTGAAAGATATCAAAAGAAAAGATCAGGTCATAAAACAAAGCTATTGCTGACTCGGCCTCCTGCGGCCCCACACAGCCCTCCTCCCAGGTCACACGGTGACTGGCACCTTCCAACACTGTAAAGTGCCTCCTGCTTCGTTCAGGATAGAGGAAGCTTCCTTGTGTGGCACCAGCGCTGGTACTGACCGTGGTACAGTGCCATCTGTCATGACCAGACTCACCTAGATTCCCCTGCCACCCTTCGGCCACTCTCCTCAGACCAAGGCCCACTCCTCCCTGACGCTCACAGGCAGAAGCAAAGGTGCACTTCATCTGGCAACCACCCAAGGCCTCTCAGGGCTGACAGGAGCATGGGAGTCTCTCATGTGTGTGTCTCTTCACAGGTCCTGGGTTTTCTCCGCTTCCCTACTGAGCATTTGGTCATTGCTCTTGCTGGAATGCATCCACACTTGAAATTCCATTGTCTAGAATATTCCTCCCTTCCCACAGATGTCACTTTCCTGGTGATCCTGTTACTCTTTATACTACAAATACTCTACTCTTGTGCTCAAAACACTGACTGTCCGTGTGTCCATCTGCCTGTCCGCTGATATGTTCTAGTCTACTCCTTGAGAACAAGGGATGGATCTCCTTGTCCACTACATAACCTGGTATACAGTGAGTGCTCTGTAAATGTTTGTAGAGTGAGCACACTTGGCCTCACTGTGGGCCAAGAACCTTTACTCTGTGTTGTAAAGATCTGCTGTCCCTCAGTTCCTGTCTGCCTGAGCTGCTGTCTCCCAGGGCGAAGGGTCTGTGCAATGACCAGCAGGCTGGCAGTCAGATAGAGTTCGAATGGAAGCTTGTTCCTACCTCATGCTTACAAGGGGCATTTGAGCCATAGGTAACTTATCTATAAGATGAGGATGACACAGCCTATATGAGAAGATTGTAGTGGAGCTTAGCGACAGTTTATAAACGCCTGGCAACTACGCACTCAGTAGTGAAATGAAAGCCACTGTTCTGGCTGGTAATTTATATTGAAATTTGGTGATCCCCATTGATGCTTTATCTCCTTTTCATAAAATGTGTGGAGATTTTCTTTCTTCATTGAGGAATTCCAGTTGTAAGCCCTTCGAGTTAACAAGATGTGATGGTTAAAGGTGCCTCCAGTGGCCTTGGGAACGGCTTCCTAGCTGACGCCTTCCTTTCTTCTCAAGTTTAGACTTGAAGGCCAGAGCAGAATGGGTTTTTGTCCTCATCTGTGTGAATGAAGCTAAGACCAAGAGAGTACAGTTCCTTGCTCACAGCCACGTGAGTTTGGTGGCAAACTAACACACACCAATCACAGTCTGTTTTACAGACCACTTTCCAGGTCACTGTCCCATCGGCATCTCTTACCAGGCTTGTCCCTGATTGGATAGATGAGGAGGGAGAATATGTGTGAATTGACTGTGGTCATTCACTACTGAGAGGCAGAACTGGGACTTGAACCCAGGTCTTGGAGAGCCAACTTCTGAGTTTACTCATCCTCCCCAGTTTTTAGAGATGAGGTTCTTTCTACAACTGAAACCTGGGGGCCACACTGCTGCCATTCAGAATTTTTGTGGCACCTGCTTGTCTGATCTAGAGAGGTGTAGTTTGAAGTATCTGCTTCTTAACTATATGTATTGCTCCTGGCAAGTCTGTGGCCTGTGTCAATGACCTGCTGCTGTCTCCGCCCAGTTTCTGTGTGCTGGGGAATCTGGGTACAGCTTCTTCCTCACTTCCAGGTCCTCTTACATGGCTGTGGCCATGTGTGGGCTGGACTGGGGCTGATCCAGAAGCCAGACTTGGGGATGAACTCTTCACTCCCTGAATTGTTGGCATGGTTTAGTTCCTTGTGGCTGGTGAGAATGAGGTGGCCTTGCAGGCTGTTGGCTGGAGGCCACCCTCGGTTCCTTGTCATGTGGGTCTCTTCAGATGATTGCATACTTCATCAAAGCCAGAGATGGACAAGGGGTCAATAAGAGTCCGTTAGCAAGATGGACGTGACTGTCTTACATAGCATAGACCCGGAAGTGAGTCTTTTCCTTGCTTCCTTTTGTTGGTTAGAAGCAAGGCACAGGTCTACCCATGCTAAAGAGGGGAGGAGAATATACAAGGGCATGAGACAACCATTATTAAGGCCGTTTTCCATTCTTTACCCAGTGCAAACCCACAATGTATGCTTTAAGTATTTGCCTAGCCTGTTGTCAAGCTGTATGGTAACTATTGAAACAAGTTTTTGAAGAAATATAAATAGAAGTTCTAGTATTTTCTTTTCACTCTTCAGTGGGTTGGTGTGGAGCCTCTTACTTTAGCATGAACACACAGTGGCTTGTTTGCATCATGACTTAATTGTCATTCCTTCAGGTAATCCTGCAGGTGGACTCTTGTGATGTTAATGAAGAAGATCTTGGCAGGGCAGGTCGCTTCCTTAGGCCAAAGTTCTTGGGGGATTGAACAGAATCTTAGTTGACTTGGCTTCTGTAGTGCTTGGCCTGGCTGGCTTGAACAGCGGAGGCGACCAGTGCATGTTGGGAGGGTGAGCCAGCCCTTGTGAGATGAAGGCAGACAAGGATGATGCCTTCCCTGCTGAGCTTGGGTCTTCATTGCTATTCATATACTCACTGAGGCAGATCTGTGAGACCGCAGAAAGCCAGATCTGGTCTCTGCCTCAAGGATCCTCAGTCATGGTTGATCCAGCCTAACAGGTCACACAACATGGTATGAGAGAGTAGTTACTGAAGTAGGTTGTCAGCTGAGCCCTGTAGGGCACAGGAAGGAATGACTCAGGCTTCACAGGACCGTCTTGTTTGGACTGTATTCTCAAAGTGAGTGCAGAAACTAGTTACTTCTGAAGGAGTAGTCCACGTCCCATGGCTTGGGAAAGGGGACAATCTAGGCTGTTCTGTGGGACACAGTGATACCCTAGAGGCACACATGTCTCAGAACGAGAAACTCTGAGTCCAGCTAGAGAGGGACAGAGAGAACACAGTATCCTTTGCCTTTGTCCTTGGCCTAAATTACCCGACATCAAGCTCGTGAGGGCTCTGTTGACCAACTCCTGAGTGGAGACTTAAGACTCTACATTTCACAACAAAGGAGCTAGACACACTAACCCTGGTGCTGTAACCCTCCAGAGAGTTGGTGCGGGGTCCAGGAAGTGATTCCCCAGCCTGGTGTCCACAGAGCTGGCACCCCTGGGCTATGCACAGATCTGTGAGCTGGGGTAGCTCCATTTAGGTGTCAAGTCTCCAAATGAGATAGTGATGAATGGCTTCTTTGCAGCCTCCCTGGCAGAGCATCCATCGCTTTGCCAATAAGAGGGGCTGTTCAGAGGCCTGGGCACTGTGGATTTACGAGCTGGCTATGCCTTCTACTGTAAGCTCTGGGCTCCTAGCTTTCACTGAAGAAAAATGGCTTCAGATCTCAACAATAACCTTCCCTGCATAAATCTGTGCATGAGGACAGCTTAGTGTGGAATGGGTTCTTCTGAGAACATTAACCTCTTCTCTCCCGGGAGCACTAGGATCCTAGGGGAGCCTCTAATTACTGGTAAGCAGGGAAGCTGCCCCAGAATAAGTCACTAAAGCCGGTAACTGCAGCCATCCTTTTCCTGTGCACCAGCTTATTACCTGAGTGTCGGGGCTGTTTCTCTTGTGGCAAGCCCCTGGGAAGGTTTGCTTTGGCTTGTGGGATTGTATGGAAGACCACATCCAGGCCGAGGCACCTTCCCACAGGTAGTGACAAGTATGTGTGTCAAGAGGAGAGCAGCCAGCAGCCAGTCACACAGTAGTGTGACTAGGGCTTTAATAATAGATGAGCAGAGGGTTTCCGGCAAGGCCTTTGTAACTAGAATCCTCCTGACTGGACACGTGGGTTTATGAGCTGCCACCTTCAGTCGCTCATGTCACTTACTTCTTCTTTTTGTTTTTGAACGTGTTTGTGTGTGTGTGTGTGTGTGTGTGTGTGTGTGTGTGTGTGTAGTGTGGGTATATGTGTCATGGCACATGTGTGGGAGGCCAGAGGACAACCCGAGGGATCTGTTTCTCTCTTTCTACTATGTGGGTTCTAGGAATCGAATTGATAAAGACAACAAGTTGCTTTGTCCTCTGAGCCATCTTGCTGGCCCATGAGTGCTTATTTTATAAGTTAAAGGTACAAACCATTTCCCAGACCTTTAATTAAACAATTAATTCTTTTATTATGAAATCAGCTTTGACTTTGTGCTGCAAGCTCCCTGAAACCATTCTAAAAATATAGCTGGGTTTGCCTTTAATCCAAGCAGTTGTGGGTGGGGGGGTGTAGATGCAGGCCGAGCTCTGTGAGTTCAAGGCCAGCCTGAGCTACATAGTGAGACCCTCTCTTGACAATAAATTAAAACATACTATTCTAATTAATTTCTTGAGAGTTTTATACAGTAGATCATATTCACCCTCCAGTTCTCCTAACCTATCTCAGGCTCACCCTCCGTGAGTCCCCCAGCCTGCATGGTTGCACCCCATCACCCACACTGTAGCCTGTCCTTCCCACACCAGACACGTCAGCAGTGCCCTGCCCAGAACATCTCTTTCCAGTGCTTGGGCTGTTGCTATCTCAGTTTTCTCCTTTGTTCCCTTTCTTTGAGGTAGATTGGAGTCTCCCTGGCCTTAGTCTCAGGTCTTAAGTCCCTCCATGTCTGATTCATGGCTCCTCAATACATTGGTGCCACAAAGACATGGGTGAAGGAGGAGTGAACAAAGCTTGGGGGTCCAGGTCGGAGATGGTCAACCGTGTTTCTAGGAAAGTAGAGGAAAAGCTCAGGCATTGCCTACCCTCAGGCAGTGATCTCCGCATTGAATGCAGAACCCAGGGCCAAGTCCAGGATCTGTGGGGTGGGGGTGGCAGGCGGTCCTGATACTGAAGTTGAAGATCCTTGCTGCTGCTTAGCTCCGGGAATCTTTATCTTGAACCTCACTTTTTTTTTTTTCAGTTCTCTCACGTTTGGTGGTGTGTGGCTCTTCTGGACACAACGTCCACTGCCAGAAAGCAGGATGGGCAACGTCGGCAGGGAACTGTTGTTGCCTTGAAGCTTCGTCCCCTGTTTGACAAGAATTAAGTGTTGGTCTGGGGCTGTCAGTAGTCACATGATAGAATCTTGCCTAGTGCCTGTGAGGCCCTGAAGGTCCAACCCTGGAAATAAAATGCAGCGAGCGGTGTTCGACACGTGTCTTCTTTCCCAGATACTATCATCACTGTGACTAAAACTGATTGGGACTGAAAGGTGAGGGAGTGGGTTAGGCAAGGGGAGGACTTAGCTGGAGACCACTGAGTCTGGAGTAGGAGTTGAAAGCAAGTCTGGGCAATATAGTAAGACTTTGACCCCCAGTCACTGTCCTAACCCCAAAACAATGTAAAGAGAGGGCACACTTCATACCCGGGGAAATCCTCACAGATATCAGCATTTAGACATAATCTAGTAAGATGAATGAATTTTTGTTTTATTTTATATTTTTGAGACAGCACCTTGCTGTGTAGCCCAGGCTAGCCTTAAACCTGTGATCTTCTTACTTCAGCCTCCCAGTACTGTGGTTAGAGATGCGTCCCGTGTGCCCAGTTGAAAGCATGGGCTTTGATACTAGAATCCACTTTAAGCAGAGTCATAAAGGGGTTTGAAGGTAGCGCCTGCCATAAGCAGAGGCACCATAAGAACAGAAAACAACATGTTTGGGGGCCATAAGGGGTCTGCAAGCAGGTAAGTTTCAGTTTCTTTAAAAAATGTTTTGAATTTTCTATGTATGAGTCTTCCCGGTATAGACGTCCGTGCACAGTGTGTGTGCCTGGTGCTCTCAGCAGTCAGAGGAGGGTGTCAGATCCCCTGGAACTGGAGTTACAGACAGTAGTGGGTGCTAGAAATTGAACCCAGGTCCTCTGGAAGAGCAGCCAGTGCTCTTAACCACTGAGCCATCTCTTAGGCCTCCAGTTTCAGTTCCTTAGACCTCTACTTCCTGTCTTAGTCCAGTGTCGAGAACAACATGTAAGCTGAGTGTTAGTAACCAGTTCTTTCAGGTTGAATGCCCAAGAGGACAGAGGGTGACTAAAGGTAAGGCTTGTATACAGACAGAAGCACCCAGCACAGGACCTGGCTCTACTCCTTGCTTAGTGAGTGCTTGTGGATTAAATGAAACAAAGTGACACACAAAATGAGTTTTCCAAGAACTTAAGTCTTGACCTGGTCCAGCAGGTTCTTCAGTGACTGTAGATGGAAGTTTCTCTGGTCCCGCCCAGGCCCGAGATCTGACAAATCTCTCCCACCCGAGGTCCTGCAGCAGCTTATAAAATAATCACTCAGAGGCTTATATTAATTACAAACTTTATGGCCTATGGCTTCAGCTTCTTGCTAGCTAGCTATTATAACTTAAATTAATTGATTCCTATTAATCTATATGTTGCACGTGGCCGTGGCGTTACCAGTCTGCTGGCATCTTGCTGCTCCTTTGGGGGTGGCTGGCTTCTCCCCTCACTCTCCTTTCTTCTCCTGTCTCTTCAGTTTGAATGTCCAGCCTAACCTTATTCTGCCTCGCCATTGGCCAAACAGCTTTATTTATCAACCAATCAGAGCAGCACATATTCACAGTGTACAGAAAGACATCCCTCAGCAGGTGACAGGTTCCTGAGAGGGAGGACCAGGGAATCAGTGAAGGAGACAGAAAGCTGGGGTCAGGAGGTCTTGCACAAGCTATGCCTTATGCCAAGCAAGTTTATTAAGAAGTGCAGCATCTTGGATACAGTTTGCAGGGGGCGATGGGACAGAGTCAGCGGAGAACTATCTTACAGTGAGATGAAGTCAGCAGGAGGCTAAGCAAGCAATGTTGCACAAAAGGAACACAGGCTATCTCAAGTGTGTCACAGACGGAGCACACAGTGGCCTTGGGACTGATAACTCTGGCCTCTTCAGGCGAAAAAGCCAGGTTCCCAGGAACCCAAACCTTACCTCCTTTGAGGCCTCATCCCCAGTCCCAGTCTAGACTTTGCCAAGTCTACCCCTGGGCAAGGACACAGAACTAGCATTCTCGCTGACCTTTCATCAGGCCTCTGAGCCAGCCTTGGATTGAACTGGCTCCCAGCAGAGTCTTCTGAATTTGCTAGCCTTGTTTGAGGGGGCGCTGTGTTATTTTATGACATCCACCAGCTCCAAAGTGTTAGCTTAAAACACCAATGTTGTACTTCTTGTTCATATTACAAATTCATCACAAGTTGATGGGGAGATGGTTCCTTCCATCACTCAGATACTGGGGCAAGAGTACTACCGGTTCTAAAATCTCTGTGGTCACTGTGTCAGAGGAAAATACCTCTGGGACATCTCACAGTGACAATGAAGTGTGCTGCTATAAATGACTCATGGCACTCCTGCTCATAAGAACAGGTTATTTGAAAGGTGGGTGACAGGGCTTGGCTCAGTGTCAATGCGTTGGTAGAAATAAAAAGGATATACCACTGTCCCTTTTTTACAGTTGAGGGACCATACTGAGGTTGAGTGACCTGTTCAAGCTAATCTGCTATCTGCAGGGCACTAGGATGCATTTCCCATGCATTTGCTTCATTCTAAGCTCTTTCACTTGTGGCCTGTATACTCTGGAGTGTCCGACAGAGGGCTCTGGTGCAATTTCTCCCTCACATACCTGCAGATGAGATGGTCGTGCTCTTCACCTGTGGGTCTCATGTGACCGTCTGTGTCATAGGCTTAAATTCCCCTTTGTAGGGACCCTATGCAGTGTTGAAAAGGGTGAAAATCCATGTGCGCAGCCTGGATGACATGCTATGCTCATCTTACGTGCGTTTCCCCATGGTTTGCTCTTCATTGGTTGTTCTCATGAGTTCTGACCCCCAAGAAGCAGACAGCAGAGGGCCCTGCCACAGAGCCACCAGGAGTGCAACCTGGCCATGGGGGAGAGGAAGGAGCCTGAGCTTGCCTGTCAATGGACTGAACCTTTCAGAGTCTTCCCCAGGGCCTGGGGTTGGGTCTTTAAAACAGTGGCCTGCTGTTATTGCCCCTGTGTTTCAATCCTTTTACTCCAGTCACTAAAAGTGGTTGCACTAGAGATGCTGGGTGTCCGAGCAGCAGTTTTTCAGAGCAGATGCCTTTTATTTTTCTTTTGCAAAGACTAATTTCATTAAGAGCTGGTAGCCTTTCTGAAAAGGACTGAGCATGAGGCTAATTAGATGGGCAGAAGGAAGGGTTATTTGCCATCCCAAGCTCTTATATTTTATAAGCTTATAAAATATAAAAATCTAGCCAGGCGGTTGTGGTGCATGTCTTTAATCCCAGCACTCGGAGGCAGAGCCAGGCGGATCTCTGTGAGTTCGAGGCCAGCCTGGTCTACAGAGCAAGATCCAGGACAGGCTCCAAAGCTACACAGAGAAACCCTGTTGAAAAACCAATATATATATCTGTCTCTTATACACATCTAGATGTGTATAAGAGACAGCATATATATATCTCATTGAAGAATTTGAAATTATTTAGTAAATTTTTAATATTTTAAAAGTACTAAAGAAATTTAAAAGCAAAAATTCCTACATTTCTGTGTGTTGCTAGGTGGTTTAAGATGAGGGTTCAAGATTTTCAGGAGCTTCCATTATTCAGAGGTTAGATCTTTGCCTAACTTCTCTATTACTCACTTTTACTTTTTAAAAATGTATGCTTCTCTGTTAGTCACTTAAAAACAAAATATTTTTATGTGTATGGGTATTTTTTTCTGCAAGTGTGTCTGTGCACCATGTGTATGCAGTACCCTTGGAGGCCAGAAGGGGGCATTGGATCCCTGGAACTGGAGTTACACATAGTCATGAGCCACCCATTCCGAGCATGTGGTTGCTGGGAATCAAACATTGGTCCTCTGGAAGAGCAGCCAGTTCTTTTAACCACTGAGCCATCTCTCCAGCCCTTTCTTAGTCATTTTGTTTTTTATTTATTTTTTCTATTAGTTACTTTTATATTTTTGGTTGTCAACCTAGCCTTTAACGGTTGAGCCATCTCTCCAGCCCCCTATTAGTCACTTTAATAAGTTATTTATATATTTTCATTTTATATGCATTGGTGTTTTATCTGCATGTATGTCTGTGTGAGGGTGTCAGATCCCCTGGAACTGGAGTTATAGACAGTTGTGAGCTGCCATGTGGTTGCTGGGAATTGAACTTGGGTCCTCTGGAAGAGTGAGCAACCAGTTCTCCTAACCCCTGAGCCATCTCTCCAACCTCCTATTAGTCACTTATAAAAATCCTTTTTATTTATTTATTCCTTTATGATTACAAATTATTTTGCTGTACTTTTGCTATTGTGTTTTTTAGCTCTTGAATTCCTTCTAGCTCAACTTCGATTTATGATTTTTCTTTTCTTTTGATTTCTTCCCTAAATTCTATCACATAATTGTTAAGTTTTTGTAACACTCATTGGTATGATTCTTTCACATCACATATGTTAGTTAATTTTATCTTGTCCTGGGTAGGTTATAGTGTCATGTGTCTTGTGCACATTTTCTGAATTGTTGCTTGTCTGAAGGAAAAGGGAGGGGTTTCCTCCGTTTGTTTTCGAAGGCAGGGACAGAGAAAGACTTAGCAGCTCTGGAGTGGCCAAGGAGTTTGTTACACCTGTTGTCACCTGACCGAGAGCCTCTGACTTTCTATAGTGTACCAGATAATTTCTGAGCAAAACCTCATTCAGTACAACATCTTACAAGATGGTTTTGTTATTGGCAAGGAAACCGGGGCTCAGACAGTGACTGCAGATGGTTGTGGGTGTTGTGACAATTTCAACCACTTCAGGCGACTAATTACTCAGTTCCTGACTGACAGCTGCGGTGATCTGGGAGCCTCTCCCTTCGCAGCTTGGCCCTGAATGTGGTCTCACTGGGTGTGTGCAGGGAAGTAGTGACCTCCTCTGTTTGGGCAATGACTCTCCTGCCCCATCATGCAATCATGCTTTGCTCCTGTGCCCTTTCAGCCTTCTAACACTTTGTCAATTTTCCACATTCCATGTTTCTTTGAATTAGCTATCAAAAATTGTTCTGAATGGACATTTTATGATATACTTAATTTCTTTTGTCCTATTCATTATTTTGTCCATTTAATAAGTAATCTCGGACTTTTACCAATACGACAAGCTCTTTGGAAACAAGAAGAAGCAACACAGAGACCCTGCTTTTGTGAGGGTTAGGAATCGGGGAAGTCAGATGAAAGGAGTAAATGAATTCTTACAGAAGATGACGTAAGAATATGATAAACATGGGCATGATGTTCCAGGCCTGTAATCCTAGCACTGAGTAAACCGAGGCAGGAGGATTGTAAGTTGAAGGGCAGTCTGTACTAACAGCAAGACCCTGCTTCAAAAATCCAAGCAAAGCTAAACAATATGAGAAAACCTACAAAAAGTAAAAGTGGCTTGACCAAGAGGACTTCATCTTTCCTGTGTAAACTGAGTCAGGGTCTGAAGTCAGATTTCTCTGAAGTGGTGTGGTTGCTCTAAATACGGGTTTCCTTTAAACCCAGTGGTTTATTTTTCCGCAGTACCCTCTTCCCGTGGTGCAATACGGTGCTAATGCTCAAGCATGCTCCAGATCCAGGCCAATGGATGGAGGAAGGCATGGCGAAGGCCAAGAACTGACCCACTTCGCTTGATCTCTGAGACGCTGCCATGCGCATTTTGATTATAGCATTGGCCTGAACTCAATCAATTGGCCACATACACAAGCACAGGATGGGTATAAGTTCTCCTTATCAACCTCTTAAAATTGGGATTCTACAATTGAAAAAAACGGCGGCTACTGAAGTAGACACCTGGTAGTCTATACCACAGAAACTAACCTCTGATTTCCTAGAACCTGAGGTGTGCTTATGGAAATTTATTCAGACCAATTTAAAAATATGTATTTGTAAAGCTGTTTATTGGCCACTCCTTCCAACCCTTGTCCCCTACTCCATCACCACACTCTTGAGTAGTGAGTCAGTGTAGAGGTGGAGAATTCAGAGTTTCAGATTTTAACTCTCTCCTGATTCTGTCAACCGGTTAGTCCATTGGTGAATTCATAATTTAATGACAGTGTTGGGAGACAGTAGAGATTAGGAGGAGAGTTGGCTAAGGGGAGTAGGTCCTACCCTGTCTTTCTACTTCCCAGCCCCCTTGAGGTGAGCAGCTTTCTTCCCGCTATGTGCTCTCCTCACTCCCACAATGCTCTGTTTCACCAAGCCTAAAAGCATGGAGTCAACTGACCATAGACCAAGACATCTGAAACCACGCTTCAAGACAGATGCCCTCCCTTAAATATTTTTCTGACTTATTGTAAGTTGATTCTTTAAAAGTTTTCTCCACGACTGGTTCAGAAAAAAACCATGGTTCTTGNCAGAGAACCATGGATCAACGAAATATAGTCCCAGTTTGTCATGCAGTGCTTCAAGTGTGGTTGATACTAATGCAATTTTGGGATACAATATAATCTTAAATAAGCCAAGAAGCCCGACGGTTCAGAGCAGCCTTGTGTCCTCGCAGGTTCTCTCAGTAGCCTATGAGTTTCCTCAGAGTCCGCAAGACACCATGGCTACTGACTTCCCTACCTTTCTAGGTATGGAATGTTGGCATGGCATACAAATGAGTATAAAAATGTGTTCACAGTGCTCACTCAGGGCTTTTACCTGAGGCCAAAAGCAACCAGAGAAGGGAAAGGGGAACTTGAGTTAGTGAGAAGCTATGTGTGTGTGGAGGCCAGAGGTCAACTTTATGTGTTGTTCCTCAGGCTCCCTCCACCTTGCTGCTCTCACTGGCCTAGAGCTCACAGAGTAGGCTGGGCTCACTGGCCAGTGAGCCGCAGAGATCGCCCCATCTCCACCTGCCCAGCACTGGGATTGTAAATTCCCACCTGTGCTCAGCTTTTTCACCTAGGTCTGGGGATTGAATTTATGTCTTTATGCTTGCATAGCAAGCACACTGCTGTCCATGGAAATCTTTCTTCCTTTTGGAAGCAGTTGTTTCACGTGTTCCAGCTAGTCTCAAACTCACTAAGGATGACTTTGAACTTTATATACTCCTGCCTCAGTTTCCTGAGTGCTGGAATTACAGGCATGTGCCACCGTGCCATGTTTTTGGGGGTGCTGTAGGGCTTGGTGCACATTAGGAAAGCATTCTAACTCAATGATTATCTTTTTATAGCATAGTACTTACATCTTCACCCCATCAACAGGATGTTGTGTTTTTATCCTCATTTTACACTTGAAGAAATAGAAGCTCAAAGAGGATCAAGATACTGCGCTTAACAAGTGTTACAGCTGGAGCTAAAACCAAAATGCACCTTTCTTAGCAATAAAACCCATTTAAAGAAATGACTTCAGTGAATTACAGTGAAGTATTAAGAAGGAGGGTGCAGTATCCTTTGATTTCACTTTTTAGAAAGGTGGCATTCTGAAAAAAAAAAGTGAAAAAAAATCACATTTTCA
>LZPO01034880.1:213187-232479 GCA_001675575.1 Neotoma lepida | reverse complement strand
GTTCTTTGGAACTCCAAGTTCCAGAATGCAACGCTCTCCCTCCCTTTGGTTCACAAGGGTCGTCGAGACTACAGTTCCCAGCATGCAGCACCGCCGCCCTTTGTTTCTGGCGCCCCGATGGACCCTGCTTCGGAAGGAGATTTTGGACTCCAGACGACGGTTCCTCGAGTCACAACCCCCGTGGGGGCATGTGGCTACGAGGCAGTTCTGGCCGGCCGAGCCTGTTCAGAAGAAGCCGCAGAGAGATGGTCTGGAGGCTGTGCAGGACTCTGCTCAGGCAGCGTTTCGGGCAGCCCCAGCTGGGTCCTCCTGGGGCCTTTCTGCCTTTGAACAGTGGTGGCGGGCGTGCACTCTGTCCCTGGCACGCTTGAGAGCAGGGGCCGCCATCTCCATGGCCACGGCTGCGAGTGGGCCCTGCGTCGGCGGGGCGCGGGACATCCTTTGGCGCGTGAGTTAGCGCGCGGTGACACTCACTGCCTCCTTGTGGCTGGGCGGGCTGGCTCGGGCCGTGCGGTGCGCTTGGCTGCAAGTGGCCTGTCTTCGGCGGTTTAGGAATAGCGCGTCGGGACCTGACCACCTGGGACATTGGGTGCTAGGGTGTGGGGGTGTCTTCAGTGAAAGTTAGGTTTGGGATGCCGATCTAGAGTCCGAAGTGGAAGTTGTTTCAGCGCGGGTGGGATGTGTCGAATAGAAATTTGGACAGGGTAGTTTGGAAAGATGTAGTGCAACATGTTAGTGATTCGAACTGCTGCATAATAAATGCCTTGATCCTGAGGGTTGCGAAATGGGAATGAGTGCCCTGTGCTAAAAGAATGTGGTGTGGCCTTAGCAGACGCTGGGGTTGGGAAGAACCTAGCCGAGCTTATATTCTTGGTTTAAGACTGCCCCCTGCATCGATTCTATGTATGGGCGTAAAGAGAATAGAAGTAAAGGTTCTTTTTCGAATAGTGTTTCTACCTGGATGTACTGTAATCTATCCCAATCTAAAAATAAAAAAAAAAATTGGGTCTGTTTGTTAACAGTCACACTAAATCCTGTAGAATTGATTCCTTTTCCTCTTTTTCCGTGTACACGTGTGTGTGTGTGTGTGTGTGTGTGTGTGTGTGTGGTGTTTCTTAGTGAGCACATGTGTGCGTTCAGAGAACGGGGGCAGGCGGAATAGATGATTTCACCCCCACCTTAAATACACTTGATGTTACACTTGACTCTGGACTCAATGCCAGTATCAGGTCCCTGACAGGTTCTGTAGTGGTATGTGACATTACAAATAGCGCCAACCGTTGGGTTTATCTACAACTGCATGGACTATGATTTGGATATAAATAGTAGTGGTTAACGTTAGTAGCCTCTATGCAAAGGCAGGATTTGCAGAGCTAAGTTCGTGTAACTGACTTCATGATTGAAGAGTTCTGTTCGATTTTAGGTTTTAGGTTGGAGGATAGTTACAAGTATCATTTGGTCGGTGTTGCTTCTACCTGTATGCACCACAGCCTTTATAATCTTCAGCAGCATCGATATACTCCATCCTATACAGTGGCTGTCAGGTAAGTGGCAATTTCCAATTACTGTCTATAAATTGACACATCAAAACATTCACTTTGAGATTAAAAGTAAAAGCACTCCCCGCATAACATAAACTGTCATTTTGTTATATAAAAATCAGGTGTGTCAGAGATTGTGATGACAGAAGGAAAAGATCATTAGGAGGCTATATATAAGTAGCTAGGTATGGTAGTGTACCCCTGAAGGCCCAGTGTCACTTGGGAGGCAGAGGCAGGACAATCTGAGTTCAAGGCCAGTCTGGGACATACAGTGAGAAAAAGAAAAAGACACCACACAAATAAAGACTTGTCCTTTTGTCTTTTCCTTTAACAAAATATTTTTTTTAAATGTGTGTAAATATTTTATCTGCATGTATGTCTGTCCATCATTTTCATGTCTGATGCCTATGGGTCTCCTTAAGCTAGAGTTGCAGATAGTTGTGAGCTACCATGTCAGTTTGGGAATTGAACTCAGGTCCTCTGGAAGAGCAGCCAGTGCTCTTAACCACTGAGCCATTTCTCTGGTCCCATTTTCCTTTTTTTTTTTAGTTTGTCTTTCCTTTTGACAAATTTATTGATTTTTTATCTTTTAAGGAAAGAGTACTGTCCCTGTCATCTATTTAAAATTGTAGATAGAAACTGTGACCTATATTCTTAAAAAAAGAAACCTATATTCTTAAAAAAAGAAAAATGTCTAAACTAGCTGGTTAGTGGCACTTCTTTTTTTTTTCTTCTCGAGACAAGGTTTCTCTGTGTAACAGACCTGGCTGTCCTGGAACTCAGTGTAGACCAGGCTGGCCTCGAACTCACAGAGATCCGCCTGCCTCTGCCTCCTGAGTGCTGGGATTAAAGGTGTGCGCCACCACTGCCCGGCTAGTGGCACATTCTTGTAGCCCAGCTCTTAGGAGGCTGTAGCAGGAGGTGCTGGAGTTCCAGGCCAGCCTGGGACACATGTGGAGAAACTATTCAAAAGCAATAAGTGACGAAGCAAAAGCTAGGTACATACTTAAAGAATACTTCATTCTTACGTTGTGGCCAACAAAGGTAAGAGAGGCCAAAAATAAAGAATGGCAGGGAAGACTTAAAGTCTGCCAAGGAAGAAAGGATGGAAGTAGGCTGAAATGTTTGTTGGAATCTTTGGGTGTAAAATAACATGATGATGTTTAGGAGCTGAAGGACGGCTGAGTGGGCAAAGTGCTTGCTGCTGAAGCATAAGGACCTGAGTTAGATCCTCAGCACATACATAAAGCCAGGTGTGTGACATGCAAAAGCCAGGTGTGTGACATGCAAAAGCCAGGCGTGTGATACGAATCATAACCTCAGCATTGTGCTGGGGCTCGTTGGTCAGCCAGCCAGCTGGTGAGCTCTGGGTTCAGTGAGAGACCTTAGGTCAAAACATAAGATGGAGAGCAAGAGAGGAAGAGACCTTCACGTGTGCACGCATGAGCAAGCACACCCACACAAAAATAATTTACAACAGTGAGTTCATTGAAACGGCTTCTATCAGTTGTAGCTGTTACTGTGTGCCAGGCCCTAAGTATATTATGTCTTTCCTGTAATGCCACATAATGAGGTGGTGTTGTATGTGCTTTGTAGATACAAAACTAAGGTTCAGGTTAAAATAATCTGTTCAACATCCAGCTAGTAAGTGACTGAAGTCTCTGTCTTCAAATTTGTTTTCCCACATATGACATAATAGATAATTTTCAAAAAAATTTAAACTGGGTGGTAGTGGCACAAGCCTTTAATTTCAGCACTCAGGAGGCAGAGGCAGGCAGATCTCAGTGAATTTGAGGCCAGCCTGGTCTACAGAGTGAGTTCCAGGACAGCCAGAGCTATTACATAGAGAAACCCTGCCTCAACACCCACCCCCCCAAAAAAATTAAAAGACAAAAATGTTGTCAAACTAGGTTTTGAAATCTTGAAAGTATTCCCTAAGATTAAAAACACATAAATTACTTTGGGAAATTTTTTTCTCACCAATATCTTCCTTTATTTTTCTTCTCTTATAAGAACCTGCCAGTTATCACCAAGTTAGAATCTTGTATTGTTTGGCCTTTGAAGTATTGCTGCTAATCAATAGAGTCCTGCTTTTGTTGATGTGTGTCCGTCTTTGCCAAGTCACACAGGACTGACGGAATTAACCCATGAGCCAGTGCAGAGATGGCAGCTGACTACCTGTGGAGGTTTAGGAAAACTGCAGTCAATTTTGGTCTCTGAGTTCAACTTAGAAAAATAATTGCTTTCATTAAGCGAGTCTGTTTAGCCAACGTGTCCCATGCCTCTTTCTTTTGTTCATATTTTTAGATAGTAACATACATAGTTTAAACTTGGAAGCATGTTGGTTGCTGAGCTACTCTGAAATGTGAATGTTTTGGTTTTCCCAAGGACATCGTTGGTTTTTGTTATTTAGACCAGCCCTTTAGATGACTTTAAATTATACCATTTCCATGTAACTTTGACTTTAGTTATAGACACTAATTGCATTTACTAAGTAGAGTTAAAAATACTGTTTACATTTTGAAAAGAAACTTGGTATGTTGCTATGGTGGCTTTCACACGATGAAATGTTTGCATATGGCTGTATGTTCTCTGTTACTTACATCTGTGTTTCTTAAAAGAAATTCTAATACCATTTTCCAGTACCCAGAACAAAGTCTAAATAATTCACTTTGGAGTTTTTGTGTTGATGTCCTGTTGTCAGCAGTGTACAAATAGAAAGAAAGAGAAAACAGGCAACTTCTAAAGTTAAAACTAGAATTGTAGAATCTGCTGAGATGGCTCGGTGGTTAAGGGTGCTTGCTGTGCAGTCACGGGGGCCAGGGTTGGATCCCAAACTCAGAAGAAACCAGGTGTCCCACAGATGCCTGAAACTCCAGCTCCGAGGGGCCCAGCTCTGTCCTATGCTGTGTCCACAGGTACACAGACATTGACACAGACATCTGTACATACAGATCAATCAAGTTGAAAGCACTAGTTGCGTTTTGAATGCTTGTACTGCCGTGTGTCCACACAAGTGGAGGATTGACTAGGCTTCACTGATTCCCTTCTCTTGTGTTTTAGAGTCTTTCAGTGACTTATGTAGTTCCCGTGTGATCTTCTACCTCCTGCTGCTGTCAGTGGTAATTATAATAATAAGTATTTTCAATGTGGAGTTCTATACAGGTAGGTTTCCGGATTTTAATCTTTTTAAGTTCGAACATCAAGGGTGTGGCATGTGCTTGAATACTAGCACTATGGAGGTTTGAAAGAGGGTCACCACAAATTTGAGGCCAGCTTTGGCCATGTAGTGGGCTAGACAGTTAGCCTGAGGTTAGATGGCTAGACATTGTGTCAAAACAAAACAAAAATAATTTATTCTACCCAGGGAAGAATTTAAAAAATGTGTGCATAGTCATATTCTGTTGTCCCTTCAGTGTGGTGCATACTATCATTTTGGTGCTTCTCTTTTGACAATACAGTTAGGCCTTTTATGACAGACATTATATGAGTCTGGTTACAGAAAGTGGGTATATATAGAGTGATCAAAGTCATAAAGACACAGTGGAGTAGTGGTGCCAGGGGCTGCCAGCAGAAGGGCATTGGCCACCGGGTAAGGTTTGTTGGGAGGACAGAAGGGTCAGGAGGTGGTACTGGGCTGGTTGCCAGCAGTGTGAATGTCCTCGTGTCTCAGAACTGTGCATTTAAAAAGGATTCAAATCATAGATTTTATTTTATATTTTACCACAATGAAAAAATAAATGTAACCCTTTTAATAGTTCACAGCTAGCATGCTGTAAGTTAGCAAATGAATTGTGAAATAATTCCTTACAGGGTAGGGAACCAAATCTGGGCTGATCTCAAATTTGTAATGCTTCTGCCTCAGCCTCCCAGATACTGGGATTGCAAGCATATATCACTGGCTTTGTGAGGGTCCCCCCCCCACTGCTGATAACAAAGTCTATGATTTTAGAATATTTAATTTAAAAAAATTGGGTTTTGCCTTGGGAGAGTCCTGGATTCCAGAGCATTTTCACTCAGTTTATTCCTTTCTTGCAAATTTCAGACTCCCAATTTTATCACTTAGGGTTTTCTGATTATTTATTTATTTGTTTATCTTCCTATGACATCTTACCTCTCCTTTTGGCTTTTTAGTATTAACACATCTAGATGTGTATAATTTTATCACTTAGGGTTTTCTGATTATTTATTTATTTGTTTATCTTCCTATGACATCTTACCTCTCCTTTTGGCTTTTTAGTATTAAAAAAATGTTCTGTGTT
Source organism: Neotoma lepida (assembly GCA_001675575.1). Taxonomy (NCBI): domain Eukaryota; kingdom Metazoa; phylum Chordata; class Mammalia; order Rodentia; family Cricetidae; genus Neotoma; species Neotoma lepida. The sequence goes on along the minus strand of LZPO01034880.1, from coordinate 226,676 downwards.
TAAAAAAAGTAGTATGTAAAGTTTTAAGTCCTGACTGGATATTGTAACATAGTTTTTCTTTGCTTTCCTAGCGCTGTCTCGTGGCTGGGTCTCTGTCTATTCTAACTAGTTCCTTGGCTTAGGGCCTGTGTTCTTGTACTCTCTACCATGTTCCTGGGCCAACTTCTGTATGTAGGTGGGCCAGGTGAGGGTGCTCCAGTCAGTATTTTTATTTTTTTTATTATTATTTTTTTTTTCCCTAAGACCAGGTTTCTCTGTATAGCCCTGGCTGTCCTGGAACTTGCTCTGTAGACCAGACTGGCTTCAAACTCAGAGAACTGCCTACCTCTGCCTCCTGAGTGCTGGGATCAAAGGTGTACACTAGTGTTTTTAAAGCCTTACTGGTCATGTTGGCTTGTCCTGTAGGAGTAGGCTTGTGTGTGTTCTGTGTGCCAATCATCATGTGCTCCCAGCTTGCTCCAGAAGATCTGTGAAGTGTGTTTGCTGACAGGTACACTGGACCGGTATGAGGGAGTACAGAGGGCCACATTTGACCCAGTGTAGGAGCGACCTAGAGGAGCTGATGGCTGGACCAGACTTTGAAGGAGGAGTTGTATTAAGCAGACAAAGAAGAGAAATGATTTTTTAGGGAGAAGATGGAGCTTGAAAGATTGTTGCATGACAAGGCAGGGTTCGTGACATTAGGAAGTCTGTCACATAGTTGAGTCTTGGTAGTTTTAGTGGGAAGAGGAGGTGATGGCAGCTCCCTGTCTAAAATGCCNAGTGTTTGAGCCCTCCCTTCACACTTCATTTCTTCCCCATGACATCATCTCTTTTCTTTGGGTATCCTAAAAGAAGATTAGTGGGCGTCTATGTGAGGCAGCGTAGACATAAATACTCTCTGCTCCATTCCCACAGTTGGCTCCCAGGTCACTTCCAGAGACCTTTTTTGGATTGTTGGCGAGGTCTTGAAATACCTGTATAGAAGCTCGTATGCAGACTTCGTGGGTAAAGGAGAGGGCCAGCTCTAACCTCCCCACAAATAAATAATTTGTAATAACTATACAAACATTTAATATTCATTATTGTGATTTTTGCCTTTGTGGCTTATTTCGCAGGTGGACGCTATAGTGAGTTTCAAATGCTGAAATAAAGGCAATTTAGAGCTATCGTCTAAATTACTTATTTTATGCCTCTTAGGAAAATGTCTGAGTTGGCATTATGTTAATTACCAGGGAATATTAATTTAAAGAGATGAAAAGGCCAAGTATATGGGTACACATCAGTAATCAGGAGACAGGCAAGGGGCGGATATCCGTAGTTCAGATACATCCTCCACTATGCAATGAGTGAGGCCAGCCTGGGCAACCTGAGACCCTTGTCTATAACACAAACAAAACCGAAAACAAGAAAGATGAAAGATGTTAATTGGGTTCATCTCTAGATTCCCTGGTTTTCCTTGTATGTGTACCTTTTTTTATTTATTTCAAGTTTTTAAAAGCTCGAGTTGTTAGCGTAAGAGCTTTCTGTATACTGTGTTTTCCATTGGTTGGGTGTTTGTGGTGAGAGGGAAGGTGTCGGCTCCTCCAGCTTCAGGTACCACAGTTACAAAGCCATGGTGCTGTGTTTTCTCTGCAGTTGTGCCCTGTGTGCCCGGCTCCCGACTGGCCCTGATAGGGAGGCTCCTCCACCCTCAGCAGCTCCTGCACTCCTTCATACATGCCGCAATGGGAATGGTGGTGGCGTGGTGTGCAGCTGTCATCACCAAGGGCCGGTATGGTTTTCTCGTGGTCTCCTGTACTGGAACTGAGAGGTACAGTAAATGTAATTCTCTTCTTCTTTCTTGGAACCGTGTTTACTTTACAAGTCAAAGGAGACCTATGGAGAGTCGTAGTGTAGCACTGTGCTCTTCAGACCCTCACAGAAGTTCCTGTTTCTGTGTATGAACTTATTTTATGTTTGAGGAAATTAGCAAAATTCTAAAGACATTTATGTGTGGAAGGTGCTGTGTAGGTGCTGTTGGGTTCCTGGGAGTGATTCAGGGACAGTCTCAGCTGCTTGAGAGTTGAGAATGATAGGCCATGGATGAAGATAGAGATATAATAAGGAAAAGGAAACAGGGTCCATGGCAGTCAGTCAGGTGTGGTGCTCCCTAATTTAGAAGCCAGTGCTCTCCAGATCTGGTATCTTTCTGGGAACTTTAAGGACAGCATCCAGAGACCCTGAGAGGGATGCCCAGTTGGGAGAGACCTGAGAAGCTCGGAGCTCCAGCACCTCCATTAGGTACATGCAGGTTGTTTGTCCGTCCTTGTTCAAANGGAGTCAACTTGTCTTGGAAGCAACATGACTGTTGTACACATTATTACTTCAGATTTCCAAGGAAACAAAGCAATAGTCAGGATCTCGTGCGTCAGGGGAACATACTTTGTTAATCTTTTGCTCCTGTTTACCTAAAGTGAGTCATTTTGTTAGAATTAGGGCATTTCTTAAGTGATTAACTTGGAATTTTGCCTTCTGGCAAGTAGCCTTAAAACAATGATAATGTGTTTTTGACCGTTGAATTAATAGCTTAACTTTCCCCCTCAGCTTAGATAGCCCTGCCGCCCAAACCTGCATGAATGAATATCACCTGTTTTTCCTACTGGCTGGAGCATTCATGGGCTATAGCTATAGTCTTCTATATTTCATTAACAACATGAATTATCTTCCGTTTCCCATTATACAGGTAAGATACAATTTGAGCATTTCCTTAGCTATAATATTAACATTGCCGTGTCTATACATATGGCCAACCTCATCTGATTATGTCAAGATTTGATCAGTAAAACTGGAATTTGATCAGTAAAACTCTGTGGTAAAATTGCCTGACTGCTGAGTTCAGGTCTCATGAGAGGGCAGTAGCACAGGTGTCTGTAATCCCAGGTCGCCTGGGGGTGTAGAGTGAAGAGACCCTATCTTAAACACGTGAACAGTGAAGAGCAGCACACAGAGGTTGTCCTCTACCGCTCTCACTCAGACGAGTGCCTCTCTCTCTCTCTCTCTCTCTCTCTCTCTCTCTCTCTCTCTCTCTCTCTCACACACACACACACACACACACACACACACACACACACAAATTTTAAAACTGAAAAAGCAAAACCCCCAACTAATCTAGCAGGAATAAAGCCTGTAACTGAGCCATGTGTTTCTGCTGTTTCTGCTTGTGTTTTTATGTACTTCATTTCTGTTCTGGCTGAGGCCTGGGCACTGGAACAAGCTTTAGAACCAGTCCCCTCCCACTGGCTCCCACACCGGTGGGAAGGAAGTGAGCTGTAAAGCAATAGCGTAGTAATGAGAATTTTGTCCGTGAAGATGGCACACTAGGGTTCTCCCAGCTAACGTGTCTCATGCCCATTGCATCAGCATGAGCTTGTGAGCATACATCTGTGAGAAGATCATGTCCCTCAGAGAATCTGATCCTCACCTTCCTGCAGTTGTGTAGGAACAAAACTTCCTGCTTAGGACCTCTTTACATTTGTGAAATGTTAAAAGTAGGATGCACCCACAGTATCTTGAGAAAAATTCCATACAGGAATACTTTGTTGTGCATGACCTCAAGTCCAAACATGACACATGCAAAGAATGAGAAAACTCAAGTGTTGGAGAAAATAAGACACTCCTGATCATCTTGCTGGACTTCCAGGTGAAATCGACCGTGTACTTAACATCACATGTGCAGTGACCACAGCGCTAATAGTTGACAGTGCTGATAAATGAGTGTTTCTTCCATATTTTGCTAAATTTTCATACTTTTGTTGTAATTTTTTTTGATAAAATTTTGGATTCTTGAATCTCAAAAGTTCATTCTAAAATGATAAACTTTCACTTCAGATTAACTTTGTAACAATATATATATATTTAGACAGGGTTTCACTGCGTAGCCCAGGCTAGTCCTGAGCTTTGGCTCTTCCTGCCTTAGCTTCCCAATGCTAATGATAGGCATGTGCTGCCATACCTAGCTGTAGAATCTTAACATTGCCCAGAATGTATATTTGGGACAGCTCTTGCAGCTACACATATGTGGCCGTCTGCCCCGGTGGGCGCTGTTTTTTGAGGGTGGCAGGACAGTGGAGTCACAGAGGTGAAGATTGGGTGGTAATAGTTGAAATGATGGATCTGAGTCCTGGAGCTATCCTTTCTCATCAGTCAGATTTGTGCCTTCATTTTTATTGTGGTAGGTTTGCCTCCCTGAAAGGCTGAAGCTAAGGAGCACACTGGCTTAGGCTTTTCACTGTCTTGGAGCATTGCTCACACACAGTGTGTGATCTTGTCTCGTGCATGTTAAGTTGGTGAATGAAGCAGGGTGAGCTGATAGGAAGCAAGTAGATGAGAGAAGAGAGGCCCATTCCTTTCCCTGTCAGCCTCTAAAGAGCGATGGTCATTTACTTGATATTGTCAGTATTCTTATTTCTAATCTTAGTTCTAGATTGTAAAAATTATTAACTGTTTAAACATCAGAATAGCCTGTCTTTTTGTACAGTTATTGTGAGTCTTTAAGTTCTAAATTACATTTTTATTTCTGCGTGTGAGTGTGTGTTTGTGTGTCTGTGTACATACAACTTGTGGGAGTTGGTTCTCTTGTACCATATGGGTCTGATGTGGGCTAGAACTAAGATCATCAGGCTTGGCAGCAGGACACTTTATCCATTAAACCATCTCATAGGCTCCCAGTTATAGTTTGTTTTGTTCCAATTTAATTCTTTTTGGTGGTGGGGATTGACCCAAGGTCTCACACATGCCAGGCAAGCTCCTGTACCATCTAGCTGCAACCCTAGCTCTTAATGATTGTTTTATCTTCTGCCTCTACTGGTAGTGTCCGTGTCAGAATGGTACTGAATGTGTCGTTTGACATTTTTCGTGTTTTTTTTCCACAGCAGTATAAATTTTTACGCTTCAGGAGATCTCTCTTCTTACTAGCTAAGCATAGCTGTGTGGAATCCCTGTTCGTGGTTAGAAATTTCTGCATTGTGTATTATTTTTTTGGTAAGAATTTCTACCTTCTAATTTAGTATATTATTAGCTCATAGTGTAGAAAATGTCAGTTGCAAAGTTACTCTTTATTGAATAAGTATTTTTTTTATAGTTGTGCTTGATCAGTTAAGGGAATTTTTATTAAAGGGAATGTGATATATACATGTAAAATACTCTTTAAATGGAGAAATCTCTTGTGTTGTAACACAAGATAAGCCGTAACTGTTATGTTCACCTCAGAAAACCAGATGTTGCATAGGTCAGGCAGAACAGAACGATGGTTATGGAGGCTGAAAGTGGGGGAAGGGGAGAAGCTGTTCAGGGCAGTGTTCAGTCCTGCACGGTGAGGTAGTTCTGGAGATCTGTTGCACAATAGTCAGCAAACAGCTCTGGGCTGCACGATTAAAGACAGTAACCATGGCAGAGTCAGAGGACAGCTTGCAAGAGTTGGTTCTCTCCTGTCATGTGGGTTCTGGTGGAAGCTCTTACCTGCTGAGCCATCTCACCAGCTCAGAAGGAACACAACTACACATATGCTCTGTGTGAGTGAGAGGCGGGGATGAGTGACTGCTCACCTGTGCCCTTTGAGATGGGGTGATGGAATTGGTCACAGTTCATGGTGCGCATCTGTTAGCCACATGTATTGTGTACTGAAGAGCTGGAAGTGCTGCATATAGTCTATCACATTGTCTTGCCTTGCTTTGTTTTTAATAACCATAGTGACTAAGAGTTGTATATCTCAGAATTGTACAATGGAAAGACTTCCAATATTTAGAAATTTTTCTCTTTTCCTGTCCATTCCTAACCAGACAGCCTAGCATTTTAACTAGATCTCCCTGTGTACTTGAACCTTGTAGTGTAGAGCACACTGAAGAGTTGTAGTCTAAGTTCTCACGCTCCTGTCTTGGTGGTGTTCTCCTTAGGCCATATCCCCAGAGCTTGGATTAGCACTGCTATGGACCTTCACACAGACGAGTAAGTCTAATTTCACCTGTTTCCTGCCTTCTCAATTTTGCTGTTTTCTAAATGCTTTGTTTAGGTTTATCCTTTAATCTTTTTTTTTNTTAATTGAAATAAGCAACAGAAGAGAGGGAGGTGCTTGTTGTAATAAGAAGGTGCTGGCTCATGCCCTGTCCTGTTTATAGGCTGAAAACTCCACACTACTGCTCACAGTCCTTAGCCACTGTGGGATCAGGGGAAGGCTAAGCTTACCTTGGCACCGTGTCCTTCCTGACTTCCCCACCAGTCTGTTCTGTGCTAGACTTCTCAACTTCTCATACTTAATTAAGTTTGGGTGTTCAGTGCCATATGCTGTGCATCATTGGGTTTATCCATTTCACTTTAACCCCCTAAAGATGACAGAAGGTATGTAATCTTTTCAATGTATGTTTGAAAATTAAATCATTAATAAATCACTGAAATTTCTGAGTCATGCACCTATATGAACACATCTCCACTCACTGAGACCCTTACCCAGACATAAGAAATAGCAGTACATTGTGCTGCTGCTCCTGCTGCTGCTGCTGCTAGCTATCTTTTACACTAAAGGAAAGCAGCCTTTCTGAGTTGCATGGCCCATTGTCTGTCCTTGTCATTCATTATGTGTCATAAAATTTATCCTGTTCATCTTAAGATTCTTTTTAAAAAAATGCATTTTTTTAGCCAGGCAGTGGTGGCACATGCCTTTAATCCCAGCACTTCAGAGACAGAGGCAGGCAGATCTCTGTGAGTTTGAGGCCAGCCTGATACATAGAGCGAGTTCCAGGTCAGCCAGGGGTACACAGAGAAACCCTGTCTCAAAAAAAGCACAAATAAATAAATGCATTTTTTCTCATAGAATTTTTTAACATTTATGTATTTATTTAATGTGTGTGTGACCATCAGAGGCATCTTTTGGGAGTCCTCTCCTTCCAGTATGTTCTCTCTTTTTACTACGTGGGTCCTGGCGATGGAACTCGGTGTCAGACTTAGCAACAATGCCTTTACCTACTGAGCTCTGACACCGGCTTGCTCTCTCTCTCTCTCTCTCTCTCTCTCTCTCTCTCTCTCTCTCAGAACTTTTAATAATATAGTGATGGTTTCACCGTCAAATAAATATTGAAAAACTTTACACACTAGTAATGTGTCATTATTTTCACTTTGCCTATGAGGCATCTGTAATTGAGCAAGGTGGTAGTCAGTGGATGCCCTGGAGTGCACTGTTTTAGTTACCTCACTCATGCTTTGCACACAGCTAAAGGGTTCATCTAAATTGGGTGGAGGTGCATTCCTATGATCCCAGGACTGTCGAGGTTGAGGCAGGAGGATCATGAGTTCAGGACCAAACTGGGCTATACAGAGAGATCTTGTTTCAAATAAACAGAGACCATAAAGGGTTTAACCCGTTCGCTGGATAAAATCGGTTTCCTCCAATATGTGTCCTTTTGATTTTTGGTTACTTCACTGTGAGACTTGTATCATATGTGGAATTCACTAGGTTCAGTTTTAGAGAGTTGGGATTTTGACATTTGGATATTTTAAGGGTACTGTAGATTTCAATTTTTTAAAAATAATTTTTAAAAAATTTTATTTGTTTTTATTTTATGTAAAAAATTTTTATTTATTTATATTTTATGTATGAGTGCTCTGCAGGCCAGAAGAGGGCACCAGATCTCATTATAGGTGGTTGTGAGCCACCATGTGGTTGGCGGGAATTGAACTCAGGACCTCTGCAAGAGCAGCCAGGGCTCTTAACCACTGAGCCATCTCTCCAGCTCTCAGATTTCAATTATTTTTAGAAGTTCCTAGGTAAAATTAAGTTTTGTCCTCTGCTTAGTTACTAGATGAGAAACCAAATGCATGGGCCATTTATTTGGTTAGCCTACCTTGCAAACTGGGTCAACTGGAAGGAGGAAAACAATATTTGATAAAAATTTAAGTTTTTGTTCTTTCACTCAAAAAATATCTTATAATATGGCCAACTGCCTAATATTCTTCCTTCATGCAAGTCAGGCCCTCAGTCAGTATTTACTCAGAAGCTAAACATAATTGTGTCATGTATTGGCCTTCCCCATGAATACCAAACACTGTGTTGACAATCCTGTTGTAAGCTGGTTTAAATCTTGTGAGCACCTGAAGAGTTTGAATGAAGAGATTATACTCTGTTCTATGGATAAGGAAAATGAAGATGGACACCTAATAGCAGTATGTAGATGGCGGTCAGATACAAACCTTGTTTTTGTATAATTGCTAGTTTTGTGATTATAGGATTTATAACAGGGCTAACTAAATTACTCAAGGATTTGTAGGATGTGAGCTTTTAGCTTCTTAACGTTCTAAAAATTTCTAAAATTGTTTAAAAAGCAAAGATCATTGTTTTTGTAACATGCGCAGTACTCTGAAACTGTTTATAGTGGCACACGCATGATCCAGAAGTCCAAATTATATTTTTGAGACTGTGGTGGTTTTGAACTCCAGATCCTCTTGCCTAGTCGTGTTTAATGGATTTAAAGAATTAAGCCATGAATTAGCAATAATAACCTTCTATCTGTCCTCAATAGTTAGGCTTATAGGCGTGGCTCTGACTTCCACAGTAAATGGTACTGCAGGTTTAGATCTTGAGGACCTGCAGGGCCATTTCCTGCCAACAGTTTCCCTATGGCTCCCTATGTACCTCTGAGGGAATGTTAGGGAAGAGCTTTAGAAGGTACCAGGTAATAGGCTATCTTTCTCAGTATGGAGTCCTTGTCTTTGGCATGGGAATTAATAGTACTTACTGTTTTCCTAGGCAGGCTCACAGGCCTCTTGACACGATAGGTGGCCTCCTGAATATCTCACTACTTTACCATGTTTGGCTCTGTGGTGTCTTCCTCTTGATGACTTGGTACATCTCCTGGATACTCTTCAAAATCTATGCCACAGAGGTCAGTATTGGAGGTTTTTTTGTTAATACTGTTGTGTTTCAGAGAATAGAAAGGTGTGCTTTCAGCAGATCACTGCCCAAAGCATCTTACTCAGTTGGTTTTCAGTTTCATCCTTCACTCTGTGTTTCTAAGGAACAGAGTTGGTGCTCACAGAGTATCTGGGAGTTAAACAGGGTGGTATTTGCTGTATTTGCTTAGAGCCTGACTTTCTTCCTGGGTTTTTGAGTACAAGAGGGGCCTAGATTTTAAATTAATTTTACATGCTATTGAAATAAATACTACCAACATTTAAATACACAGTTATACAATATTTGCTTTTTAAAAAACATCTTGAAATTAAATGATTCTGAAAATTGAATTAATCTGGACAATTCTCACAAAAATTCTTAAAAAAGATGTCTTATTTTATATGTGTGGCTATTTTGCTAGCATTCATATATATGTGCACCACATACATGTCTGTTGCTATGGATCCCTTGAAACTGAAGTTACAGACAATTGTGAGCTGCCATGTGGGGCCTGAAAATTGAACGCGAGTCCTCTAGAGGAGCAGCCAGAGCTCTTAACCACTGAGCCAGTTCTCCAGCTCCACAAAAAAATTTTTAAATTAATTTATTTTTATTTCATGTTATTGGTGTTTTGCCTGCATGTGTGTCTGTGTGAGGGTGTCAGATCCCCTGGAATTGGAGTTACAGACCATTGTGGGTGCTGGGAGTTGAACCTGGGTCCTGTGAAAGAACAGTTAGTGCTCTTAACCACTGAGCCATCTCTCCAGGCCCACAAAAATCTTTAAGTGAAGAGTTGCATTTTTTAAAAAAATCATCTAGATGTGTTTGTCATAGAAGTGTTCTATTTGATCTTCCTATCTCTGTTGTAATTTTCAGTGGCTTCGCAGGATCTTTGTTCCTGGAATTTATTTCTGTTAGTAGATGTCAGTTTGATAAAATTGGGACAGTGACACTTGGGAAAATATATTTATTTTTACTTAAAACTTTATTCCTATGAGTGTTTTACCTGCACGTATATCTGTGTACCACATGAGTGCCTAGGGCCTGTGGAGGCCAGAAGAGGGCATTTGATCCCCTGGGACTGGAGTTAAAGACACTTACATCCATGCAATGTGGGTTCTGAGAATCAAACCCAGGTCCTCTGGAAGAGCAGCCAATGCTTTTAATTGCTGAGCCATCTCTCCAGCTCCACAGTAACATCTTTTAAACAATGCTTTTGCAAGGAGCACTGAAGATGTTGATTTGATTGAATTTGTCTCTCTATAATCTCAGTCAGTGCTTACTGATTATAACAAAGTCACGAAAAGAATTCCTTTCACATTCTTTGTATCTGATTATATCCAACAGGCTTATGTGTTCCCTATTCAGCCACCATTTGCGGAGGAGTCGGATGAATGCCTCCCAAAAGTCCTCAACAGCAATCCTCCTCTCATCATAAAGGTACCAGAAGTGTGCAGCTTGCAGTTATCTTTCCTTCCCTACAGAGGTAGAGGTAATAGCACAGCTAGGCGTTTAGATAGACTTTTTGAGGGTCTAGAACAGGAGTTCTCAACCTGTGGACCGAATGACCTTTTCATAGGGATTGCCTAAGACTGTTGGAAAACACAGATATTTACGTTATGATTCATAACAGCAAAATTACAGTTATGAAGCAGCAACAAAAGTAATTTTATGGTTGGAGGTCATCAAACAGGAACTGTAGTAAAGAGTTGCAGCATTAGGAAGTTGAGAACCACTGGCCTAGAATATTCTAGTGTTGGTACTGTAAAAATGGCCTATTAGTGTCATTTAAATTTTTTTTTTCATTTCAAGTGATTAAATACAAAAGTAAAGTACCCTGGGTATGCACCAGCCATGTACATATGTTTCCCAGGATAGCTTTGAACTCCTGGATTCATCCTGTACTCTTGTCTCAGCTTTCTGAGTAGTGGAGACCACTGGCCTGCTCGACCAGACTCAGCTAAGCTAGCTAACTTTTCATAAATACATACAGTTCTCTCAAGCATAAGATGCAGTGGTAGCCAACTAAATACATAATCTTCACAAACCATTCCTGGCAATAATGCAGAAACACTGGTGAGTTTTTACATCGCCTGATCTGGACACGCTGTTCTTCATGAAGTGTTTGTCTCTCAAAGGTAGTGTGCTTAGTTGTGTGTTGACATACTGATTACTAATAATTCTAAAACAAATCGTAATCATAAAAGTTAAAGAAGTTTACAAACCAAACTAAATGAGAAAAATTGTTTTGATTCAAATTACAATTTGAGATTATAAGGAAATCTGAATATAACAGGATATATCTTATCCTGCTAAAAGATCATGGTGCCTTATTTATTGTATATTTTTGTGTTTTTCAGACAGCATCATGCTATATAGGCCAGGTTGGACTTGACTTTGTAATTGTCCTGCCTAAGCCACCTTCTAAATGGTAAGGCATGCACTGACATGCCCAGCTAGCTTACTACTTTAAAAATAGATAAAGAAAATGGTTGGAACCCAGTGTTTTGTCACAGTCTAGAGAAGCTCTAAACAAGTAGGAAAATGAACCATCGAGGCACTAATTGCTAGTAAGTATTAGCTACCCATTTGGCTACTTACTAACTCTTTATTAGTAGGCAGGTGTCGGGTACTGCTGGTGCATTGGGTAGAGTGATGACCAAGGCATAGGATAGCCTAATGGGAAAGGCAGACACACAACATAGTTTGTCCTGGGAAGTGCAGTGCTACCACTTCCTCCCCTTGGTTCCAATCCTAGGCTGCTTCTCAGAAGGAGCACTGCTTTGGAGTAAAGAGGCTTGCCGGAGAGAAGGTAGATTTTTCAGTAAAAAGCTATAGCTGTGTGTTTTATGTGTTAGGTGCTGCCTTTGGGTATGGCAGTGAGCAAAATAATGTTCCCGTTCTTATAGGTCTCACAATGAGGTGAGTCGGGGCAGAAGAAGCAACAGGCAGAAGTGCCACAGTTGAGAGCCGTGAGTGTGTGTGTGGGAGGACAGAGAAAATTCCAGAAGGAAGCCGTATTGGAGTTTTCTATTACAGAGCTATAAAAGTACCGAGCTCTGTAGTTCCTGTATGTAGCTGGAGCTTGTAGTGTATAAGGAGGTAGAGGCAGGAGAGTTCCAGAGATCCAGAAAGGAAGGTTGTGGTTCTGAAATATTTCTTTTGTTAAAAAGTCCATCTGATTTCTCCTTGGATATGTAATGAGTGTAGATCTCATATATGATTTTGTTAAAGCTTTAACAGTCTTTCCTTTTTCCTTTTAGTATTTGGCCTTACAGGACCTGATGTTGCTTTCTCAGTATTCTCCTTCTCGAAGGCAAGAAGTTTTTAGCCTCAGCCAACCAGGTATCGCTGAGAGTAGTAGACTTAATTGGGTGCGCACACGAGCGCGCGCGCGCGCGCGCGTGTGTGTGTGTGTGTGTGTGTGTGTGTGTGTGTGTGTGTGTGTGTGTGTGTGTGTGTGTGTGTGTGTGTGTGTGTGTGTGTACACGCACGCACACACACACAAAGTCCTCCAAACTTTTGGAATAGATGTGTAGTTCATCCATACCACACATCCTGAGTCCTTAGATGAAGAATAGACTAAATCTTAAATGACTTGAGTGATTACATTGCTGTGGATAGAATTTATGTCATCAGGAAAAGCACTTATTTATTTGTGGATAGTCATTTCCTTCAGCTCCTTCTTAAGTACCTGAATCTGAGGAAATTATGTACTAGGTGTCTTAGCAGGAAAGTACAGCCCAAGAGTCTCAGCTGTTTTAATGCTGTTGAGGCCTTAAGAACTAGGTGGCTTCCTTCCTAGATGGGAATAAGGACTGGAGTAAGAATTTTGTTATTTGGCTCTGTGGACAGAGCTCTCTGCTCCTGCTGGGTTACTCTGCCTCCCTTAGAAGAAAAGGTAGACAGATACTGGACTGCTAGTGGCTGAGGGTGCCCTTGGCAGGCCTGACTCTCTACTGTACTTGCCAGGCAGCTCAAGACTGACCTTGCCAGAGCTGTCTCCGTGTTCTTGTTTCCAGCCCAGCCCCAGCCCAGTGGGAAGGAGCCTGGGTAGCCTTTCATCTGCTTTCTAATTAGCACTCTATTGTTTTGCTAAGCTCACCAATTCCCAGATTGTAAAAGGGTCGTAGTGGTTAAGTGTGATATGGAAATGAAGCCAAGTTATATAAAAATATAATTGATGAGATCTGCTCTCTTTAGTGGTGTGAAATCCAGAGCTGTGCTGTGGAGAACAAGCGGCAGCAGTGCTTTTCTGTCATACTTGGGTTCTTCTGCATGTTATTTTTCNGGAGATCAGGCAACTGACAAAATATCATGTGCTCTGCTAGAGAACTTCTGTTCTGGGGCATATGACTAGAGCTTAAGTAGAATATTATACAGCTCCTAGTTGTCCTGAGTTACCAGTCTGCTGATGAGAATCTCGTGTGTACTTGCTGATTAGGTGATGGTCCCCTTACAGGGTACAAGAGAAGTATGTGTAAGAGCGATCACGTGACAAGGGAATGACTGACATGAGATGGGAGAAGTTCACCTTGGCTTCTGGCTTCTGCTTTGTTCTTTTCTTTCTCTCTCTCTCTTTTTTTTTTT
>LZPO01034880.1:194147-213167 GCA_001675575.1 Neotoma lepida | reverse complement strand
TTTTTGAGACAGGGTTTCTCTGTGTAGCCCTGGCTATCCTGGAACTCCCTCTGTAGACCAGGCTGGCCTTGAACTCACAGAGATCCACTTGCCTCTGCCTCCCAAGTGCTGGGATTAAAGGTATGTGCCGCCAATGCCTGGCTTCTGCTGTTCTTAACACGCAGTGGAGCATGTGTGGTCTTTACGTGATAACTTGAGTAGACAAAGGTCATGGAAAATCAAAGACAGATGAGAAGAGATTTTTATTTTTTCTAAAGAATGAGAATTATTAGTTCATGTTAAATAACACGATGGCACATATGTAAGCTCTCCAAGTACAAAAAATTGAGTGGTAGAGTCTGGGTCTGCTTATTTTGGTGTGTGATTTTTTTTTGCCTCTTTTTTAATATAATGAAGTTTAAAATCAATTTTAAAAATTAAAAAGAAAATCATTATCAAATAGCCAAGTCACTCCTAGAGATATAATAGCAAATACTGTGTCTCTCTCTCTTTTCTTAATTTTCGAGACAGTGTTCCCCTTGGAACCCCGACTGTCGTGGAACTAGCTCTGTAGGCCAGGCTGGCCTTGACCTCAGAGATCCGCCTGCCATGCCACCACACCCGGTGCAAACACTGTCTCTTGTACATGGTCTCTCCCTTACCTATGTTCCAAGGCTCCCAATGGTGCCTGAAACCATGGATGGTGCTGAACCCTCTGTACCCTGTGCTTTCCAATGGGTATATAACTGTATACCTATGATAAAAATGTGTAAATTAAGCACTATAAGGAGTGAACAACAAGAAGAAAATAAATAAGAAGAAAATAAAACAAATAAATAAAACAAATAAGAAAATAAAACAATTATAATAATATACTATGATGAAATTGCTACTAACATTATTCTTGTGCCATGGGGCCATTATTAAATAAAGTAGGGGTGTTTGAACACAGCATTTTGATACTGTGACACTCTGATAACCTAGAGGATTATTTAGTGACTGCCTAGTAGGTAGTGTATAAAGCATGAGTGTGTCTGGTGTGAGTGGGGTGGGTTAATGTCCCAGGCAGTCAGTTATTGAGTAATGGCACTAGATAAATAACGCTATTAAGAAGAGCTGATCTAAAGCTTAAAAATAATTTTTGAACTTTTGTGTTGGCTGTTTTTGGATCGTGGTTGACTGGTGAACGCAGAGTACAACTGTGGATGAGGAGGAACCCCTATAGATGACAGGGTAAGGGAGCACTGTGAACAGCTAGTGTGGCGGCCACTGAAGGATCGTATGCATCCATCCCAGCTTTCATTGCCTTCGTTCATTTTCCACAGACTTAGCAGTCTTCAGGATTGCTGGGAAGGAACTCCGTCTTTGAAAAAACCATGGCCTAGTACTTGGCTTAATTTTGGCAACCAGTTTGGGAGCTTTTTAAGGGGAAAATCCAAATTTTTGTTTGCAGACTTTTGAGCAAATTGATTCAGCCAAGAAGTTGTTAAATAGCTGTGTACTAGGTGTCCTGAGTAACAATAATAGCTTCACTGAGACAAGTGGGTCCTGGTGCAGAGTGGAATGAAGACACTCTTATTGGGTACCTCCCTCCCCAAGCTTTGAGAAGAGAAAACAGGATTTCTTACTTGTAAAAGCTGTTGTTTGGTTATCCTAGGTGGACATCCCCATAATTGGACTGCCATTTCGAGGGAGTGTTTGAATCTTTTAAATGATATGACTCAGAAATTGGTTCTCTACCAAGAAGCTGCTGCTACAAATGGGAGGATGTCTTCATCGTACTCAATGGAACCCAAGAAACTGAGTTCTCCAGGTGACTCCTAGTTCTAAATGACAGGGGGAAATGTATGTTTCCTAGAAAGGTGACAACAGTTAATTCCTGGTTATTTGTATGTGTGAGATATATATATTTAGATGAGATTAATCCAACATGACAACAATACCAGATATCATATTGAACCAAGAAAGACAGACCTTTGTTATTGTAGATTGAAAAGCAACAAGTCATTGAATATTAAAAAATACAGTTTTTTTCATTTTCTAGTTAATAAAATGCTTTAAACTATGTCCAGTGTAACAGTAGTGTTTAAAAGACTGATACAGCCTGGCCGAATGGCTCAGCCTTTAATCCCAGCACTCAGGAGGCAGAGGCAGGTGGATCTCTGTGAGTTCAAGGTCTGGTCTACAAAGTGAGCTCCAGGATACCCAGAGCTACAGTGAAACCCTGTCTCAAAGTCATGTGATAAAAGGTTTAGCACTTTCAATGTTTCTCTTTCTTGAGACAGGGCCTCACTATGTAGCATGGCTGTCCTGGAACCCACTCTGTAGCCCAGGCTAGCCTTGAATTCACAGAGATCTGCCTGCCTCTGCCTCCTGAGTATTGGGATCAATATTTAATGTTTTATTGCAGTTTTATTTAAAAAAGCAAAATCCTAATGCAGTGTATTTATCTTTGTGCCGAAGGGTTGGGAAAGTTCCTCTGATTTTGTGTAGCATACTAGAACTGAATTGGTTGTTACAAGCTGACTTTTTGTTGTTAGTTTTTCTGCTGATAAATGATTGGATCAAGATCCTCATACAGGCTAAGAGTATCTACAATTTGGCTACTTTAGCCCAATATAAGATGGTTTTTAATGAAGCTGTTTATTGTCAGATTAATAAATATCCTGGGAAACAGTCTTTTTCTTTGATTCCCAGGATTGTGCACACTAGACAAGTGCTTTAACACTGAGCTATATTCTCAGCCCTGGGAAATAGTCTTTTTCCTTGATACCCAGGATTGTGCACACTAGACAAGTGCTTTAACACTGAGCTATATTTTCAGCCCTTTTTTTTTTTTAACTTTTCATTTTGATACAGGGTAGAAACACCCCTGGCTAGCCTTGACAAACTTTAGCCTGGGTAGGCCTTGAACCTGGAATTCTCCTGCCTTAGCCCCCTGATTAGCTGGAATTATAAGTCTGCCCTACCAGGCCCAGCTGTAAACGGAGTTTTTTGTCCTGACTGCCTGGTCCCAAATAAACACACAAAAACTTACATTCATTACAAAATGTTCGGTTGATAGCTCAGGCTTTTTACTAACTAGCTCTTACATTTGAATTAACCCATTTTTATTAATCTATGTATTGCCACGTGTCTCGGGGCTTTACCTGTTCTCTACCTTCTTGCTTCTTGGGCAGCTCACTGGTGTCTCCTGGATTCCTCCCTTCTTCATCCTAGTCCTCAGTTTGATTGTCCTGCCTAACTTTATTCTGCCTTGCTATAGGCCAATCAGCTTTATTATTAACCAATGAGAGTAATACATATTCACAGCATACAGAAGTATTATCCCACAGCACCCAGCAACAACTTAGTCTCTGGTGGGACTTTTTTGGAAAGTGCTACCATTTTTTTTCCTGTCCATCTTTACCGTAAATTGGATGGATTTAGCCAAGTATTAGTTAAAATTGAAATATACAGCCAAACTGGATAGATTGTGATGCAGTGAGTTTCTGCTGTTTAAAAGTAAAATACAGGTGATAAGTCCGTTTGAAAGTACCTAGAGAATGAAACCACATTGATGTGACAGAAAACAGAAGGCGTCTGCAGGCTGCTGAGATGACTCAGCAGGTAGAGGTGCTTGCTGTGTGTAGATGAAAGTTTGTCTGGTCCCAGTCTCTGTTCCGCCCGGCTCCCACGCCGCTTAGACCCAAATAAACACACAGAGGCTTACATCATTTTTAAACTATGGCCCTGGCAGGCTTCTCGCTAGCTAGCTCTTACATCTTAAATTAACCCATTTTATGAATCTATGTCGCCACGTGTTCCACGTGGCTTTTCCTGTGTGCCGTTACATGCTGCTTTCTAGATGGCAGAATGGCATCTGCCCAGCTCTGCTCTCTGCTTCTCTTCCCCTAGTTGGAATGTCCCACCTAACCTTATTCTGCCTCACCATTGGCCAAACAGCTTTATTTATCAACCAATCAGAGCAACACATTTTTAGAAAGACATTCCCATCAGCTGTGCAGCCTGGTAACCTGGCTTTGACTCTGGAGCCCACGGTGAAAGGAAAGAACTAACTCTCAAGAGTTGTCCCTTGACCTCTCCACACGTGGCTGCTCTTCAACACACACACAGTAACAATGCATAAAACAAACAAACAAATCTAAAACTCCTGGAGTGGTTCCTGGATTACAGCAGTAAAGTCTGGACATTGGGACTTAAATCTAAATGGAATCCAGCTACTGTGCTTTCATTTAATGCCTTAAAGGGGTCAGAGTGTAGAATTGAGACCCTCTGCTGGCCTGCTTGGGCCGTGTTGCCTAATCTGCACTGCATCTGTTCTTTTACAGAAGAAACTACTTTTCAGACACCAAAATCTAGCCAGATGCCATCAATGCCACCGTTAGTTAAAACATCACTGTTTTCTCCAAAATTACCCACACCTGATGTTTCCAATCCTTTGGGAACCCCGTTTGGCTCCAGCGTAGTGAATCGGATGGCTGGAATTTTTGATGTAAACACCTGCTATGGGTCTCCCCAAAGTCCTCAGCTAATAAGAAGAGGGCCGAGATTATGGACTCACACTTCTGGTGAGGGCTGTTCATTTTCTACAATTTGAAGTCTCATAGTTGCAGAATTAGACAGCCTAAGTTCTCACCTTTCATTTCTTTTTAATAGATCAGCAAAGATCTGACTTTTCTAATCCATCTCCTTGTACCTCTGTCACTGCTGAGGGTAAGACAGTGAGCGCTGTCTCTTATACACATCTAGATGTGTATAAGAGACAGACTCAGAGCCTGTGGATGAGCAGCCAGGGCTCTTGACCACTGAGCCATCTCTCCAGTCCCACACCTAGTATTTTTTAAATTTACTTATTTATTATGTATACAGTGTTCTGCCTGCATGTATGCCTGCTTGCCTGAAGAGGGCACCAGATCTCATTATAGTTGGTTGTGAGCCACCATGTGGTTGCTGGGAATCGAACTCAGGAAGAACAGCCAGTGCTCTTAACCTCTGAGCCATCTCTCCAGCCACACATTTATACGTTTTATATTTACATTATTAGAAGATTAAGGATCTCACAGCAGTGATAGCTTTTTGTTTGTTTCTTCAAGTGTCAGATTAACTCATGAAATCGCTAATATTTGAGTGTTTTGAATTCTAATGCATTTCACCTGACTTAATTCTTTAAGAGATAGTTGGATTTTAGGCTCTGGGTTAAACAGCAAGTAAAACAAAGCCCATATGTTTATATCTTAGTAAAGGAAATAGATGAGTAAGCAAGTATATCACGTTCTATCTTTAAATGTAGAACACTACTTCATACTGTGACAGGCTATTAACTCTAAGCTGCATCCTGATAGATCATGTCCAAAGTAGGAAAAATATACTTAAGAGACTTTTGTTGTCTTAAGAACTATAGAAAGAAGGAGACAGTCCTTACTGGAAGGGTACTGTTTTATGTGGCCTGGTCAGAGAAGTCTCAGTGGAAAGGCGACACTGCGTGAGAGCAGAAGGGCGGATAGGAAGATTCAGACCCAAGGGAGGGTGTGTGCGTGGCTGTGTGAGCAGCAGTGGGAACTAGTGTGCCTGGAGCAGACCGAGGGACAGTGGCTGGTAGGCAGAGGAGCTCAGAGAGGTGGCAGGCACTAGAGTTTGGGCAGCACTTAATGGTGCTGAAACTGGCCTTTTCCCCAGTGAGGTGGAAAACTTCCACGTTGTTTTGTTCATAGGATATTATAATGTCACTTACATTGTGAAAGAGCTTTTTAAATAGTGGGATTGAGGTGAGACTTTTCCTTATCTGGACTTTCCTTATCATAAGCAGGCATGGAAGCTGAGAGCCAGTGCTAAAGCCACTGCAGTCATCTAGTGGGGACTGTGCTATGTGATCGTGGGGGTTGTAATNGCACCTGTAAAGTATGGCCAAGGTCTGGAAACATATTTTCATACAAATGTAATAGAATTTGCTTTTGGTATTCAGGAGAAAGTGTCAGTGTTTACTCTAAGGCTTTTGGCCTGAGGCACTAGACTAACATAGTTGCAGATGATTTACCACTGACTCTGCAGGAAGAGTAACAGAGGGGAAGTGGGGAACTGTTTGGGGTGTGGCAGCTTTGAGATACCTGTTTAGAAAAGCAAGTGAAAGTTAGCTGTGGATCTGGAACATAGAAGATTCTGATGATGATGTACTTTTGGAAGTCATCAGGGTGCAGACAGCATTCAAAAAGCCCTGAGACTCAGTGCTGGTGAGTGTGGCTCCAGAAGGGAAGAGCTCTGAGCTGGACCCTCCACTGATTAGGGTCCAAGAGATGAGAGGGAACAGCAAAGGACTCTTAAGCATTGGCAATTAAGGCAAGAAAAGAGTGTTTCTCAGAGCAGGACAGAGTGACAGAAGCAGCAGCAGCATTGGGTGGGGGTGACTGGTTAACATGGGAACTAGGAAGGTGGAGTCACCAGGTCCACTATTGGGAATGGAACCTAGAGTCTGGTATACATACACAGGCAAGCACTTTACCACTGAGCTACATCCCAGCCAGTTTTTATTTTTTTGGGGGGGGACAGGATCTCCTGAGTTGCCTAGTTGGCCTCAGACTTTCTCTTTAGCCCAGTCAGGCAGTCTTTGAACCCCAGTTTTTGAGGCTATAGGTCTTAACCATCTTGCCTGAGTTTTGGCAGGAGCTCTTGGGTAGAGAAGGGTGGGTCAGGAGGGATTAGGGGAGAAAATGGATACCTTCCAAGAAGCCAGTCTTTCAAGGACTTTTGCCATAAATGCAGAGAAAATGACCAGTAACTGGAAGGAGTTGAGGGGTTAAGGACTTTAAAAAATCTTACTTTTTTAAATGGGAGAAATAGAAACATGTTTGCTGATGAAATGAAGAGGTTAGTATAGAATAAAGGAACTGATGAGACAGTGTAGTGTTTGTGTTGTAACTAAACAGGTTCTGCCTTCTAAATCCCTATGGCTTAGTGTGGCTTTTGTGAGAGTCTAGCAAGGTACAGATTTACTTTCAACTCAATGGATTTAGAGTCTGATACAGGAAACTTATTTTCTGTAAATGTCACCTTGTAGAAAATGTCTTGGGGGGTTGGCTAAAGGGACAGCAGTTGTATCAAATTGAGAAAAAATAGGTTTTAAAAAGGTTCTACCCAAACCTCTTAGATTTTCCTTCTATTATGGCAAGGCTGTGTAATTGGGTGTCAGCACATGCACGTGGAAACACAGTTAAGGTTAGGTGGCTTACCATGTTTATCCAATCCATAGCACAGTGCTTTTATGTAGTTTATTGCAACTATTGTTCATTGCTACATTTACATTTAGAAAACTCTTCTGTGGAAAGAACTTAGAAATGTGTGCTATATATACTTGAGTAGACTTGAAAGGATAACCATGTTAATTCTTTTTTTCCAACTCAGATTAAGAATTTCTTGTCAAAACGGGTGCTGATAATGTACTTTTTTAGTAAGGTAAGAATAAAATGACAACATTGTGTATGGGCTGAGAGGAAATGGAGTGCGATATGACTTGTCCTATAGATACAGTCGCAGTGAGCCATGAGGAGATCACTGCCCTGCATTTGGACAGTCCTCTCCTAGACACACGTTACCCATGATTCCTGGGGCTTGCCTCGGTAGTTGTTCCCCTGAGACTGGTTGCTGCTGGCAACCTTGTGGTGATTTTCAGCATTGGCCTTTCTGTGCTGGCTGGCAAGCAGTCAAGCCTTCTGATGTTTCCTGACGCGTTTCCTGTTCGCATCCTTGTGGCCTGTTGGTTTTCAAAAGAGAGGAGACTGAATTAGATGATGGTGTTGAATTTTTGATGGATTAGAAAGTTGCCTTCTGTGCCAGCATTGTGGTTTACAGTTTTAGTCCCACACCACTCCAGATGCTGAGGCAGGAGGATTGAGAGTTTGAAGTGACACCTGGCAACTTATGAAGTCCTGTCCCAAAAAAGCCCAAACACCAAGAAAACAAAACCCCCCAAACAAGCAAACAACCCTTTCACCTGGCCTACCACTTGTTTCAACTGGTCCTGGGCAGTAAATGTCAGCTGCAGAAACTAAAGGTTTATTTGTGTTTTCGGTTAGATGTAGCTGTTTTGTGACAGTCCTTTCTCAAGCAAAACCTTTGTCCACATATAGGGCAGAGTACTTTCACCTCTCTCTGTGTCCATACTGCATTACTAGTGTACGGGCTTACGGAGCCTTTGGCACACACAAGCAAAGGTTTTCACTATTCCTTTGTACTCTCTGAAGCCATACAGTGATGGCGGAGGAATTGAGCGACCCTAATGTGAGTATGTGACGCTGCATGAGAGTCGTTTCAATTTCTTCACGGTGCCTTTTCACTACAAGTGAAGGGAAGACCTGCATAATGGTCAGTTTACTTTCCAGAAAACAGCCACTAGGACCATCCTTTAGCAACAAGTGTCTTATCCTCACGCAGAGGATGAGAGGTCTCTGAAGTTTTACTGCAGTTCTTGGTCTCCAGAGTGGAAAACAAACTTCCCGTGAGTGTCTTATGGGTGACATGCTCTTTCACTAAATTCTCTCCTGTAATTCTGACAGTGGTCCTCTGAGGTATGTCTTTTGGTCCTCATTTTACGAAGAGGAAAGTTTCTGCTGAGCAGAAAGTCTTTTCCTCTGTGAGTGAATATCTACTCTGATTCTAATCTGTAAGAGTTGTTGTGCAGTAAGGAGCTGTAGGTGATGATGTTGTGTGGTGAACAATGTAGACAGTGCTGAGAATCATTGTAGTAATGAGCCCAGTCTCCATTGGGTGCTTAGGTAAAGCCAGTTTTGTTGTTTTAGTTTGGCTTTGAGATGGCCTCATTAAGTTATGGTTGGTCTTGAACTCATTCTTTAGCCCACGTAGGCCTTGAACTTGAGATCTTCCTGCCTTAGCCTCCCAAGTAACTAGGATTACAGGCCTGTGAAGCACAGCCCTGCCAGCATTGTGTAGATAGGCCAGTTGTTGCTCCATACTGCCTACCTAGAGCATATTAAAGGAACTCTAGTGGGTTGTTGTTTTTTTTTTTTTTTTTTTTTTTAATGAGGTTGAGAGTAGTAGACAGTTTATGAGAAGTAACCCATGGTTACAAGGTTCTTTTGTTGTAAAAGAGCTTCAGTAACTCTCCTTAAGTGATCACTGTGCTGATTGCACAGGGTGGGCTGATCGCAGGTAACTCTTACTATAAATGAGAAACTGAGGCACTTAGGGACTTGGGGTTACACAGTAAGTTTGGATGCTCTGTTGTACTTAAAATTTATATAAGAAATTATTTCAGTTTTTAAATTTTGGGGGCAGCCATGAGTCTTTTATTGTTACAGACCATACAATTGATAAAAATGGCAATTTTCGCACAGGGGACTTTACTTAAATATTTTTGTTTTATTTGTAGCACCCAGAGGCTTCCATTCAGGCTGTTTTTTCAGATGCTCAAATGCATATTTGGGCTTTAGAAGGTAAGCAGTATCTTTGAACTGTAATTTGTAACTGAACTTAATCAGTTAATTTTGAAGTTAATCTGCTAGGCCAGCACTCCCACTGAGCTGCAGCTATACAAGCCTAGATGGATTTTGATTTGGCTAGAACTTTTCTTGTACATAGATAAAGATGTCTTTCTATACAGTTAAAGTGCAGTCAGTTGATAGTGTTTACCTTATGGTCGCTTACATTGAAATATGAAAACTTAGCTGTTAAAGAACTGTTTCACCTTATAAATACCTTCTCTGTGCTTCAGGACCCAGGCAGGGTCCTGTCTTGACCACTTTATGAAAAGTGTCCTATTAGATGTCAGGCCTCGTTTGTTTGTATGTTTTGTTTTGTGGCGCTAAGGCAGTTGAACACTTTTTCAGGGCTTGCTCCATCTTTGTCCAGTTCCGTATTATAGCTCTTCTTTATTGTTCTCCTTATATCCAGACTATCAGCATCTTCTCAAATAGACATTTGTCTAATTTTGCTTCCCTGTTTTCTCCTCCCCTTGAGGTCTGTCTCACCTAGTAGCAGCATCTTTCACAGAAGATAGATTTGGAGTTGTCCAGACCACACTCCCAGCTATCCTTAATACTCTGTTGACCCTGCAGGAGGTAAGTGGTCTGTCCTCCAGTGTTGGGAGCCTGCAGGCTCTCCTCCACTGCCCTGTGCTTCTGTTTGTTTCTCCAGGCCAGAAAAGAAACATGGTAGAAATGAAAATCCTAATTCTGTTCTCACCCTTAGGAAATTACAGTCTAAAAGAGAACAAGAACAACAACTTTACTTGCTTAAAATTTTTACAGAAACTGAAAGAGAAAGTGTGCTTAACCCTGTGTGGTAGGCTGCTGCAATTAAGTAGATAGTTCAGGCAATTTTGTGCAAGTTTGGGTCCTGTCTTTTGTTTTTTGAGACAGGATCTCATGTATATCAGACTGGCCTTAATTAAACTCACTATATGCCAAGGATAACCTTGAACTTCTGATCCTTCTGCTTCTGTCTCCCAAATGCTGGAATACTAGGTGTAAGCCAACATACTCCACTTCACTGTTTTATGTGGTGCTGGGGATCAAACCCAGGGCTTCCTGTATGCTTAGCCAGCAAGCATTTTACCAGCTGAGCTACATCCCCGAGCCCAAGAGCTACTGAAAATGGCCTGTGATTTCATCACCCAATCAGATAAGTTCCCTATTGGCCAGAGGCTGGACAGCTAAGACCACTGGGTGTCTATCCCAAGGCTGGGTAGTTGGTTGGTTTTTACCACAGGCCCTTTTAGTCCTCTACATACAGGAAGGCAGAAACAAACGATACAACATACTTCCTGCTTTCCAGCAGGCTCCCTCCTTCCCTCCCTTTCTTATTTCCTTTTCTTTTCGTTTTCATTTTTAGAAAAGGTCTCACTATATAGCCTTGAACTTGCTGGCCTCAACCTTTGCTCCTGAGAGCTGGGACTAAAGGTGTGCATCACTGTGCCCAGCAGGCTTCCTTTCCTTTTTTCTCCTATTTTACATTTTTTGTTTTGTTTTGGTTTTGAGACAGGATCATTTAAATGATTTGTTTTATTCTACCTTTTGTGGTCATGGGAAGTGTAAACCGAGCTTGGGACATTTAGAAATAGTGTTTGTGTACAATAGTCTCTTTGTAGGAAGTGTTGATCTAGGCCTGAAGAGTAACAATTGTTGCATCTTTTAGGAAAGGAGAAAAAAACTTGCTCCACAGTTCCATTGTTTAAAATTTAGTTCATATCACCACTTACGAAGTCTTAATAAATCAGTGATTTTTTTTTCCTTTTTATTATTGTTGTTTTGACTATTCTGTTTGAGTTTTTTTATTTTGGGATCTTTTGTGATAGGGTCTCATTAGGTATCCCACGTGACCCAATGAAGCCCTAATCCTCCTGCCTCTGCCATCCAAGGCTGGATTTATGGTTATGCACCACCCACTCCCATTCCAACATTGCCTAAATGTACAACAGGGCAACTGAGACTTGGGCATGTTTTCTGTCCTCAGAACATCTTCATTTCTATCTTGTGAAGTGAGGGATAGCCCTGATTACAGATGAGGAGACTCCACTAGTGCAGTAATGGACGTCCGAGTTTACACACAAACCTCCAAGAGGGCGAGCTAAGACTTGAACCTAGGCTAACTCATTGTATTGGCAGTGTAGACTCCTCAAGAAGAGCAGCAGATTCACATCCCTCGTTCTTGACCTTGTCTACCATCGTGTCTTGGGACTTGGTTTTCTCCCACTTAGGATTCCTGAGAGAATGATTCTATCCTTGAAACTTTTTGGCTCATGAGCTATATAGTATGTTATGTTCAACTTGTGTGTGTATGTGTAATAGGAACAAGATTCTTGGCACAGTACTTACTTCACTTTAACTATGCAATGTATCTTAATGTTTTTTTGTTTAATTTCCTTAGAAAGTGCCAACTGGAACCCATTGAAATTGAGTAAATGGTGCTGCTCCAGTGAGCTCCATGACCTCACTGACTGCAGAGATCTCACTGCCCTAAAAGTCTTCTGTTCACAGCACTCCCACTGTTGGAATTCCTGCTTCTTCAGAGTTTACTAGAAGGAGATCAGTCTGTTTATGTGGATTGCACTTACCTGTTCCTTCAGGTGGAAGGATGAAAATTCCTGATTTGTCAAAAAGTCAGTCCTTTCCTTGAAAACAAAGGAATTGAGATGGAAGATACTTTTGAAGGGCAGAACAGAAAGAGGCAAACAGGACAAAGAGCAGGACCAGGGAGCTGACACTTCACTTCTGAGAATTAAGATCCCTTCCTTTGTGAGTCTTGTGTATCACAGACTTTTTGTTGTACTCACGGATATTCTCAGGCCTGCACCCAGACACTACTGCTTACTGAGCCATCTGACTGACCAGTCCAGTAATGTTCTTAAAGCACTTAGGGTTAGAAAGGAAATGATTATATTGAATTGCAGTTATCAAGGTATGAATTTATGTTGTAGCTCTGTGTGCTTTCTGATTGTTTCATTAAGTAGGAGGTTCTGTCCATGAGTTAGTGTTTGGAAGCAGTAATAAGATAAATGGTGTTTTAAGATTACTGCAACAGCAGGAATGGGTGACTTCATTGATACTGCAAGTTACTGTGATTTGATGTCCCTGTTCATAATTGAAGCCAGTGGTAAACGTAGCGCTCTGGGAAGGTAACATGTAGTTTATCTAGTAAAGCCGGGATGAGAGCCCTTGCTCCAGGCACAGTCCTCTTGTTCTTTTGCTTTACAGCCCTGTTTCTCTGGTTCTTTGCCCTCACATTGCCTTCCAGCTTCCTCCTTGGCTAATCTTTCCCTCTCCAGGTTAGGCCTTCTAGTCTGATGCTTCAACTGCTTTAGTACTGGATCCTTTAAGTCCTTTATCTTTGGGTTTTCAATCCCTCCCCACACCCGCAAAATTCCATCTGCTAACCATCCATTCTTTTACCCATCGTTCCTGACTCCGCTTTTCTTTAGGCCTTCGGCATTCCTGCCCAGAATTATTACTTCAGCCTCTTACCTGAGATTCCTCTCATTCTGACTAGACACTGCTGCTCTTCCCTTGAGCCATCTGCTTTAAAACAACTGTAGATTATACCATTTTCCCTCAAGTGTGACTTACTTTCTTACATGATTCTGTTCTTTTTTGTCTAGAACACACTTTTCTTCTTTCTTCTGGATCCGCTTTGTAATTCCCATGTCAACACTCAATTAGTCAGAGTAAAGGCAGGGATCAGTGTTGTCTCGTTTTCTTATTACTAGCATGTGGTACCTGGTGAGTGACAGGTGCTTATTAAAATACTTGTTGGGTGCCTGTTGATTTTCTTGTTTACTGGTAAGTGAGCAAAGCCATCTCTTCAGGGCCTTGAATTGAGTGGCAGTTCTGACGCAGTGGGCTGATTATAGTGACTGCTCCTTTACTTTGAGGAGGCAGAGATGTTGTGTGACTCGTATTAGTGCCATTTTATGTCTTTGGTTTTATATTCTATGATCTTGAAGGGATAGTTGCTCATAGTGAAGACAGTAACTTCTAAGTGTCTCAGTAATTTAAGGCAAGTTGTGTAATACCAGCTCTGGCAGTTACTAAGGGATGTCTGTGTGGCTCTCTTCTTTTTCTTTTACACCTCTCACTGTCAATAGCGTCAGTCATTTAGCTGGGAATCATTCAAGGCCAAATGAAAAGGATGGGGAGGCTCTCACCCTTCAAGCTATCCAGAGGGCAAGGAGTGGAGAGATGGATATCCAGAGGTGCTTCCTGCTGGTGACCATACCATCCTTCTAGGTGACAGTTACTTCAAATAACTCACAAGTTCACACACATCCCTGCCATCTGAATTAGTTTACATGTATGCTAACAGATACCCAGAGGTTTTCCTATGCTGTTTCGGTTAGTTAAAATAGAAATTCATTGGAGAGTATTACCGAGTTCACGGTAGTTAATTTGTAGTCAGTGGGTAGGGAACAGCTGGCATCTTGTTGAAATTCAGTTGTTGTGGTTGTTGTCTTTAAAGGAGATCCTTGGAGGTAAAATGTTGTGGGCCAAGATGAATGCTTTTAAATTAAAAAATTTTAAGTTATAGTAACTTATATAGTGTAAAATATATCATTAAACTATTTTGAGGCTAGGCATAGTGGTACACATTTTTAATCCCACACTCCGGAGGCAGAGGCAGGTGAATCTCAAGGTGAGTTTCAAGGTCAGCCTGGTCTACAGAGTGAGTTCCAGGAAACCCTGTCTCAAAAAAAAAAAAGAAAAGAAAAAGAAATGCAGGATGATGACAGAACATAACAGATGAGGCTGAACTAAGATTATGGGGTCTTACATTTGTGTGTGTGTGTGTGTGTGTGTGTGTGTGTGTGTGTGTGTGTGTGTGTGTGCGCATATGTGCCTGTATGATGCAGGTCAGTGGGTCCCAGGGATCAAATTCAGGTCAGCAGGCTTGATAGCAAATACCTTAACCCATCGAGCCGTCTGGCTGGCCCTAAACTAAGATAGTTTTGGAAATGAAGGGTAGAAAGGGGCTTGAAGTAGTCAGTAGCTTCCTTCAAGATAAAGAAGTCGGAAGGAAGTAAAGGTGGAGAAGAAATACCCTTGCAGGCTAGGGCTTTCAGTTTGAAGGTACATTAGTTAATTTTCTCCTCACTGTGACTATCAGATAAACAGCAGCTTATGGGAGGACGGGGTTGCTTGGGTTCTGAGGCACACCGTCCATCATGGTGAAGAAGGCATGATGGTGGGAGCAGCTTTGTCCATGGCACCAACCAAAGAGAAAAAGAGAATGCCAGTGGCTGTTTGTCAGTCGCTTTGTCTTCTTTATTTAGTCTGCGGATCACTGGGTCCCTGGGAGGGTGCTACCCACATTGAAGGCAAGTTATCCTTCCCCAGGATAACCCCTGGAAATCCCCCTCATACACACAGAGATACACACAGACATACAAACAGACACACACACGCCTATGTGATTCTTAATCCAATCAAGTTGACAATGAAAATTGGCCTTTATAAAGGTCCAGAGAGTTTTCACCAGTACCCTACAATCAGGGTATATATCTCATTTCTCTAGAATTTTATGCAGTTTGACCTAACTTGTGTGTAATACTCCAAAAGAAATGCTTTATAAAAATGTTTGTAACAGCTTGGGAGGTTAATACAGGGCTTGTTTTGCATGACCGAATTTCTTTTGAAAGACTACATATTGCTATGATTTACTCAATCAGGATCATACCCAGTAAGTGGTTGAGTCAGAATTGGCAACCAGGCTTTTGGACCCCTAGTCCTAAGCAGTCCACATATCAGATTCTCTCTTGAGGGCTTGGCAAAGGTGTACATTTCCTCACTTCCTTTCTTAAGACAACTGCCAGAGTGTCAGATCTGGAGTCAAACATAGTTGGGTTTTATTGAAAGAGATGTTTGCTGCATTTCTTTACATTCAAGATTCCATTAATTAGTTGGGCGGTGGTGGCACACGCCTTTAATCCTAGCACTCAGGAGGCAGAGGCAGGGGGAATCTCTGTGAGTTCAAGGTCAGACTGGTCTACAGAGTGAGTTCCAGGACAACCAGGGCTACA
The DNA here is from genome assembly GCA_001675575.1 of Neotoma lepida. Lineage (NCBI taxonomy): Eukaryota > Metazoa > Chordata > Mammalia > Rodentia > Cricetidae > Neotoma > Neotoma lepida. Next base: position 197,668 of record LZPO01034880.1, on the reverse strand, counting down.
CAGAGAAACCCTGCCTCAGAAAAACCAAACCAAACCAAACCAAAGACAAGATTCCATTAATTAGAAACTACAAATCCATGTTAAAAATTATGGAGTGTACAAAAGGACACATTATAGGACCAATATATCTCAGTGTACATATCTGGCTGATTGGATTAGTTCCTGCCTCAGGAGGTGGGGGGGTGAAATGGATCACCCCTGTATAGTGCTCAAGTCACTTGACCTCTCTTAAGTGGTTAGTAAACGTTTGTTTACTCCTGTGTTGTAGAACAGAACTCTATATGAAAAAAGAGCTTTCAGATTAAAAGAAACATTTCCTCCTAAATTCTCAAGAACTTTTGGTAGTGCTATAAGCAAGCAGTCTAGGAGACAGCACAGGACAGCTCCACGTTCGTATCCAGGCTTCCCTTCATTTCTGAGTGGCCAGATGAATAATTAATTCTGCTCTCTGAGATCAGTGTCTTATTCATAAGTGGAAATACATGTCAGGTCTCGCTCCGAGATGCTTGGTACTGAAAGGGCTTCAGATTCTGAGCTTAGGGGAAATAGCTCAGCCAGTGAAGTGCTTCTCACACAAGCATGAAGATGTGAACTTGATCCTCAGCAACCACAGGAAAGCCAGTGGTGGTTTATAGTCCCAGATGTGGTTATCACTGGTCAACCTGTAGGCTCATTCTAATCATTGAGCCCCAGCTCCCAGTGAGAGGCCCCCTCTCATAAAACAAGGTAGACAGTTGCTGAGGAATGCCACCTGAGGTTGACTTCTGGCAAACATGCACACAGAGTATTTGAGATTTTGAGGTTTTTCAGATTTGAGAATATTTGGATAGACTATAGTGGTTGAAGGTCCCTAATCTGAAATATCCCCAAATCCATTTTGGAGCATTTCAGATTTCAAAATATTTTGGACTTCAAAATTTTAGATTGAGATATTCATAATTCTGCACCTTTCAGAATTGTGAGGATTATCAGAAATAACTATAAAGGGTCTAGAATGGTTTATTGAAGAGCCGAGGGTCTGATAAGTAGTAGGTGCTATCATTGTGAGCGTAGCTTGTCATGTGTGGCTGCTGCTTTAGCAGATATTATTTGAGATTACACTTTTGAAGCACTTACCTCAGTTGCTGGCACACAGTCATTGTAGTCACTTGTTTTAGCCAAGTCTTCAGTACTAAGAGTGCCTTTCAGCCGCAGGCCATTTTGCCCTCTTGGAGACATTTAGCAATGTCTAAAGACACTTCTGATTGTCTTTATTTTGGCTTTTGCTCGTGTACAACTCTGTGGAAATAAAAGTGGGCAGTTACTTTCATAATGGCAGCCTCTCTGTAGGCTTCCTTTGGGCCAAAGAGTAAGCAGTACTCCCAGGGTTTTTGTCCATCAGTGTGTTGTGCTGGGAGTCCCTGCTCACTCTTCTTCCTCAGAGATACTCAATAGTTCTGTGAGACCTTCCTTAAGAAGTCCAAGTGGAGAGCAAGGACCACGTACAGCGAGTTCATAAGAGAAGTGTTCAACGGATGCTTGTGTGAGTTACAGCTGCAAGAGTTTAGTCCTACTGCAGGTAGTTCACTGGTTGTTGTAAACCACAGTTGCCTGTGTTGAACCTGATCCTAAGCTACTTCATATACTTGACCTTAGTCGCTCCTCACCACATACTTTGATTGTACCAGCCCTACTTAGTCACTTGAACTTTTATCTATTTAATATTTTAAGTCATTCCTTTTAACTTAATTATTTAAAAGAAAACATAACTATTGTTAAAAGGAAAAATCTAGTTTGGCTTCCTGTAGGTAGAATACAGGTTTAAGATACTATAGTCTCCCAAACCATATCATATATTTTAGAATTTAGGTTAAGAATTCTTTTTCTTTTTTGTATTTTTATTTTATGTGCTTTGGTGTTTTGCCTGCACGTATGTCTGTATGAGGGTGTAGAATCCCCTGGAGCTGGAGTTCCAGACAGTTATGAGCTGCTGTGTTGGTTCTGGGAATTGAACCCTGGTCACCTCTTCATCCTCTAAAAATTCTTTTATGTGTACCATTTTAAACTTAAACATATACTATGTTACATTGCTTACAGTAGCTGAGGTAGATCTCCTCAGAAGGAAAATGAATACTTTCCTCCCGTGAAATAGCTGAGCACATGTAGTGGGTGGGGTGAGGAGATGAGGACTGTAAATAACCTGTGTCAGCTCAGGTCAGGTTTTTCTGCCAGATGAGGTAAGTTCAGGTCAGTTTTTGCCACCAAAGGAGCTGTAAAACAGTTTTTAGTTTTCAGGCATCTTTTTTCTTACTTTTTTTTTTTATTTTAGATTTGGGGATAAGGCAGTTAATGTAAGAAAAGTCAGTTTCTCTGTAGATGTTATTGTTTGCTGAAGTTCCTGAACTTGTGACCTCCTTGGCCGTTTTTCACGTGGAGAGGGAAGTCCACGTGAAACTAGAGATGACTAGAGAGTTAGAAGAGGATGGTTGTCTCCTTGATGGAGCCCTCATGCATTTACATTCTGTATTTCTTTTTTGAGCAGTTCTAACTGTAAAGATTGATGTTTTGGACTGGAGGAAACCCCTGCTGTATAAGCTTTAGGTCCTGAATTTGGCTCCCCAGGACCCAGGGAAGAAGAGCCCAGCACGGCAGCATATGTCTGTAATCTCATCTTTGGTGGGAGAAGGATGCCTATGGGCAGATTCCTGCAGCACCNGCCAGCCTAGCCAAATCGATGAACTTCAGGTTCAATGAGAGACTTCCCTCAAAAAACAAGGTGGAGAGCAACCTAGGGAAAGACAGCTGGTGTTGACTTCATGTCTCCACATGCGTGCATACACACACACAGGAGAGTGATACTTTTGGGCTTTTATTCCTGATCAGAAGCCTTTCAAAAACAGTTATGTAGGTGGAGTTTTTTTGATGGGACTGCAATCAGCTCTGTTTGCTAGCAGCTTCCCANATAACCACTCAGAGACTTATTATTAATTATAAATGCTCGGCCATTAGCTCAGGCTTATTACCAACCAACTCTTACAACTTAAATTAACCCATTACTGTTAATCTCTGTGCTGCCCATGGCTTTTACCCCTCCTGCATTTCCTACTTCCTTTCCATTTTGCTGGCGACTCCTCTGACTCTGCCCTTCTTCTTCCCAGCATTCTCTGCCCTGAAAATCCTGCTTAGCTATCAGCCAATCAGGTTTTTATTAACAATGAGAGCAGCACATTTTCACAGTGTACGAAAGGATTATTCCACAGCATAATGCTTACAAAAAGTTCATTAAAAGTTGTTTTCTTGGGGCTGGAGAGATGGCTCAGAGGTTAAGAGCACAGACTGCTCTTCCAGAGGTCCTGAGTTCAATTCCCAGCAACCACATGGTGGCTCACAACCATCTGTAATTGAGATCTGGCCCCCTCTTCTGTATACATCATAAATCAATAAATCTTTAAAAAAAAAAGTTGTTTTCTTGGAATTTCCCCATTAGGTATGTCTATTGGGTCCTTTTAAAATCCAAGGATAGGTATATTATGAGAGCATAG
>LZPO01034880.1:144278-181180 GCA_001675575.1 Neotoma lepida | reverse complement strand
CTGTGGAGGCCAGAAGAGGGCACTGGACCCCCTGGAGCTGGTGCTACAGGTGGCTGTGAACTGTCTAACAAAGGTGCTGGAACTGAACTCAGGTTCTCTGAAAAAGCAGCCCCCAAACTCCCCAGCCCCAGCTCTTTAGAATGAGCTTCTTTAACCTTCCCACATATTTCCGTGTATTTCGGTGTGAGCCCTCACCTCACCCCACACACTGAATGTGTGGTCATTCTCTTCGTGGGCCTGGTTGGCCTTACATCAAACTGAGCACAAAGTTGCCCACCGTGAACACTATAACTACTCCTACCCTGATTTCAGTCATCACCTTCAGCAAACTTTTACCTGCAATCTTCAAGTGCAGGAGGATTCAGTTGGATTCTTTGTCAGCCTCATCTTCCCGGAGCTTTTCATCTTTAAACGTGGAGTGTCCTTAGGTGTCTGTGGTGCTAGCCCACTCTGCTGTGTTTCGAAGAGCTGTGTTGCTGCTGTTTGCCTTTGGGTGCTCATGTTCCATCTGGCCTGCACCCGCAGCTTTTACTGGATACTGTTGAGTTTTCCTCATAAGTGATCCTGCTGGTATAGTGGTTTTGGAAATCCTGTGGGATATCACTGACAGAGAAATAATTGGAACATGGCTTCTCAGTCACAAATCTTGACCTTGATGGCTCTTTGAAGCCATGTTGACCCTTGATTTATTCTTTTGTCTCTGAATCCACTGGTAATAGTCCATTGATTCCTTCCTAACACAGTTACAAGACAATTTCCACTCACCCCCAAATTAGCATAAACTAGGCAGGAAAGTTGGTCCTCAAGGCACAAAGTATCAGTGAGCCAAAGTATAGATTGTATCTAGGCCCCCTGAAGAACTCCGACAGTCGGTATCCCTATGTGATTTTCTGCTTTCTCCTCCCTCCCTGCTGACTGGCTTTCTGCTCCTCCTTCAGCTGCCCTCTAGCTCCTGAGTTTACATGTAATGGAAACTGACCAGCTGTTTCTGAATGCCAGCCGAATTCCTGATGGAAAGAAATTGGTCCAAGTGGATCAAGTGTCCAATTATGCTGGAGGCAGGGTCACGCGGTGCTAGCGTGGCTTTTGAAAAGCCTGTCTTTACTGATGAGAGCAAGGTGGAGGGTAGAGACAGGTCTTAGAGACTCGGGATAGGAGACAAAATTTGGGGCTCAGGGCCTTCAAAAAGGAACTTGTCCTTTTTTGAAACAAGACAACAAGACCTGTAGTTAAGTTGAATTAAAATGATCCCTACCTTCAAGTCCTGACAGAAGCTGTCAACGATTCTCTAGAGAACACCCTGGGACTGATTCCCACAAGCACCAGTTCAAAGTAACCAGGTACAGGAAGACAGCCACTTGAGTGAGAACCAACAAAAGCAACAGCTATCTATAGATGGAGAGGGTTTCCTGATAGAGCCGTCAGACATACTAAAGTTATTAAGATTCCTCAGTGAAATTATAATTCAGTAGAGAACTGGAAACCATGTATATACACAGAATTCACGTAATTCATTTGTTTATACAAACAAGATTTGAAAAGGCCATAAAAACTCTAGAACAAAAAATTGTCCTGGAAGGAGTTTATTAACCTAGCATTTCATAATCAACTTTTTTTTTTTGAGACTAGTAGCTCAGGCCTCTAACTTCTTGTCTGCTTGCCTTCACTTCCTGCTGCTGGGATTAAAGGCATCCGAAACCATGGCGGGTTGATGTAGTGCTAGGATTGAACCCAAGGCTTTGTGTGTGCTAGGCAAGAGCTCTACCAACTGAGCTACATCTCCATGTACCGTATCCAGCATTTATCTTCAAATATGGTAGGGTAAAGAAAGACATTTCAGACAAAAGCTGAGCCATTCCAACATGAGAGAAACTTCTTTATCGAAGTAGCTCCCCCCTCCCCCAGGAAAATGGAAGGATGATGAAGAAAAGAAAAGAAAAAAATGAATATGACATGAATATGACTTACAAAACAATGCCTTGCAGGGGTTTAATATGTAGAGAATTAGTATGTACACACAAAGACTGAAGTCAGCACCTGGGAGTGAAAGTGCTCTCAGGTCTTCACATTGATTGTCTGATAAAGACCACCGGTAGGCTGTTTGTGAGGTAGACTCATGCTGTGTACCTCAGGCTGCTCTCAAGCTTTTAAGTGCTGTGACTGCCAACCACCTGTGCTACCATGACCATTGTGGTAGGCTTTGATATGTTAGATGTTCACTGTAATTTAAAGATAACCACTCAAAGAATATAAAAGAGAATGAATGAAATAAAAAGATCTTAAAGCCAGGCACAGTGGTACACGAGTCTAGTGTTAGCACTTGGGAGGCAGAGGCAGACAGATCTCTTGAGTTTGAGGCCATCCTAGTCTACAAACGGAGTTCCAGGACAGCCAGGACTACAAAGAGAAACCCTGTCTTGAAAAACAAGAGAAAAGGTATACAAATTGAAATATAAATTTAAATCAATATCAGTAATTACATGAAGTATAAGTGGGGCTAAATGTTTCCAATCCCAGCACTCAGAAGGCAGAGGCAGGTGGATCTCTGAGTTCGAAGANAGCCAGGGCTACACAGAAAAACCCGTATCCAAAACCAAAAACCATCATTAAACAATTTAAAAATCTGTTTACTCATAACGAAAGACACATGTAAAAGTATAAAGCTGGATATGTTGGAAATAAAAGGCTAGGAACAGATAAAAATGACATTATAAAGCCAAGTATCATTACATATTTTAACAAAGTATACCTTAAGGCAAAAGAAAAAAAAAACTTGCTGTAAATTAAGAAAAGTGCTTCAAAAAATGATTCACTTCCTNACAAAGACCTCAGTACACCTGGTAACAGCCTCAGAGTACAGAAAACATTTTCAAAACCAGTTTATCTATTTGGCTCTAGGATGATAGGTGTTGAGTGCTGGCTAGGGAGATAGAAATCGAAACTATCATGAGATCCCTTTACATACTCATCAGAAAAGGGCTGATGTGGAGAAAGTACAACTCATAAAATTGTTGGAAGGAGTGGAAAAATTGATAAGATCTCTTCCTAACACTAAACGGGACTTTTCAGTTCCATCAACTGGTATAAGCCCAAGAAAATTAGAGGGCTGTACTCTTCCAAAAGCCATGTCTACAAGACACTTGCCACTTATGGCCGACTTCCCCCAATAGTCTGAATCGCAGGGTTTGGGTATGTAGCCTTGGCTGGCCTGGATCTTGCCTATGTCATGAAGACTGACCTTGAGTTTGCAATGATTGTTGTGCCTCTACCTCTGGAGTGCTGGATTATAGGTGTGTGCCATCTTTCTTGTTTCTCTTTTTCTTTTTCTTTTTCTTTTTCTTTTCTTTTCTTTTCTTTTCTTTTCTTTTCTTTTCTTCTTTCTTTTCCTTCCTTCCTTCCTTCCTTCCTTCCTTCCTTCCTTTCTTTTTTTATTTTTCGAGATGGGGTTTCTCTGTGTATCTCTGGCTGTCCTGGAACTTGCTCTGTAGACCAGGCTGGCCTTGAACTCACAGAGATCCACCTGCCTGTGCCTACTGAGTGCTGGGCTTAAAGGCCTGTGCCACCACCGCCTGGCCCTTTCTTAAGACGATTTCCCTTTGTAGTTGAGGCTGGCTTAGAAATTGCCATTCTGGGGTTACAGATAAGCACCACTGTGCCAACTAATTTTGTGGTGCCAATAGTCATCCAAAGAGCAAACTGCAACAGTGTAAAAGAATCACGTAGGCAAAGGAATGCATGCCATGATTGCTTTTATATGCATTTCAAGAAAAGGTAAAAGCTGATGGTAACAGAAGTCAGGACGGTGCTAGGGGAGGAGGCTGTGTACTGACTTGGAAAGGAATGAGGCAAACTCTGAGGTTCTGGAATGTCTGTCTTAATTTGGATCACGTGGGTGTATACCTCACTGAATTGAGAATGTAAGGTTTGTACACTTTGACGTACGTAGTGCCTCAAGGAAAAAATACACGGAGCCTAACTACAAGGAAAAGGGGACAAATCATTCATTAGAACAAGACATTTTATATTTCCCAGTTCTAGATAGGACACAACTCTAGAAAGCAAGTTTGTAGACTATCTGAATGGTGTGATTGGTAAACAGCCCAATGATACACAGGAAGATTGGTAAACAGCCCAATGATGCACTCCAGAAGAACTGCTGTTCTTTGCAAAACATTCATGTAGCATGTTCACAAATCTGGCCAGATGTTGGTTCATAAAGCAAGTCTCAACCAGTTTCTGAGGATTTAAGATCACTTAAAATCATGCCTTTAATTCCAGTACTCAGGAGGCAGAGGCAGGTGGATCTCTGAGTTCAAGGCCAACCTGGTCTACAGAGTGAGCTCCAAGACAGCCAGGGCTACACAGAGAAACCCTGTCTCGGGAAAATAAAAAAGTCTCACCTGGCATGGTAGCACATGCCTTTAATCCCAGCACTTGGGAAGCAGAGGCAGGGCAGATGTCTGAGTTTGAGGTCAGCCTGTCTACAGAGTGAGTTCCAGAACAACCAGAGCTCCACAGTGAAACCCTGTCTCAATAAATAAACAGAAGTATGTCTCAGTAAGGGAACCAGGGAGATCCAAATGGTAGAGTATCCAATATGTTTTGAAATTAAGAAACTTGCTTTTAAGTCACCCACAGCCCAAGTAGAAAATACAGGTAAATATTAGAAAAATATTTTTCAAGGAGTGATTAAGTTGAAACTTGTGAGATTTCTTTAAATTCATATATTAGAAAAGAAAGGCTGGGCATGAATGTNTTAAGTATGACTTCAAAAATAGAGTTAATGTGCTCACTGCAGTCTACCATTCTGTTTTCAGTGCCCATGCATTGCAATATAGGATCATCAGGCCTCTCTTTCCCAGTGGTCTCGGAGTTCCTTGGGTTCAGAGACCGTGGCTTATTCATGTCCCTAGTGCCTGCTAAAGTACTTTGCGCATGGTTGATCTTTGTTCAGACTCAAACTCGCCACTGTGTTAGGGATGTTATTAACCCAGGGTCTCAGACGCAGTGTTTACGAACCTGAACCCATGATGAGAATGAGTTGAGTGAAGCTGACTGGCTGAGGACGCGGCAGACTGAGGCAAGGAGCAGGCAGTTTGTTTATGAGAAGGCAGAAGGTTGAATTATGATATAAAATCTCCATTTTTAGCATGCCAGAAACTAATTAACTAAAACAATAATAATACTACCACAGTGGCTGCCAAACCAAAGCACACAGCCCTATGATGCCAATTTACAGCTCCTGTTTGACCTCACACCTTAGGAGATGGGCATGCGTGCTTTATATGTAAACATCTTGGCCAACAGACTGCCTGTAGGAAAGGGTCCTGACTGCTTCCGAGCTGGGTCTCTGGGCCTCTGTGAAGGGGATTGTGGGGCTTTGTAAAGCCGCCTTTGTAGTGAGCTGTTCACTGCAGCTGAGTCAGACATGGGCTCCCAGGGATTTTTCCCTCCTTTTGTTGTAATGTTCCTAATGATGCATTCTGACTTGTTCACTCTGTTTTCTACATTTGTCACCACTCCTGCGTTTGGATCTTCATGCTGGAAAATCTGAGGCTTACATGGAAGATTGATTTTTAATGCCCCTTGTGTTGTTTTTCTGCTATAACATTTGCATGCAATTATGTTATTTTAAAAATAGGAGACCATGGAGTTTGAAAAAAAAAAAGGATCTTCTGGGTGGATGAGCAAATGGAAAGGCTGGCCTTTAATTTTGTTAATACCCCAGTTACATCGTGGTAACCCTTGAGAAGAGTTCTGTCTCTTGTAATGCAACACCTGGTGTTTGTTCCAGTGACAGGGACTAGATCTTGGTAGACTCAACCCTTGCTCAGTCATGGAAGAGGTGATTGGAAGACTCAGGTTTCCTCTGGCCAGCAGAGGTCACTATTTCAGAGTTGTTAGAGGGGAAATTTTCCATACTCCATATGCCTCTTTTGTTTGCAAGAGTGAGAGGTTTTTAATTCATTGCTACCCTTCTCCATTTCCAAGTACTTTACCAAGTGAGTTATTCCTATATATTGTGTTGAAAAGTGAGGATAGCTTGAGAAGTCTTTTCTAGGCAACTGCTTACACAGTGATAATAGCTACCATTTATCAAACACCTACTGCATGCTGGGGGCCTGTGCTCCGCTTGCTACATACATTATCTTTATGTATGTAGCCCATCTGCCTTTCAGGGTTCTTGGATGACTTCGGAGAAGACGGTGGAGAGGTGAAGTGAAATGATTTGTTGGATGGATTCACGTGCAGGGAGATCTGTGCTTAAAACTAAGCTTTTAACTTTCATGAAAATGATTTTACCAAAGGAGTATTTTAGTGGCTTCAAACAGCAATCACAGCGTGTATAAGGTATGTATATTCTTTTTTCACTTTAAAAATATTTGTTTTTTATTTAGGTGTATGTGTGTGTGTGTGTGTGTGTGTGTGTGTGTGAGAGAGAGAGAGAGAGAGAGAGAGAGAGAGAGCATACCACATGTATACAGGTGCTTATCGAAGCCAGAAAAGGAGGTCAGATCTGGAGCTGGAGTTACCAGCATTTGTGAACTGCCTGTTGTGGATGCTGGGAATTGAACTCAGGTCCTTTCGAAGAGCAGTAAGTGCTCCTAACCATTGAGCCATTACTCCAGCCCTTTACATAAACACAAAACAAAACAAAACAAACCCAGGTGATTACAGGACTTTGTGCATACAGGTAAGCACTCTACCACTGACTATATCCCCATTCTATTTTTACTTTTTATTTATTTTATTGTGCATGTGTATGGGGGTAGGTAGGGCATGTTTGTGTGAAGGCCAGAGGACAGCAGTGGGTGTCACCCTCAGGGACACCGTCCACCTCCTTTGAGATAGGATATCTCTTTGGCCTGGAGCTCACCAATTATGCTAGGCTAGGTGAGCTCTGTGGATCCTCTTGTCTCTGCCTCTCCAGCACTAAGATAAGCACATGTCACATACATAGCATTTTTACATAGATTTTGGGACTGGAACTCAGGTCCTCATGCTTGTGAGGCAAACACTTCACTGAAGGAGCCATTCCTCGAGCTCACATTTTGAGACAGTCTCATTAAATTGCTGAGGCTGGCCTTGATGACTGTGTAATTTTGGCTAGCCTTAAACTTGCAATTCTCCTGTCTCAATCCACACCCAGGCCTGGCTGAGAAGTGTGCATTCTTAATTATTTTGTTTATTGTTACCGAATGTGTATATGATTATTGTGTGTGTGCTATGCATGGTGTGTGCATGTGTGCATGGTGTGTGTGGTGTATAGTGTATGTGTCTATGGTATATATGTGTGTGGTGTGGATGTGTGTGTGTGTGTGTGTGTGTGTGTGTGTAGTCCTGTGCATGTCGTTCATGTGTGGAGGTCAGAAGGCGACCTTTAGAAGTCATTCTCTCCTTGCACCATGGGTTCTGGGAATTGAACTCTGGTAGTCAGGTCTTTATGGCAAGTATGTTTACATGCGGAGCCATCTTGCAGGCCTCTGTCTCAGTGGCCTGAGAAGTGTGCGTTCCTGAAACAAAGCCGTAGAAGTAGCTTGACTTTGTAATTTCTTTTCTTACAAAATCTAGTGTGCTTTCTCCTGAAGAAGCTAAACCTTCCCTCTTGGTGTCCTTGAAACTGGGAGCTGTGGTGGTTCAGGTCTCCCTCCTTCTCTGGGAAAATAAACACGAGTGATACGTTTTCTCCAAATGTGTCCCAAACTTGTTTTCTCCAAATGTGTCCCAAACTTGAGACTTATCTAGTGGCTAAAGTTTACTAAGGATTTATTCAAGCTTTAAGGATTTATTATTCAAGCTTCCTACTTGAAAAGAAATTATTTGTAAATGAAATGGAAAGACCAATTCACCATAGCAGGCTTTATGTATTTATGTTGTAAAGTTAATCACCAGGATGTTCCTTGAAGCTAGAGAGACCCATGAGGACAGCTGGGTCACCACTGGGTGGCAAATGGGCAGCTTTATACCTATTCTGAGAACAGTAAAAAAACTTTGTGGTTTTTTTCTTTGCTTGTTTGTTTTTGTTTATTTGTTTTGTTTTGCTTTTTCGAGACAGGGTTTCTCTGTGTAGTCTTGGCTGTCCTGAAACTCATTCTGTAGACCAGGCTGGCCTTGAACTCACAAGATCTGCCTGCCTGTGGGATTAAAGGCATGTGCCACTACTGCCTGGCTAGCTTTGTGTTTTGGTAGCTTCTAATAAAGGTCTTTGGATTCCAGAGTCTCCATATTGACCTGGTGCACTGCTGGACATTAGTCCAGATATTTTTGTGTCTTGTGTTGCTGTTAGCCATTAAAGTTATTCTTAGAGTATAAAATTATATTGTCTTTTAGTTTTTATTTTTTTCTTCTTTGAGACATGGTTTCTCTGTGTAGTCCTGGCTGTCCTGGAACTCACACTGTCACCTAGCTGGCCCAGATCCCCCTGCCTCTGCCTCCTGAGTGCTGGGTGCTGAGTGTATGTGCCACTACCATCTGGCAGTTGTTTTTGTTGTTGTTGTTGTTGTTTGTTTGTTTTTGAGACAAAGTCTTACTCTGTAGCACAGACTGACTTAGAGTTCACCCCAGCTGACTTTGAACTTGCTGGTGATCCTCCTGGCTCAGCCTCCCACATTTCAGTTCTTCTCAGGGAGAGAAGCAGGGAGGTACAGTCTCTCCTGGGGATGGTTGACAAGGATTGTTGGTAGAACGGTTAACCGCTGTGGGTGTGAAGGAAGTGGAATTGTTAGTATTGACTGGAAAGATTTTGGCTGGAGCAGCTGGTTGAGTGGAATTGCCTTTTTGCCAGGCTAAGAAACAAATTTGCTGGGGGCAAAGTGGCTTAGTTAACTTTGAGTTTGCAGGGGGCGGGGGGGGGGCAAAGTGGCTTAATTAACTTTGGCTGCATATTCCAAAAGCAACAGTAACAACAAAATGGCTTCAGGAACAGACATTTCACTTTATTTTTTTTCATTAAAAAAAAAAAATTCAGGCTAGGCTATTGGTGCTGTTATGGTGATTCCTGGAGGCTGTCAGGGATTCAGGCTATAGGTGCTGTCATGGTGATTCCCCGAGGCTGTCAGGGATTCAGGTCACTTCTAGGCAATGAGAGGAGAGATGGAAGGGAGAATGGGCCTTTCCTCCTTTTTAAAGAGACCTGAAAATCCATACTCTTATACTCTTATCTCATTGGCCAGAGTGGAGTCACATGGCCATATCTGATAACAAGAGTTTGGAAAATATCTTTTAGAGGTTGTATGCCATCCCTTCACAAAGTTGTGACTTTACTATTTAGGAGAACAAGGAAGAATGAACAACCAGGTGGGTTGCCAGCCATCCTTCCTAGAATTAAGTCCTGGAAGTGAATTCTAGGCTCATCTCTGTCACCGGTTAGCTTCGTGACCTCGAGCTGTGATTCCTACTCCACCAAACCCTCCATTTCAGCTGCAACATCAAGGAATCAGACTGAACAATTTGAAAGTTCACTTTTAATAACGTGAGTTCTTGGGCTTTGTGTACAGATGTCAAACACAGAGTTTATAAAAGAGATAAGAAATGTTGGAGAAAAGACTCATGCAAGAACATGTCAATCAACATAGTGGTGTGTGCCGGTAGGCCCAGTTGTGGGAAGGCCATGACAGGAGGCTCAGTTGAACTCATGAGTTTAAGGCCACTCTGGGTCACATAGTAAGGACCTGTTGGGGGGGNAAAAGGAAGAAAAATGTCTTTCAAATGCCTTAAAGATGCTTTTTTAAATAGATTTTGTAATTCGTAATCAGACTTACTGTTGAATATAGTTTCATTCTCATTTTGAGAATACTTTGTGAACATGGAGAGAACTGAAAAAAAAGTCTATGAGTGACAGTGCTGTGTGCTCTGCATCAGCCTGAAGCTTGTGTAAGGAGAAAATGAGTAAATGTGACCATCGCTTCTTCTCATTACTCACAGAGCACTGCTGTAGCCTTGTTGACCTACTTTTTGACCTCACGAACCAGTTTGCTCTGTGCCTGCTGTGTTACAGCACCCCTGTCCTCAAGGGGGCTTTGGTTTAGTATCAGCAACATGGCAAAGCCACACACAGGTTTGTAACATGGCAGAAAGCAAATGTTCTTAGATGGCTGTTGAAGGTAGAGTCCCAGAAAGGGATAAGGACAGAGGCTGTGCGTGTTTGGCTTGGGGCTGGGATGGGAATGCAGGCTGCATGGAGAAGTGGCCATTAGGAGTCCTGGATGGAGGGGGTGGAGCAGCCAGTCAGGAAGGCATTCTAGGCCAGAGGATCAGAAGGGCCTACTTCAGCTGGACACAGGGCATGATCGGAAAATCATAGTATTTCAGGCTCAAGCAGATCTAGGGCTGAGCCCTGTACCTATTGCTTTCCAGCTCTTAAGTTTTTGGAGGTCATTTTGTGCATTGGTAGGAGGCAATGCCACTCTTGTCATTGCATTGTGTCCGAATTGAAGGTATATAGTCATCTGCGGTTGGCTGTGTGAAGGCACCTGCCACAGGGGTGGTGCTGCGCTTCCGTGGCCCCTTCTCCTTTACGGACAGCTTTGATTGTCCCTCATCATTTTTCAAGCTGTCAGAACCTATTGTCTCTGTTAGCAGCATTTGATGTGCATTTTGTATTGTCTTATTCTGTTTTTCCTGTGCATACAGTGACTCGCTGAAAACCAATTAAAACTTCTATAGAAAGGCAGTAGCATGTAATGAGCTTGAGGAAGGGATCTGACTTAGAAGCCTGTTGGTTGTGACATCTTCTTTGCTTCTGGAAACCACTATTAGGGCTGAAGAATGCCTTGGGCCACCCAGGGAATATTCCAAACTCTGAAACTTCTGTTTCCCCAGGCCCCTAGCCTCTCTTCCTCTCTCCCCCATTGTCCAACATGTCAAGCTTGCATCTTACACACTGCTGCTTTACACACATTCCAGACCATCTCCCATGCCCACAACTCCTGGTGCCCAGACCAGGCTCCTCAGCACCTCTCTCTGGCCTTCTGCCTACTCTTCCCACAGCCGCTCTTGCCTCTTTCTCTGGCCATTTCCTACACGACAGCTGGGCTACTATTTTCAGAACAGATCTGATGGTGTCTGTCTCCAGCCTACAGTCTTTCTTTGCCTTTAGGACCTGGTCTGCTCCCTCCCCCAGTGTCATCTGGTGTCCTGCTGGCCTCACTCTGCCATTCCACTCACACTGCTCTGCCTCTCCTGCCTGGAAGGGATCTGATTCCCTGAGCTGCAGGGCCTGTGGATATGTTTTCTATCTGGATGGAAAACTCCACAGCCCATAGCTTTTTATCCTCAGAGGTTCTAGTTTAGCCCTCACCTTTATGGTAAAAGTCCTTCTTTGTCCTTTAGATGGGGTTTCCCTCTCCAACTCATATCTTCTCAGCGTGGACCATTTTTCCCCCAGGTCTTGTGATTATACATCCGTCTGTATGACTAGCTGAATATTTGTGTTCACCATCAGTTAGAAGCACTGTCAATCTCTGGACCTAGGATGGAGCATGATTGGTGTGCAGCAAAGGCTGTCAACATTGCTGTCTTCCTCTGTCACTCTCTACCGTGTTCTTTGAGACGGGCTCTCATTAAACCTGGAGCTTACTAATTAGCTAGACTCCTGGGTATCAAGCCCCTGGCTTCCTCCTGTCTCTCCTCGTGGCATGGGAATTACAGGTGTGTGTAATGCCCAGCTTCTGTGGGTTTTATGGGTCGGAACTCACGTCCTTACACAAGTGTGGCAAGTACTTTCCCCCCTAGTCCAAGGAGGCGTCTTACTTCTCTGAGATTCCATGGGATTTTCTGTATAGATGATCATATGTGCCATCTGTCAGTAGAGACTTTGATTTTCTTCTTTTCCAACTCTTATACTTCTTATGCTTTTCCTTGCTTTACTGGGCCTGCTAGGACTTCCAGGGTGCTGCTGGAGAGGAATGAAGAGGATCCACATCCTTGCCTGTTCCTGATCTTAGGGGAAAGTACAGTCTTTACACTAAGTGCAGTGTACACGTGTGATGTTGGCTGTAGGTTCCGTTTTTTTTTGTTGTTGTTTGTTGGGTTGTTTAATCAGAAAATTCCCTTCTAGTCCTAAAGTAGTTCTTAGTCTCTTATCATGTATACATGCTTATCTAAAACATCCTTAGTAGCCATGTGTGTGTGTGTGTGTGTGTGTGTGAGCGGTCAATATCAATGTCTTCCTCTGTTGCTCTCCACTTTTATCTTTTGAGACAAGGCAGCTCAATGAAGCTAGAACTCACTGATTGGCTAGACTGGCTGGCCAGCAAACATTCTCATCCCTGTGCCTGGGTTTCTCCTGTCCCAGCCTCCCTAGCACTGAGATTACAGACCCATACTGCCATGTCCAGCTTTTTAAATGGATGCTTGGGGTCCAAACTCTTGTCCTTATACTTGTCCAGCAGACACTTTACCCACCGAGTCATCTTCCTTGTCCTGTATTTTATTTTTAAAAGCATCTTTGGTGCTGGGGAGATGGTTCAGTGGGCAAAGCATATGCTATGTAAGCTTGATGACCTCAGTTTGCATACCCAGAACCCATGAAAAAGCCAGACACAGTAGCATAAGTGGGTGTAATTCTAGCACTTCCCTATGGGCAGAGACAAGATCCACTAGAAGTGTGGGCACTTGGGCACACAGACGCACACAGCGTTCTTGTTAGATGGATACTAGGATGGAAGCAATGGGGTGGGTACTTTATTAATATTAACCAGCTCTCATTTTCTGGCTTGTTTTATTTCCTGCCTTTGCATTAAGTAAGTCTCTGGCAGCCCTGTTGGGATAGGTATTGTCATCTTTATTTGGGAGGGGTAGCATTCAGAAACCAGAGATGGGCTTGTTCATGTCCCCCATCTGGATGGCATCACAGCCATAGCCATTATATAAGCCTTGCTCTAGGCCATTCCCAGCAAATGCCCACAGTGTAGTGATGGAAGCCCTGGCTTTGGACTCAGGCACACTTTGTTCTTATTAACTTAAAAAATTGGTTTAGTGCAGTGACATTCACATAACATAAAATTAACTATTTAAAAGTGGGCACTTCAGTGGCATTTAATATATTCCTGGTGTTGTAAAATGTCACCTTTATCTAGTTGCAGATTTTTTTTTTCAGGACCCAAAAGAAACTCATGCCCAATAAACAGACTCCCCCGACCCCAACTCCTTGCCCCTGACAATCATCCTTTTGATTTTTTTCTCCATAAAAAACCTACTGATTATTTCATGTAAGTGGAACTACATAATTTAAGACCTTTTATGTCTAGCTTATTGCACTTAGCATGTTTTTGAGGCTCATTCACAACGTGGAATAGATCCATGTGTCTTTCCTCTGGGAAGTGAATTATACCCCACTGATGTAACAGTTTATCAGAACATCTGTTAATGAGCATTTAGGTGGTTCCTACCTTTTGGCTGTTGTGAAGTGAGCTGCAACACGAACACTTGTAGATGTATTTATGTTTTCAGTTCTTTCGGGTTTATATCTTGAATTGGAGTTACTGGATCACATGATAATTCTGTTAAGTCTTTGAAGGACTGCCAAACTGTTCTCCATTTTGGCTGGGCCATTTTATGTTCCCACTAGCCATGGATGAGGGGTCCTCTCTCTCCATGCCCTGTCCTCCCCCTTCTCTCCTTTGCAGCCATTTTATCAGATTTAGAATTATGTTCCATTGTGGTTTTGCATTTTCCTAATAACTAATAATGTTGGGCATCTTTTAACATCTTTGTGAATCTTCTTGATGAAATGTTAATTCAGATCCTTTGCTTGCCCCCCACTTTTCAGTCCCAAGGACTGAGCCCATGGCTTTGTGTGCTAGGCAAGCTCTCTACAATTGAGCTACACTCCCAACCAAACTTCTTTTCACTTTTTATTGTGAAACAGGATCTCATGAAGCCACACAAGCTGGCCTTGAACTTACTCTGTATTCTTCTTTCTGCTTTCCAAGTACCTGAGATTATAGGTCTGTGCTTCAGGTCCAGCCTTTGCCCATTTTTAAAAATTGGATTGAATGTGGGCTTAAGATTTTTTTTTCTTTGCAGGGGATGTTTGTTTGAAATGGGTCTTTAGCCCAGGCTTGCCTCAAATTCCTGGTCTTTTTGCCTTAGCCTCCAGGGGCTGGGATTAAAGGCCTGTGCCAATACATCCACCTCTATAAAATACTGCTTCTCTCTCTCTCCCTCTCTCTCTCTCTCTCTCTCTCTCTCTCTGTCTCGGCAGACTTTCACTCTGTTGCCTAGGCTGGCCTTGAACTCTGGAACTCAAGCAGTTCTCTTGCCGCAGCCATGCACAGCAGCACCTAGCTAAGACATCTTTTCACTATCCTCTGATGCAGAAATGTTTTAATATTGGATCAAGTCAAGTTTATCTAGTTTTTCTTCCGTTGCTCATGTTTTTAGAGTCACATAAAAAGTACACTATTGGTTGCAGAGTAAAGACTTATCCCTGTGTTTTCTGGTTTTCATTTAGGTTGCTGGTCCATCCTAATTTACTGTTTGTAGATGGTGTGAGATAGGGGTTCACTCTTGTGCATGTGGCTATCCTAATAGGGTTTGTTGAAGACAGTACTCTTTCTTCAGTGAGTGGTTATGGCATGCTTTGAAAATCAGTTGGCCACAGAGTTAGACACTCTGAACTATGAGAGCTTTGATAAATTTCTTAATCTTGAGCTTTTATTTCCTTACCTATAAAACAGGAATGATAGCCTCTTATCTCAGAGGCTTTATCAGGACGGCATGAGATCAGACTTAGGGCACACAGCAGGTGCAAACACTGGAGGCAGAGTAGGCAGCAGGGCATCCATCACCTCTCCTTCCTGAAGCGCCAGGGCACAGGAGACTTTGGACATAGAACTGTCCACTCTTGTCCCATCCATCTTCTGAATGTAAGCTTGCACTCCTGGACAAACACTATGAGAGGATAACTCTTCTAGGGAGGAGAAGTACTTACCTAGAAATGCAGGCACAAGTGAAACAGTCGTCTGTCTTTAATAATCCAGTTGCTCCATGTTGACTTTGTGCATGGAATTCTTCTAGTTTTGGGGATATATAGGCTAAAGACTACCTCTACCTTTGCAGGACTCTTAGATTGTTAGGGAAACAGTTTTATCTCTAACAGATAAAACAGTGTGGTAAGTGCTGAGACAGATTCAAGCAAAGGGCTCTGAGTGTGTGTATGAAGATAATCCTAGTCAGAGGACTTAAGAAAAGCTTGTAGAAGAAAAAGAGTTGAGCCGGGTGGTGGCGGCGCACACCTTTAATCCCAGCACTCGGGAGGCAGAGACAGGCAGATCTCTGTGAGTTCAAGGCCAGCCTGGGCTACAGAGTGAGATCCAGGAAAGGCGCCAAAGCTACACAGAGAAACCCTGTCTCGAAAAACCAAAAAAAAAAAAAAAGGAAAGAAAAAGAGTTGAATTGGTATTAATGACTTGTGGGTAGACATGTGTAATGTGGATAAAGGGGAACTGTGTTAGCATAGGAAACAAAACCCACAGCCATAAAGGCATCCATAAAAGCTCCGGGTTCTGGATGAAAACTATTCTACTTAGGTAGGACTAAGGGTTAAATAGTATTCTGATTAAAGCCCATTGAGCTGGCTCAGTGGGTAAAGGTGCCAGCTGCAAAGCCTGATGACTTCCACA
This sequence comes from Neotoma lepida, assembly GCA_001675575.1. Taxonomy (NCBI): domain Eukaryota; kingdom Metazoa; phylum Chordata; class Mammalia; order Rodentia; family Cricetidae; genus Neotoma; species Neotoma lepida. The sequence continues at coordinate 165,554 of LZPO01034880.1, read as the reverse complement.
TGGTGGAGAGCGAACTGAATCCCACAGGTTGTCCTCTGACCTCCACGTGTCTTAAATATGATTTTTTATGGGTAGGAAGATGACTTAGTGGATACTTGCATGCAGGTCTGACTATCTGTCCTGAGTTCAATCCCACAAGGTGGCAGAAAAGGAGGGACTCCCAAGAGTTGCTCTCTGACCTCCACACATATGCCATAGACATGTGTACCTGTGTGCAGACAAACGTATATGTACATGCACGCGCACACACACACACACAGGCATGCACACACTAATTTTTTTTTAAGCCTTGATTTTGGGGTTGGAGAGATAGCTCAGTGTTTAAGAGTACTGGCTGTTCTTGCAGAGGATCTGGGTTCAGTTCCCAGTACCCACACGATGGCTCACACCATTTGTAACTCCAATTCTAGGAGATTTGAGATTCTTTTCTGACCTTTGTGGGCACCAGGCATGCATGTGATACAGACATATACATGCAGGCAAAGCAGTCATGCACATGCAGTGAGTAAATCTTCAAAAACTACAAAAACCTTAATTTATAAGGCCATTGGAAACTGTTGGTGAAGCTTAAACTGAGAGTGTACCATGGCCAGATCAGTATTTCAGCCTGACAGGGAAACACTGTGGAAGATGGCTTATTAGGAGGAGGAAGAGGAGGATGGAGGCAACCAGAAGAACAGGAAGAAATATAGCAAGGATGGGGAAGATGGGGGCTGTTAGGCCTGGGGTAATGCTCAGGTTTCTTGTGTTGGGGACTTGACAAGGATCATTCATCTGGTGGAGGGCACAATAGTAAATGGCAAAATAAGAGTAGGAAAAATGATATTTGCTTTGGCAGATGTATCCAGATGGGTATGTCTAGTAGACAGATTGTGTATAGTCCTGGCATTTGAACTCGGTTAGTGTGAAAAGTGCATATACCTGTGGTTGTGTAACTCTCAGGTGAAAGGGGGGCACAGTTGAAAGCTTTAAGAAGCTCTGGTCTCCTCTCTGAAGTGAGTAGTAGGTTTTGGTTTGCTCGTTTTGTTCTCTCTGATTCAAACATTAATGGGTGTTAATGCCAAAAGTATGAAGAAAAAGCATACACCCCCATAGTCAGTTAATCCTTGTGGAAAGGTAAAGAGACAGTGCATCTTGTTAGAAAATACCAGTGTTTGGAGAAGTATAAAAATGAAAAGTGCAGGCTTCCTGTGTCTTCCGACTCTTAATCATTGCTAACAGGTCCTTTTATTCCCTCCTAGGAAAAGTGTGCAGAAGCCTACCAGACCTGCACATCCGCACAAAGCCCTGCCACATGCAGTGTTTGAGAAGTCCATTGAATTGGGAACTCAGTCAGCCCACTGCTTTGCCTGGCTACCTGCTGTGGCAGATCTGTGAGCACTTGAAAGGTCCCTAGCTTCAAATCCAAGGGCTAGTCCACTGTGGGGAAGCAGTGAAGAGTAAACAGCTGGTGCTGTCTGTGTTGGGAAATTCGGAGAGAGCTTTGCCTGCTTGTCCAGTTGGTTAAGTGACTCATCTGGCAAATGTTTTCAGTCTGAACTAAATGTGCAGTGCCGTGTGTGTGTGTGTGTGTGTGTGTGTGTGTGTGTGCGCGTGTTGTGGGTATGTGTGTGTAATGGGTGGTGTGTGTTTAAGGGAGCAGAGTGCTCACCTCCTGGCTTCACAGCAGGGCAGAATAGGCAAAGCCAGACCTTCCAGCTTTCTTGCTTTTTGAGGGATAAACTAAGTAGGGCTATTTGTCTAAAGCCACATGCCCGTTGGCCAGAGCCAGGACCTACACTTCAGAAGTGGAGGGTGCTGTGGGAGGGGGGAGGCTCAAGGCCTAGGTGGCCAGTTGGTGAGCTATTATTCTCCTTTCTATTCTTTTCCACCCTGTCTTAAAAGTGACAGTCCCCTAGGACAAGTTCCAGAAAGAGGCAAGACCTCTGAGGTGCCTGTGGGTCTCTGGGCCTGCGCATTACCTGCAGTCGCATGACACCTGCCCTTGGTAATGTGAGTGGTAAAAAACATTGGTGTGGGAGTTGGGAAGCCTGTTCTGCCACACCCTACCCTGTTGCGGCTGGCCATGAATGTGGGGGTGGGTTTAAATACAACATCGGGGTACTTTCAATTACCGATGCTGTTTGTGAGTTTTTAAATTAGGTATCGGAAATTAGATTTTAACATTTGGTGACTGGAAAATCTTGTTTTACTAAGATTCTGGGAATGCTGCTTGGATTATCTTCCTATGTTTAGAAGCCCAGTCTGTGAACTTGGCCCGTTGCAGGAGCTCCACACGTTTCCCAGTTTAAGACTAAGGTCAGAGACCATTCTCAAACAGTTCAAAAGCCAGGCAAGACCCTCTGGGCAGATCGTTGTCATCAGTACATAGGGGGTACATAGGGGGAGGCGTTGACACTGTGCAGAGACACTTTGAGGCTTCCCTGGATCCTCAGTAAGCCCCAGAAGATCGATCAGACCCCCATTTTGCACGGCTTAGGAGAGCTGAACTACTGCTTCCAGTCACTATGGAGCCTCATAAGGGCTCTTAACACACTGAGCAGGGTTCCTTGAGACCCTGATGCCGGGATGAGGGAGAGGACGAAGCAAGGAACGGGTACAGGGTACAGGGTACAGGAGAACTTTGAGATCCACTCTGCCCCGATGGACCCTTTCTAGATAACATCACAGAAGTAAAATCGTGAGAAAGTGGACAGAGGCCTGGGTTCGGATCCCAGCTTTCCTATCGACTTGCCGTGAAATCTGTGCGACGTCTTCAAGTGAGCCGGTTAGAGTCTCCAAAAACAAAACAAAATAACTTGTCAAGCACTTTTGCATCTGTTACCTCCGCTTTAGCAGGTACTGCCATTCCCATTTACCGGGGAGAAGCAGGATCCCGCCCGGGAGGGGACGATGCCGGGTTGCGCTGGCTCTGCCTTCGGGCCCCTGCCCTCTTCCTCCCGGCGCCGCAAGGTCCGGCAGAGTCCCGGCAGCCAGCGTGCAGGGCTCCGGCCGCTGTCAAAACCTCAGCCCCGGCGCGCGCCGCCCCGCCCAGGCCCCCAGGCGAGCGGCACGCCCTCGCGCCGCCATTGGCCTAGTCCGGCAGCCCCCGAGAGTCGCGGCCCGAGCGGTTGTGGGCAGCGGAGGGCCGCCCCGCCCCCGGGGTGTCGCCCCGTAGGACGCGGCGGCCGTGGCGGTGGCGGCGGCTGCGGGGGCTGCGGCGCCAGAGGAGGCGCGCCGTGCTGTGCGCCCCGCGAGCCGCTGCGCCCGCGGCGAGGTGAGAAGGGGCGCGGCCCGCGCCGGGGACCCAGCGGCGTCCAAATCTGCGAGCTCTGGGGTGGCGCAAGGCGCGCCGAGGGGCGAGGCGAGTTTGGGGGCCCTGAGGCCTCGCTCTCGCGGGAATGATGCTGGAGATGATGCCGAGGCTTCGGCGTGAGACTCGCGGCTGCCGGCGCTGCGGAGTGTGAGCCGGTGAATGGGGAGTGTGTGGCATGGCTGGTCTCCCAAGCGCGCATCGACCCGGCGCGAGTGTGCGTGGGAGCCTGCGTGCGTGGGCGACGTTGGTTGTGCGTGCTCCCGCGCGCCGGGTTTCAGGGATGTATGTCTCTCGGGTGCGCTTTGTGGGTTCGCGCAGTGGGCGTGCGCGCTCATCTTCAGCCTGGCCTCTGGCAAGTGGCGGGGCTCGCGGGAGTTCTGCGTCTGTACCCCGCGGCCGTGCGTGTGCAGTGTCCGGGCTCTGCTCAGCCTGCCCCGGAGCACCTGGAGGTGCGCAGCCAGGAACCCATTCTGAGCCCACTCTGGCTCTTCTCGAACCCTGCTCAGGGAGTCCCGGCTGCTGCCCTCTCCCTGTCCCTTTAGGGAACTCCGGACAGGAACTCCCATCCCACCCCACGCCTTAGTTTCGCCATTCGTCCGAAGAGGGCTGACCCTGGGTGGAAGCGGATTAGGGTGGGAGAGCGCCGGGGGGGCTTATCTGGAACGTGCGGGGCTAGGGCGATGGCAGCGAGAGGGGGACGACCACAGTGCGCGAGGTCAGGTGGCTCAGGGATGGGGTTGGTGTGGCGACGCTGACAAATCTTACAGATCAAGACGAAATAGAACGTGACTGCCCAAACTGTGGTCCGGGGTCGGAGGGCTCAGCTTCCCGCATTCTAAAACCTGGTGCTTTCTCCCCTCTGCAGGAGCCCGGCGCGACCCCCAGCCGTGCGCCCCGCCCCGGCGCCATGCATTGCGAGGTGGCCGAGGCACTTTCGGACAAGAGGCCAAAGGAGGCCCCTGGTGCGCCCGGCCCGGGCCGCGGGCCCACGGGCCTGGGAGCGCACATGGCCTTCAGGATTGCCGTGAGTGGCAGCGGCTGCGGGGACGGGAACCCGCGAGACCTGCTGCCTCGGCTGCCTGTGCCAGCACCACGCGCCCACGACCTCCTTCGGCCCCGGAGCCCTCGAGACTATGGCGTGTCCAAGGCCGGCGGCGGCAAGGGTGAGTCCGACAGCACTAACGTGCTGACCGCGGGCATGCAGAGGTCGGTCCGCGCTGCTGCCACTGGCTCTTTAGGGATTCTCTGGAGAACTTCGTGGAACTTTTTCTTAAGAGTTCCTCAGTATTTCTGCAGTTGCTTGGGACTCGCCTGTCAGTCTGAGCCGATGCCTGGAAGCATCCAATTTAAACCAAATAGGCAAGTTTTGGGAGGAAATGTGTATATAGAAAGCTTACTTTACATAATTTTGCTTCTGTATGTTTCTGATAAAAAGTCATGTGAAACGTCAAAGTTTTATTGTAGGGTAGTGTATCAACTTCTGTGTCTAGTAACTGTTTCTAAGCAGCTGAAGGCATACTTTGAACTATCCCAATCTCTGAAAGAGAGAGCTAGCCCGAGCTAGCGAGAGAAAACAGAGGACTTTGTTAGGATCTCTCCTTTAGGAACCTCAGTTTCCCCATCGGTCAAGTTAGGAATTTATTATGCCAGATGATTTCGTGACTCCTGACAGACTTTTTCTGAGTCTGTAATCCAGGCTGGGCCAAGTGTTGACTGAGAAATGGCTTTTCTGTGCTTGGTGAAGCCAAGGCAAGCCCAGAACCCGCTATGGGCAAATTCAGGGACAGGTGCTGGGATTCTCCTAAACATACTCAGCCAATCATAGTTAATTTTTACCGGCCTGTTATGTATAGGTTTCATGTTAACAGATAATTAACCAGGCATTAGAGAGACTGTTAAGGGATGTGCCATTCTGCTCTCTGATTCCCCGTTAGCCGAACCAGCAGCTTTGGGGTTTGAGCGTGTCAGCCGCAGGACCCCTTGATTCTCTCCCCAGGTGGTTTACAAGGAACTCCAAGCCAGTGTTTTATAGTTGTAGACCCTCTTAACATCAGTTCAGCACCTTAGGCCAGCTTGCTTCCAGTTCCCAGCCTGGTTGGAATAAATAAATGAGCAGAGGATTCTCTTTGACTTTGTAGGGGAAAGGACCTTCTTGTCTTCAGTCTCTTCTCCAAGGAGAGTAATTTTTTAAAGGAGAATGCATATGGGAAAAATGCTTGTAGAATATTTTTGCTGGGGTGCATATTTGAGGACTCTTACCAGAAAAAAATGGGAGAGGTCAGAGAGATCGCGGGCTTGCTGGGTTCCAGTAAAGGTCCTTTCTTAACACACGCCCATCATCTGCAGATCTTCCTGCACAGCCCTGCTGATCGCTGTCCCTCACACAACCCTTGTTTCATTGTTAACTGGAGGCATTTCACTTGATACTTTGCATATTGCCTCCATCCTTCTCGACCACAGTTATGTTTTACCCACAATGCATCGCCCCATATAAAAGATCGTCAAGTCAGGGCTACATTTGGAAAGGCCAGGGAAGGTAAAAACGATGGGAGAAACAGACCCTTTGTACCTTAGTCTGGTCTTTCTGGTTACAGTCTCCCAGGGTCTTCTAAATTGTTTTTCTTCACAGCTGTGGAGCTGTTGGGGTAGAGTAGATGGCACCCATTTGAAAGGTGAGAACACTGAGGCCCGAAGGTGGGGAAGCATCTGCAGCTCTGGGATAACTCGGGTGAGAGAGAGGAAAGTGTGTGTGCATTGCATGTTCCTCAGAGTCAAGCCAGATAGTCTGAGAGAAGAGCAGCTTCCTCCCAGTCTTCTCAGAATGGCCTCTTAGGAACATCACTGAGGANAGGACACCTTCTTCCGAGGCCTCCTCCCTCCAAAACAGTCCCCCCAACTGCACAACCCTTTGAATGTGTGCCGTCCAGCCCCATCCACTCAGGCTTATTAGAAACAGACTAGCAGAGATACCAATTGAAGCATATTTATTGGCTGTGCTGGAAATGCTAAGACATCCAGCCCCAATGGGTGGGAAAGTTAGCTCACCCCATGAGCCTCTGGTCTCTTCCAGAGACGGACTTAACAAGAGCATTTTAGGACTGAGATAGTAATATGTTTGATGCTCTCGGCCTCTGAATTTTTATTTGCATGGAGGTGATACTGTCCATCACAGGGTCAATAAAACAGGGTAGTGAGGATGCTATGGAAACTGGAAAAGTAGGTCACTTTTATTAATGCTTGCAGGGCACCATGCTAGGGACAGTGATACTGGAGGTAAGGGCGGCAGATTGAGGAGTGGAAAAGCTTTGATTCTGGTGCACTGGCCAGGAGAGGCCAAGAGGTGCTGTGTCTTGGGTCTTCCTTGGCCTCTGCTACCCAGTGAAGTGAGAGATTGCAACACTTGGTGTGGGGTCAGGGTTCAAATGATGTGCCTGTTGTCTTGGACAGACCTTAAGCACACGAAGGGATTGAGCTAATGAATATTTCCAGGTCTGGACCGGGAGGGACTAGGCATGGGGTGACATCATGGACTAACGTCATCATCATTTGTGATAAGAATCACTATGTGTTTATGGCAGAGTCTCATTTTATCTAGATTCCAAACAGCTGAGAAGGCTAAATTGCCAATTCCTACATTTTTAAAATTATTATTAAACACCTGACACTCTTTTGTAAGTCCTGGAAAGAAAGAAAGCAGCTGGGCTTTCCCTGGAGGATAGCTTTGTGACCCTGGCCGATGATGCCTACTTTGTACACAGGCCTTCAGTGTTCAGAATGTATCCACTCACTTCCCTTCATCTGGCTTTGCCTGCCTCGTGGGCTTTTCTGAGGGAACAGATCTGCGGAGTGCTTGTATTGGCCGGGGCACACACTGGCTTTCAGGAAACGGACTCCTTTTTTNTAGATGAATGCATGGAGGTTCCAGGATTTCCTCAAAGCTACGGATAGTGACTGGCAGTTCCTGAGGCCTCTAGCTCCAGGTCTTTATGGTTCTGAAACTTTACCATCTCCATGTGTACACTTGAGTTTAGAGCTGGCATTCATAAGTAGGGCCTTCCAAACATCCCCAGAGAATTTAACAGCATTTGTTTTTGGTATGTCTCCTGTCTTAAACGTTTGGAAATTGGTAATCGTCTCTCTGCCATGTCTAGAAGACTTTGTAGTTTACCAGATGATTCCATCTGTCCAAACCGGAGAATGATGGTACTGTTTAATTCGCAGCAACTCAGTGGGCCTGGGCCCTTTTTACCATGTATCGAACACAACGAGCGAAAAGGGAGGTTGACGAGCGCCACAANTGGGAACTCTGCCGTTTGTAAAAACAGTCCCCATAACATGGTCGTAAATTTCCAAAAGCGGTCAGTCCTGTAGCTNAAAAACAAAAACAAAACAAACAAACAAATAAAACACAACAACAAAGAGCAACTAGAAGCTGTGTGCCTGGGCGTCACGCTCCTGGTGTGGAGCGGGGTGTGATGGTTTCCGTGTCCTATCTGGTTGAGTCTTTTTCTGCAGACCAGGAAGCTACTGCCATGTTCCAAGGAGGTCAGGAGAGGCTAGCACATCTGTAATAGAAAGGTGTGAGTTATTTTTAAAGCATTTTCCCCCCTCTGGCTCTGGTGGGCAATTTGCTTTGCATTTCATCCATTTTAAAGTGCTGGTCCTGGGATCCGGAAATAATCAGATCCAAATTTTTTTCAGTGCTTGAGGTTTCAAATAAGGGGGAGAAAAACCTGCTGGCCAAATGTCAGGCTCACTGAGACAAAGAGAAACAAGTGTGTGTGTGTGGGTATACAAACTAGATAGGAACATGTTGCGTCTACAGTCGCAAGAGTTATGTATCCGACAAATCTTTTATAGACATGTAGCGGAAATATAATTCCCAAAGATTCCCTTCAAATTTTGTGCAGCTAGAATTTCTCTCCCTTTTCTGCCTTCTAACCTCTCCAGAAGCTGTGAAGACTTGGCTGGCGAAATGGAAAGGGAGCCATCACTTAAGATCATGCCTTAGTTGAGGCCCTGTTTCTCCGCAGTTTTTACCTGCAGTACGCTTAGCTGACCCAAGGTCTCAGGACCNTCTTGGCTGTGTAATTGGATAGGGTATATTGCTCTGTCATTGGGAATTTTCTATGCCGTGGTTTTTCTCCACACTTTTGAAAAAGTAAACCATCCCGTCCTAGTTACTCATCTCTCCGCATTTCATTTGCGTGAGAAGTGAAGTGAACCAGCACACTTATTTTTAAAGTGCCTTAAAATCCCATTACAGGCATAAGCACATGAATCATTTAAAAGCTATATTCTTAAGTTCTTTGCTCTGAAGGTTGCATGATTATCATTTTCTTTGGTTTTATTTCGTGGAGTTTAGCCAGCATCCTGGAGGAGAGGAGAAACTTAAGTTTGGAACAGAGGTTTCAGTCCTTTTTTGGATAGGATTAGAAAGAAAAAACAACAAACAAATAAATTTTATTTAGAAGTTGACTATCACTAACTGTGTGTGGCTTTTACTTAAGAGAAGTTCCTTGGAAATTTTGAAACTGATACAAGGGTACTATCCATGTGTGCGTGAATACACACACACACACACACACACATCAAAGTTAAATGTTCACCCGTGGTTTGCTAATTTTTTTCCCCCAGACTAGATTTTAGTTGCAATTTGGGCCTAAAGAGCCGTGCTGTGTCTTTGGATAGGGGCTAGTTTATTCTTGTGTGTAAAAAGCACAAAATGTTCAGTTCAAGGGGGAGAAGAAATCAAACAAACTATAGTGGGCTTTGAAAAGTTTGACTGAATAATACAAAAAGCACAAGCTGTAATTCTAGGCCAGGAAAAAACAAAAACAAAACCGCAGACTTGTGAAGTATCTGTGCTGTTGTCTTCCCGGTGCTCATGATTCTAGCCCTTGAAAACGGATTGCTTGTTTATCAACTGCCGCTGCTCAAATTAATAGTTTACAATGAAAAAAAAAAGTTTTCAGCGTTGGAAGCAAAGTCCGGGCACTGACAGCTGAGTTACTGAGTAAGGAAAGCAGAAGGGGAGGGGGGCTGTTTTGTGGCTGCTTGGGTCTCCCAAAGCTTTATTTATAAGAAACCGAAAGAAAACAGGCTGCTGCGCTGGGCTGGGGGTGGAGGGAACTCAGCCCTAACCCAGGGGTCTTATAGTTTCCAGTCGCTGGATGCATCTGTTTTCTCCTTTCCTGTCTTCCCCCCTAAACTCGAAAGCGTTGTTCCTCCAGAAGGCCCCGGCAGAGCGGGAGGATTGTGTTAGCATTAGGAGCTGTGTTTTTAAAGTCAGCATTTTGAGTCAGATGCATGGAGAGGAGCCTTCAGCCTGTGAAGTGAGGGATGCATTTCCTGTAGGGCCTGAATTTATTTGGCGATTGTAGTTGAACAGCCTGGAGCATGCACATGCACCATAGTGCAACTTTGATGCAAGGGACTAGGCCTTTGCTTTGAGCCTCGATTTCCCCTCTGTAAAATGGGAACAGTTGGATTGGATGACCCATACCCCTTTTATGCTCTGAATCCCCAGGACCCTACATTACCTAAGCTGAGAGAGTTGGGAGGACCCTGGGCATTGAAAGAGTTTGTATTTATCTTTGTGTTTAGCCCAGGCTAGGGCTTTTGACTATGCCTTTTAATTCCTGACCGCTGAGGGCAAATATAGAAGAGAAAGGAAAAGAGAGGCACACTAACCTTTATTGAGCACCTACCTACTGTGTGCCAGGCCAGACATGGTACAGCTATGAAGACCTTTACTCATGACCGGCGTCCCTACATGGAAAGCAAAGAGACATTCTCTGAATTCTGCAGATGGGGAACGAGCTAGGAAGTGCCTTGTCCAAGATTGGACAGGCGGGAAGTAGAGAGCCTGGCATTTGAACCATGTTGCCTGAAAGCAAGGCCAGTATTTCCCCCTAAAGCACATACTCTCGTGGGACAGCTTTTATAAAACTTGTGCCTTATGGTTGGCTGAGACCCCCGGGGTCCCCTTACTGAGTTCTCAGCTAGCAGGCCAAAGTGAGGTTTCGGGAAGACTGCTTGGTTTTGCATTGCTTCCCCACTCCCTGCCCCCGCCCGGAGATAGGTTCCCAGTGTGATTTGTGTCCTCAGGAAGCTGGGGTCTTGTGAGGACTCTCAGGCTGACCATGGAGGCTCCCTTCTCTGAAGCAGGGGCAGGACCCCGCCCTCTCACCCCACCCAGGGTTATTGCAGGTTATAGCCCCTGGCTGAGGCCATCTCGTGGTGTGGAAGGATTCTTCGCAGAGGCCAGTGGCTCAGGGATCCGTGAAGCAGTCATTTTGTCTTTAGCACCTGGGAAGATAAAGGTGGGCTTGCCAGTGTGGGCCTGTCAGGGACCTAATTGACTCTGAGAATTTGATTTAGAAATGGATCCTTTGTGGCAAGTGATGAGCTGGTCAAATGAAGCCCAGAGGTCTCCTTTCAGGCTGGGTCTGGCCTTGTACCATATGTTCATGAGACGCTTGTACTTGTGCACTCTGAAGGAGTCCCACTAATTTGGGGACAGAACTTCAGGAGCCTTCCTGGTTCCCGTCTTGACACTGGTTCTGGGAGGGAGCGTGCAAAGCGGCAACAGAGATGTGGNTCCCCCTCCTCCTATTTGTGTCCTTTTAGCCGCCCACCACCTTACGTTTTTAGACGTAGTTGCTTTTGTTTTTTAAATTGCTGGAAAATAGAGCCCTAGAAAGAAACCAAGAAGGGCCGTGAGCCCGAGTTGAGAAAGACAGATCCCATTTGCTGTTCTAAGCTCTCAGGAGGACTGGGGATAAGGTTTACTTTGGAACGCTGTTGGACCATCTGAATTACTTCTCTGAGCGCTGGGTATTTAATACCTAGTAGAAGTTTGTATAAGAGCTGATGATGTATTTTGCCGACTTTCCAACCCTGTAAATAAATTACACGTGCCGGCAGAGGCTGCCAGGATCCACTGTGTCAATTGAAGCTTAATTTTTATCCCAAACCACTTAATGCTTTTGTCCTAGTGCACAGCAAACTAGACGAGCGGCAGCCCGCCCCCGATGAAGGAGACCAGCACCCGGCCAGGCCTCTGCGGAGTTGAGATTTTGCCACAGCTTTTGGTGATTAGGTGGTGGTGTCTCTGCTCTCCTCAAGGCAGACAATGATAATGTGATTTTAAGTGTATTATAAAATGAAACTGGGTGGCTTCCACACGAAGCCTGGCTCACCTTCCTCCTCTAGAGGAAAAGGCTGAAATTGTGTCTTTTTATCTTAATACTGCTGTGCATTTTATCCCATTTGAGTGCAAAGCCCAGGTAATATCATTGGCATTGCCAGTGCGAAACAAAATAGGGGTTCTAATTTGGACATACTATTAAATATTTCATGCTTCAACCAAACTCAATTCTTTTTTTCCCATAATAAGTTTAAATATTAATTCTCTGGAATGTCAGATGCCTAAAGCGAGGCATTTAGTGATCCGCAGTTTCAAGTGTCTCGAGGAAGGTTTATGAAACAGGATATTTCTCTGGGAGGGATGAGTAGTGTGTTTCAGAGATATCTGAGTTCAANGCAGCGTCTTCTGATTTACTTTTTAAAGGGAAAAGGTCATAAAATAAGTCGCTTTATGTGCTGAAGGATTAAGTGGCTTAGGCTGAAACAACAGCACAGACTTTACTGGTTTCCCCCGTTATATTTTAACAATGCTTTTTGGGGGAGGGAGTGGGTCATTTTCCCGCCTGCTTGTCTCCTTCTCTCTGGCCCCCCCCTCAGCCAGATGGCTTTAATTCCGACCAAATCCCACACTGAGGCCAAATGATTGATCAAACAGTCATTTGTACTTACGTAGCGCTTTGTGAGAATATGTCCGCACTGCAGCTTCTCGTGGGGCCTTCAGAGGGGATGATTTCAGGCAGACTGGAGCACTTGGAGGAGTGGGGGTCCAGGGAAACCCGACATCCTGGACTGGGAATCCTCGGAACTTCTTGTTTAAGACCTTTCTAGTAAGGCCAGGCCTAGGCAGCTAGGGTATCCAGTTTTCCTAGACACAAGAGCATGCTTGCAGTTAGACNGTTAGCGCCTGCTGATGGAGCTGCTGCCTGGTGAGGTCTAGGTGTATCCTAATCTTAAGCGCTCTTTTAAAGTTTTCCAAGCAGAGCAACATAGGCATATGTCTGGGCAGACACAGATTTGTCCTGCAGACNTCTTCATATGCGCTTTAACAATCTTGACATGTCAGTGGGAAAACGACCCTTGCTGGCTTGCTTCACCGTCATCTCTTGCTAGTTCCAGGCAGTACAGACTTTCTCATTGTGTACCCCTAAGTGGAGTTTTTCTCTGCCCTTCTTTCCTTATAAACCACAAACTTCTATTATTCACCATTGTATACCCTTATATCATCTTGGGGAANAGGGGAGAAAACAGAGAGTGCTAAGATACTCACTGTTATGCCCTTGTGCCCAGCGCTAGGTCTGACCTGAAGTGTTCGTGAAGCGTCTGAGGTATTGGTTGAGGATATGGGTATGGAACATGGTATGGAACAGGCTACCAGGTTCAAATTGTGGCTTGGTGGTCTCAACATTGCTTTATCCATAAATTGGGGGTAATAACAGTTGAAATTTCAGCAGGCTGTGATGAGGGATGATGAGTTAACACAATATAAGTGCACAAAACAGACGGGCTCCTGATGAATGCTCATTAATAATTACAGTAGTTGTCATTGTGACTCCTGCTGTAAATGGCATGGGGACCTTGGGGAACGGCTTTGCCTCCTTCTTTTCTACCATGCTAACCCTACTTAATCTTTCCTGCCAGCTGAAGAGCCACCTCATCCTAGGAGCCTCTCTCCCCCAGTCCTCTTTCTGCCTAGACCTGTTCACACTCTGCGGCAGTTATTGCTTAGGTGATTTGAGGACAGGGATGGAGTCTCACTGTCCCTGTGTCCCGGATGCCAAGCACAGACCTGNCTCAGGATGGGTGACCAAAAAATTGGGAAATGGTGACCCAGTTGTTGCCCCCAGGGAGCCATGGGCTGTGAAGGAGGGTCTTCAATGTTCCTGTTTTCTTTCTCTAAGGATGGACATACAAAGGATCTCTGAGAAAGACTGATTTTATTATTATATGTATGGGCATGTGAGTGCAGTGCTTGAGGAGGCCAGAAGAGGGCACCAGATCCCTTGGAGCTGGAGTTACAGGAGGTTGTGAGCTGCTATGTGGGTGCTGGGAGCTGATCTTGGGTCCTCTGGAAGAGCAGCCAGTGCTCTTAATCATGGAGTCATCTCTCTAGCCCCCAGCAAATGCCTTCTGCATGCTGGAGCTCCAGTGAGGTGCTGAGTGATCTTCTTAGGCAGATAGTCTTGTTCTCTTTCCAGTGCCATTTTGGGGTCTTCACAGTGAGCTCTGTCTTTGCCTCTTGGGTGACCTTGGCAAATCTTCCCACTCTTCTGGGCTGCCCTTTCCCTTCCTTGTTGGGAATCGCTGACTTCAGAGGTGGCAGATTTTTATGGTTACAAGTCTCTATAGAGTGGCCAGGCTACCGGCCAGGTAGAGGACTCCACTCTGTGCCAGGAACTCATTGGTCAGTTAGTCTTGCTGAATCAGTGAGAGACCCTGTCTCAAAAAATGAGGTGGAGAACAGTAGAGGAAGAAACCTCTACGCATAGCATATGGACTCCCATCCACATAAGCATGACTGTGTACATGCCCATATGCACGCATGCATACACACGCACACACAGCATATGTGCACGTGAGCAGATAATTAGTGGTTGCTACATATGTGACCCCGATNTCCCTAAGATGAAGAATTTCAGGTTAGGTGTTGGAGCTGAGACCCGGAATGGATGGCGGCGGCTCTCGGACACTGCCAGGGTGGATGAAGATTGACATGCTCACACAAAACTTAGGTCCAGAGCAGGCAAGGATTAGGTAGAGTTCCTGGGATGGTGTTGGCTTTCTGACCCCTCTCTGTGCACCACTGTGGACTTTATGGCCACATAAGTTTGACAGGGGTCATGTTACTTGGAGAAAGGTAGTAGCCATGGGGCTTGGGAGCCAGAACTACACACTATGCAGTTGGACTCTGAGCTTCCGTCTTCCTCCTCTGTTAGATGGGGGCCATTTCTGTTCAGAGGGCTGACTTGGCGTGAGATGAGAAGGTTGTAGACCTGTGGAGTAGGGGCTAGCATGCGGCAGGTATGGGGCTGGGTCCCTCTGAGGGACAGACCTGGGTCTCGTTCCTAGGCTGGCCGATTGCTGCTGTCTCCTCCGCACTGCAGAGCTCTATCTTCATTCTGCTCTGTCTTTTTAGAGTTTGAATTCCAGCTGTGGAGGCCACAGGTCTGGNTGGCTGGTCTCTTGGTTTTACATTGGGGTGGAGAATGGTCAGGGACAGCTGTCCTTCGTTGAGGTGGGTATGGGTGGCATCAGCTGAACTTGACAACAGGTACTGGCCTTGGGTCAGGCCAAAATGCACATGCAGCTGGTAGTGACTTGTGTCTCATAGGAAGGGAGGGGGCTTGATTGTGGGGTGGGTTCCAGAGGTGCAGCCACGGCCCTCCGGTTTAATGGGCCAGGGGATTGCTGTCTGGCTCCAGCAGCCTGCCGAACTTTCTTGGTTCTTCCTTTCAAGTTTAAGGTACTCCCACTGCTCTGCTCCTCACAGCCCTGTGTGGCCTGCCTCTGTGGTATTGACAGGCTGGCATTTGTTGGTCCCTGCTGGGAGAAAGTCTCTCTGAAGCCATTCTGTTTTCTCCATTTGCATCCCGAGAGGTGAACGTCATTCTCATCATTTTACAGACAGGAAAACGGGCTAGAAGGGACAAGTGACCCAAAGTAGTGGTGTGGTGGCTGTAGGCTGGCCTGTCTTCCTCCCCCCTTTTCCCTCCCCCTGGGGCATCACTCCTTCAGTTTCATTCCTCAGCTTTGAGAAACTTCCCCCTTTCGTCTGGGGTTAGCCTTGACCTCCTTCATCTCCTGACCCCTCTTTGGTGCTTTTCTCCCAAGAAGAGGCAGTCTTGCAGAGCTCCAGGTTTTCTTTCCCAGGGTGCTTCTGAGCGAGGGGGTCTGGGATGAGCAGGTCTCTGACTCACAGGTGGAGTTGGTTCAGAGGATAGAATCCTACAGGACCCTGGCAGGGTGATCTTTTCTTTTCCAGTGAGGGAGTGCTTCCTAAACAGATTTCTAAGCTTTACTGTCCTTGAACACCTGCTAATCAGGTATCAGGTCTAGCCTTGGACACTAGGGTGGACTAACAGAGCGCATAGCCTGGCAGGCAGGTGGATAGTGGATGAGTATTACCGGATTCCTTAGCATACGGGTTCCCAGCCCTCCTGTGTGCGCCTTTACCTCGGTTTCTTTCCTAAGTAGACTCCCATCCTTTAGCTGGTGTCAGCTGATGACCTCAGCCTTGACTTGCTCGGTATGAAATGGACATATTTGCTGGCTCCCTTGAGGGAAGGTCAGTGGGGGTCATGGTGGGAGAGATTGGAAGGCGAGGAAGCTTGAGTTCAGAGGAAGCCCTCCAAAGACAAGCAGGAACTTGGATCTGCAGAATAGTCCTTTGCAGGATGTTGGAGGTGGAGNGCACCTAGGACAGTCTGTCCTGGATGTGGGCTGCCTTGTCCAGTGCCCCTCCTTCTAACCTCTTACTAGTTCTTGCTGTTTAAGGTGCTTTCAGAGGCTTTGNTTGCTATGCACTGGGAATATAGAAGAGCTGTTTGCCAGGGAGCTATCATTGTTTGATATTGGCCAAGCAGGTAGAGACCCTCCTCATCCTACTCAGCATTTACTGGCATTGCCAGCCACTCCATCACTCTTTTTAAAAAATGGATCCTCTTGTTGAATATTGTGAGTACCCTGTGATNTACATTTATTCCTCCTTAAGAATAGTTACAGAGCCGGGCAGTGGTGGCGCACGCCTTTAATCCCAGCAACTCGGGAGGCAGAGGCAGGTGGATCTCTGTGAGTTCTACACAGAGAAACCCTGTCTCAAAAAAACAAACAAACAAACAAACAAAAAGAATAGTTACAGCAATTTGAATTAATTACATAGTTAACAATTCAATCTTTAAATTGTTTTAACTACATTCCAGGCTCTCAGTAGGCACCAGGTTGGTGGCTATATGATAGACGTGCAACTTGGGATAGTTTTCATGTTTGCAGACAGTTCTGCTGGACAGCACTAGGCTTTTGTTCTTGAATTTTCTCTCTTTTTTTGCCTATTTCCTGATGCCCTTTCATACTCGAGGCTCTGTGTCCTTGACCTCTGCTTTGGGGAACATCTAGCTGTAAGGTGGGCAGTGGGAGATAACAGCCTTGCTCTTGTTGGGGACACAGATGTGAGTCCTAGGTTCTGTCTGCTCTGCTCCCAGAGTTCATGGAACTGTAGTGATGAGAGATCTGGCCAGGCTTCCTAGAGTGGTGACACTGAGTAGGCAGACCCTGGTGGGAGGGAAGCAGTCCAGAGGGTGTGGTGGCCTCTGTAAGCCTGTCCCCAAGCTGAGAACATTCAGATGGTGACCTGTGCAGCACTTAACAATGGTGGGATCTGGTTTATCCTTGTTGTTTCCCAACTTTTAGCAAATTGCTTGGCCTTACTCCTAATTCTGATTTGGGAGGTGCCTGGCCCTTTGAAGGTAATTTAATTTATTAATCCTTATTTTTCCACTCATTTAAGTAATACAGAAAGTTTGGAAACTGTAGAAAGATGTCAAATAATCTTGGCTTATTATCCCACTCCTTGCAGTGACTATTGCTTACAATTTGGTATATTTCTTTTCAGTTTTGTTCATGTCTAATATATTAGTTTATTTTTATATTACTGAGATATATCCTGAATATAGCCTTGAACATTATTTGTAAAGTTAACATTCTAACATAATCATTTCCATGTTATTAAAACCCTTGATAAACATCCAAAAATATATTAAATTTCATTGGTTAGCTTATTGAAGAGGCGACACATTAAAATGGTTTCAAATTCAGAAGCTCCAAGAGTCCCTAGGGGGCCCCTGTCTCCTTGCTTTTTCATCTATGTCTGACACCTCATCTCCAAACTAGTGATAGCTAAGTTTGCCTGGCCTCTCAGAGCTGCCTTCTGCTCATGAAAACAAACATAGATAACGTTAATTGCATATGCATAGTTGTTAAAATTGCCTGCTAGTATAGAGAGCCGAAGTCAGAGTGCGTATCTTCCTGCAGCAGTCTTCCCAAGTCTCTGGTGTCTCCTTTGGGAAGGGTTCTGCGCNGAAGCTACGAGGGCTGCTGGGTAGTAACACCTAGTAGATGGGACTCTTTAAAGTGGAANCCTTTTCACAGCTGCAGACAGCCTTCTCAGAGAACATACTGTCTGCATCCTCACCTGGGCTNCAAAATTCCCTTCCTCATGTGAAGGTGGAAACGACATCTGGTTATCATTTCGTTTGACTTTGGTCTGATTTTGAGTATGGCAGAGCCTACCTACATTGAGTGTTGATTCACAGTTCCTATTTCTCTTGCTGAATATTTTGCTTTCTAANAGCTTAGTGACAGAGTGCTTGCCTAACACACATGGGGCTCCGGGTTCAAGCCCCAGTACCACCAAAATAAATAAATAAATAAATAAATAAATAAATAAATAAATAAATAAATAAGCCTCCTCCTGTCATGAAGAGCGAGCCTGTTCTTGACGTTTGCTCACATTTTTATGACTCTTCTGCTTAAACGAGTTCTTTGTGATGTTTTGGAACACATTAAAAATTCTTTTTATAGTTAAATTGCCCAGATTTTCCTTTGCCATTATCTTCATTGCTTTCTTTCTTGTCACTCACCAGGTCCCATTGTTTGTTGTTACTGCTATTTGCAGTAACTTGTTTTATTAATGTTTTAAAATAAAAAAAAATTTATTTTTAGCAAAGTCATGCCAAAATAGCTTTTAAAATAAGCCAATGTGATCAAGCTTTGCAGAGAAGCTGGGTCTGCACAGCCACCCCAAAGACACAGCCTTCAGCCAGGGTGGCAGTGAGGTCTACCTCCAGGGGGCACCAGTTATGAGAGCTTGTGTGACATGGTGGCTTTGCCTTGGATTCACTTAGTTCTTTTCTAGCATTTCCTTCCATACATACCAGCTGTAATCATAAAACTATTAACAGTGAAGCCTCCCACAGTGACTCAGCACGTCCCCCCCCCCCATTCCTTTGAGTCCTCCAGCAGTCCCATGGGGGCGTACCTGTCATTATCTCTAATCTGCAGGTGAAGAGACAGACTAGAGAGGGAAAGCAGCTTATCCAGGGTTACAGGGCTGGCAAGGGGGTGAGGATCAGGTCTCTTTAAAACAGACTTGGCTGCCGTGTTGTCCTCACTGCCCAAGTCCTGCTACAGCTGATGAAGACTTAGTTCTCTCAAGCCCAGTCTCCCACCTGCACTGCTCCTGCCTCCTCCCTGGCTTAGGGCCTTGAGTTTATTTGGTTGAACCAGTGTGGAATTGGGTCGGTGTGTGATGAGAGGTTGGCTCTTTGGGTCTGGTGGGAACCTGAAGACAGCAGTCATGATGGTGGTGCTGGCTGTGTTATTCTGAAGTGGGACTCCACTCTGGTTTGACAGTATTGCCCAGTATGCACCCAGAGGGGAGGAAGGATAGAGATGGAACCGCCCCAGGAGAGGGTTTTCTCTGAAGGGTTGCAAGTGGTGGGGATGTGTCTTTCTACTCATGCCAAGTGGCAGAAGGAATACCTCCTCATNAAGCTTAAGGTTCTGGCTGTAAGAGGACCACACAGGGAACATGGCATGACCAGCATGCCCGAGGGACAGAGCAACAGGTGGATGGATCCATCTGTGACCATAGCGAGAAAGAAAGGCTGTGGTTGGGACCACTGCGAGCAGAATGAGCAGAGGACCTTCTTCTCTAGGCCTCATTGTCAGGCCCACCTTGCTCCAGAGTGCTTCTTGCCAGACGGAAGTAGGAGTCTGGAAGTGTCTCGTGGGACACAGGGTGGCAGCTGCCTATTGACTCAGGAACCCACAGAAATGCCCTAGTGGCACAGTGGGTACCCAGACTCCAGTTTAGAGGACAGTTCTGACTGCTGCTCAGTGGACACTCAGGGACCTGGAACAGCCTGTTCTCTGCCTGGCTTCAGGGGGAGGAACTTAGCTGAATGTGGAATTTGGAGTTGAGATTATTAATCTGGACCGGTCATCTTAATTACTAAACCGAGGCCACTCGTAGGACTGAAAGTCCTTGGGACTGAAAGATGTTCTGAGATCTAAGAGTGACCTCGAGTGTCTAGGGAACTCCCAAACTCTTGGACCTACAGGGGTGGGGAAGAGGAGTCTGCAGGTGGAATTTTGAAAAGGGGGATGGGGAAGGGCTGGGCAGGGCAGTGACAGTGCCTCTGGAGCCTGTGTGCTCATTGGGACATGTCAATCAAGTACTTAAGTCATGCACCTTGGGAACTTTTCTTTTCTGATAGGACCTTTCATTTTCCTGTTTTTGTTTTCATTTTCATTTGCTTGGTCTTGTATTTTCCCCTGATTACTCCAACACCCTGTCCAATGTCCTGTCCTCTCTCCGGTATCCTGATCTGGTCTGGAGGATTTCTCTGAGAGTTTTTTTCCCCAGTCTACTCTGAGCAAGATCTTTGCATCTTGGTTCCTCATCTGTCATGTAGCCTGGGTGATGGGATCAAAAAGAGTCTTTAGTATGAGGATTCTGAGTGGGTCTCAGAACTTCCTTCGAAGATTGAAGAAACAGGCTTGGTACCTCAAGCCCACTGCAGGACGTCCAGTGGTACGCCTGCTGTGGGGACCTCAAGCCCACTTAAGGCCATCTTGTGGTGCGCACTGCTGTGGGGACCTCAAGCCCACAGCAGGCCTTCCTGTGGTGCATATTNCAGCAGGCCTTCCTGTGGTGCATATTGCTGTGGGGACCTCAAGCCCACTTAAGGCCATCTTGTGGTGCGCACTGCTGTGGGGACCTCAAGCCCACTGCAGGCCGTCCTGTGGTGCATATTGCTGTGGGGACCTCAAGCCCACAGCAGGCCTTCCTGTGGTGCATATTGCTGTGGGGACCTCAAGCCCACTTAAGGCCATCTTGTGCACACTGCTGTGGGGACCTCAAGCCCACTGCAGGC
The DNA here is from genome assembly GCA_001675575.1 of Neotoma lepida. Taxonomy (NCBI): domain Eukaryota; kingdom Metazoa; phylum Chordata; class Mammalia; order Rodentia; family Cricetidae; genus Neotoma; species Neotoma lepida. Next base: position 145,178 of record LZPO01034880.1, on the reverse strand, counting down.
TGTCCTGTGGTGCATATTGCTGTGGGGACCTCAAGCCCACTGCAGGCTGTCCTGTGGTGCATATTGCTGTGGGGACCTCAAGCCCACTGCAGGCCGTCCAGTGGTGTGCACTGCTGTGGGGAGGGGCAGCAGCTGATGCTCCTGTCATGACCTGGTATGTAAGTGTGATTTGGAGCTGTCTTGCTAGAGTCATGTTCTAATCAAAGTGTAAGTGCGTATATGTGTCTGTCTCTCTCTGTGTGTGTATGTGTAGGAAGCATGTGTATGAAGATCGGAGAACACCTTTCAGGGAGCTAGTTCTCTTCTTCCATGTCGGTTCCTGGGATTGATCTCAGGTTATCAGGCTTGGGGGGAAGCACCCTTACCCACTGAACCATCTCACCAGCTTCTAATTGGAGTGTTTTGATCAGAATTATGTCTGTGCTGTGGAAGGTAGGAAAACAAGGGTTGTTGTTTGCTTGCTTTTTTTAGTTTTAGACAAGGTTTCACTGTATAGTTCGGGCCAGTTTTGAACTTGCAATCCTTCTGCCTCTGAATGCTGTGATTATAGACATGTGTTATCATGCCTGGCACAAATATTTTTAATTTTTTAAACTTAACAAATTTTCATTGAGTACCTGCTATGAGATACACATGCTTCTAGTTGCAAGGATACCAAAGGACAGGTGATGGCCATGGGTGTGGCTACACGGCTTACATTCTACAGAGAAAAGTGTAGTCATCAAATGAGCAGATTAAGTAGGAAGTTTCCCAAATGGTGGTCCATAGTAAAGAAAAAGCAGGGAAGAGGCTCACGGGCTGTTCTGTAGCGTGGTGTGGTCAGTATAGGGAAGCTGACATTGTTAGCGTCTCTGGGTTTTCGCTTGCAGAAGTGTGCATGTGTGTGCATGCACATGTTCC
>LZPO01034880.1:123699-142211 GCA_001675575.1 Neotoma lepida | reverse complement strand
CTTTTCAGCCACTCTTTATCCACAGCCCCAGCATCCTGTCTTCACAGCTACCCTTCTTCCCTCACAGGCTTTGTGCCTACCACTGAGTTTCCTCCTCAGCACGCAAACATGTTAGGAACCAGCCATTCCTTGTTTTTCTCTGCTTGCTGCCTCCTCACCTCCCCCATTTCCTTCCCTGCCCTGGCCTGGCCATGCTGCTGAACCTAGCTGCTGCTGCTGCATTAGCCTCGTATGACCTCACGCCATTGTTGGGAGATGCCTGCTCGGGGTCTCCTGGCTGCCTCTTTGCATCAGCAGTGCATTCTCGCTGCTCTGCACCAGCAGCCCTGATTTCTGAGTTCAGTAGTGACCCTGGACACAGTTCTGTGTCTCTACCACCACCTTCTGGCTTGTGCAGCCCCCACACCTCTGTTCTGGTCCTTGAAGGCTCTCCCTGCTGTTGCCTTGGCTTCTGTGTACTCCATCCCATTTCTAGCTGCTGGNGTAAGTTAGAGATACCACAGCATCTCTCTGTCTAGATTCTTGTAGCTGTTTTCTCTTCTGTTCTGGCCTGCAAGGCAGACCTGAAGTCCATTTCTGTCCTCTATATTACTCTGCCTCTCACTGCCCCTGTGCTGAAATGGCCCCACAGTTCCATGAGTCAGTGAGTGAGTCTGTCCCCTTGGCAGGACCTTTACACAGTCTCCTCTCTGCTGAGTGAGCTCCCTTTGCCATAGCTGACTCAGGTTTGCTTATGTGTCACTTGACTGGTGAGGCCCCCCTGCTACCCAGTCCTTTTCCTATTTGCTCCATTCATTGGATTTCTACCACAGTCCTGGTCATTCCTCAGTATTTGGTCATCCTTTACTCTCAACCATGAGAACTTCACAAGCAGCTAGCGCTAGCAGGGCGGCCTAAGGCAGTGTCTGCAACAGTTGGCCATGATTACCAGGTGGGTGGAGCTTTCTGACAGCCTCCGTTCCTCTTGGCTGTGGTGGTGCTGTATGTCCATCTCTCTAGGGATCCAGGACCACTCCTCCTCCATCTCTTACTGTTTCAGGCACAGGCATAGCATGAGGCTTGACCACTGTTTATTTATTTATTTTTTAATTTTTTTTTTTTTTCGAGACAGGGTTTCTCTGTGTAGCCCTGGCTTTCCCGGAACTCACTCAGTAGCCCAGGCTGGCCTTGAACTCACAGAGATCCGCCTACCTCTGCCACCCGAGTGCTGGGATTAAAGGCATGCACCACCACTGCCTGGCTTGACCACTGTTGATAGGAACAGACACATATTCTATTTCTGGTTAACCTTGTGTGGGTTAGCAGGGTGTAGGAGAAGATTGGAGGGAGCAGAACCACACCTCCATGGCCCTGAATTTTCACAATTTTGAGGACTGGGGTGCTATGCAAGTATTCTTGATATTTTTCTTCTGTAAACTGGAGTGCTAAATCTGTGTCTGGGCTGCTAGGAGGCCTGGGTCAGATAGTGCATAGGGAAGGCCTTTTAAAAACACAGTTATGATAGAGTATTAGCATAACCCATGCTGCCTATTGTGTACAGCGCCCCTGGTGGAGATCCTGGGNGCCACACCTGACTGTGTTCCTAGAACTCACTGAACTTGCTTTCCATCTTGCTGCTGAAGAAGCTGACTCCCTGAAGATGAATGACTTGCTGGCCATGCTTGGGCTGCGCTACCTCTCTTTTTTTAGGCTCAGTTCTGTCTCCTACCAGCTTCAGACTTTCTTTGTCTTCAGACTGACAACAATAAAAAAAAAAAATCTAATTGCTGTTTCCAGTTTATATTTTCTCACTTAGTCATTTTTTTTGGTGTTTTTATTCTCTGAGAATCTCATGCAGTGTATTTTGATCATATTCTCCTCCTTCTCCCAACTTCTACACATCCAACTCTGTGTCCTTTTAAAAAACATCAAGTCTCATATACTCTTGGGTGTCTGGTCTTCCACTAGAGGGAGGTTGAGCTACCAGGAGACAAACTCTTAAAGAAAACTGTCTCCCCCTCCCAGAAGCTGTCAGTTGTCAGTAGCTCCTTGGCTAGGGTGGGGTTCGTGCCCGTCTCCCCTCTTCAGGCTGGGATTGTACAGGTGTTGTGCAGGCTGTCATAGCTGCTGTGAGTTCATGTGTGCAGCCGCCTGCTGTGCCTGGAACACAGCAGTTAGGCACCGACTTTGCTAGTCTTCCCACCTCCTGTCCCTCAATGGTCCCCGAACCTTTGGAANAGGAGTGTGAGGTAGGTGTCCTGTTAAAGTCTGGGCATCCCATGGTCTCATATTATCTGCACCTTAGTCAGTTTTGGGTCTCTGTGTTAACCATCAGCCATGGAAGAAAGACAGACACTTCTCTGGTGAGGACTGAAGGATACACTGATCTATGGGTATAATGATAAGTCATTGGGAGTCACTTTGACACTCTGGCTATTTAGCAGAATAATAGTAGTAGGTTCTTTCCTGGGACCTATGACCTATCTAGCTGCAGGGTTTTAGTCCCAATAATGTTGCTGGGTATGGGTTTCTTCTTATGGAAGGAACATTTAACTTTGTTCAGAAAGTGGTTGGTTACTCCCATGGGGCCCATTGCCACCTTTGTACCAGTGGACATGTTGTGCTAGGCTTGTCATCATTGCAGCTTAGATTTCACAGTTGGTTAAGAATGATGATTAGTTTTCTCCTCTGGTAGCATGCATAGTACCTTCTAGGACTACGAAAGCTAGCCAGTGGGGATGACATTTCCAGGTGAGTACCAGCTTGATTTCTCTATGTTCTATGACCCAAGTGTGTAGTATCTTCAGCAGTGGGGTTTTACCACTCAGTATTTTTACCTTGGCTAGCTCTTCTTAAACTGGGGGTCACATAGCTGAATGTGGGGGTTATGAAAAATGGCAATAGTAAGAGTTTTCTGAATATACAATGATCAAAAATTCAGAATCCAGCATGTAAGACTCTGAGGTGTTTTTGGCAGTGCATACCTGTGTTGCTACCTTGGTCCTAAACACTTAGCACACGCGTTTGCACCATTGTACAGTCAGTCACNCCATGCAACACCAGCAAATGCTTCCAGAGACTCCTCAGTTCAGAGTCAAGACAGTTGAATGTTATAAAAATGCAGCTTTACTGTGTGTACAGTTTTTCGCTTTTATAGGAGCATAATGGTTTAATTATAGAAAACAAATACTTTAATATTTTCCTACTGTCATTCCTTAGCATGTACCAAATTATGTATCTTTGGAGTATACTGTGTTAGAATGATTTTAAAAATTGCTGTGTAAGTTGCTGACTTTTTTCATTTAAAAAAATCATTATATGAATTTTGACTTGGGATTAGGACAAAATTTCCAACCGTTCCTGAAAATGGCCCTAAACATACTTCTGCCATTTTGCACTTACATTTATGTAAAGTGGCATTTTCAGCATGGCATGTTATAAAGTCAAAGTATAAGTCAATTCTGAAACATGTTGAAGATGTTTATATAAAAACTCCTTATATAAAGATAAGCACATCCACCTCACTAGTATGCAAACACACTTTCATCTTTAATAAATGATAAGCTTATATGTATACCAAAGAATTGTTTTAAAATGAATTTCTTCATGATTATTAACATTAAATGTTTGGTTTGTTTTTTAATTTATTTTTTCCTTTATTTTTATTTTATGTGCCTGTATGTCTGTGCACCATATGTGTGCAATGCCCATGGAAGCATCAGATCCCCTGGGACTGGAGTTACCAATGATTGTGAGCCATCATGTGGGTGTTGGGAATTGAATCTGGGTCCTCTGCAAGAGCAGNCAGTGCTCTTAACCACTGAGCCATCTCTCTAGCCCATTTATCAGTAAATGTTTGATTTGTGTCACTATTTTGTATCTCTTTGTGCCNGGCATTATGTAATAATTTCTCAGGCAAAACAGAGTGGCAAGTAAAGTTTGAGAAGCCCTAGTGTAGACAGTGAATGGGGGGAGGTTGGAGCAGTGGAAGGAAGGAGGGGGTCTTAGTTCCTCCTGGTCATGTACTCTAAGGCTCAGGTGGCTCAGATGGCAGGTATGTCATGCAGAGGCTTCAGGACCCCCAGACCTGTGGGAAGCCTTCCTTTCTGTTCACTGACTAGTCAAGGGCTTCCTTGCCCTTCAAAACCTGGCTTAGGCCAGTACACTGCTGAGATCTCTGCTTTGTAACAGGTCTTATGACGACCCTGCATCTCCAGGCTTCATAACTGGCAATCAACTGCCANGGTGTTGGTCTCAGGTTGGTAAAGCAGATTCTGAGTCCTAACCAAGAGCATCTAGAGGACAGGGCCCAGCACACAGGGCATAGGGTCAGTGAGCACCCCAAATGAATAAATCACTGGGGTACATCAGACCTGTCCACAAGACCAGGCAGTCAGATACAGGCCTGCCTCCTCCCCTGCCCAGGGCTTGAAACCTGCTGCACTGGGAGCATCTTTGTAACTTGTCAGGGATCCAGCATTACAGCAGAGCTTCAGGAAGCAGCACTGTATGGAAAGACAGGCTCATGGCCTGGGAGTGTGGGTGTCTGTGCTGGACACTGGTAAAGATTAGGTGTTGCCAGAGCAGAGGTATGGCTGGGAAGGAAGATTAGCCTTACCTTGTGCTTGGCCTTGAATGANCCACAGAGGACAACAGAGTTGGATCAAGTCCTCAGGCTGTGTCAGTGAAGGTAGGCCTAGCTTCTCATTCAATGAGGAACCTACTGAAGCACAGAGACCCCAAGAAACTAGCTTAAGGCCACACAGCAGATCAGAGGGGAGATTGGGCTGAGAAACCGTATTACATATCAGGGATGAAACCAAGTGATTCTCTTAGGCCAGTGAAGCAGCTATGGCATCTCCTTAGCTAGGAAAACAAAGGCTCTAAGGTAAAGACCCTTGACTAAGAACTAGGAAGAGCAGAACTGGGCCATGCCCTTCTTTATGCCTGACCACAAGTCCTGAACTCAGCTGTGCTCCCCACCTGGAGGACAGGCAGGGCAGGGTGAGCTTGTACCTGGAGGTGGAGGGGNTCTCCCNGAGGAGGGTGAGCTGGAGAATGTCATGGTTNGGCTAGGCTTCAGGAAGATTCCACTGGTGGTTTGGTCACTAAGTTCTTGCATGGACCTGGATGGGGTGGGAAGTCCTTCATTCTTCCCCTGTTGGGTTTACATGCAGTTCTAGTAGATGACCTGGAAGGTCCATGCAGAGTCTGACTTGGTGTGTGTGTTGCTGGATTACAGAGGTGCTGGTGGGTGGCGNAGCCCTGAAACCACAGTGTTTTCCTTTTGGCCTGTCTGTAATCGGGTGTGGGTAGTTTCCATGCTGGGGAGGGTGCAGACAGAGAAACTTAGTGTAAGGAAGCAGAGGGTGGCAGTTGTGTTGGGGCGGGGACTGACCAGCCTCTCCGGCTTGGCCACCACGGCTGGCTCCACCCCACATGTGATTCTGATTAGGGGCCTGTGTAAAAGTTACCTAAACACCACTCTAATTACTCTGTTTAGGAACATTCGCATGTGTGGGAGGGTGCCTGGCACTGGCTTCCCACATGTGCTGGGGGTCTGCAGGAGGCACCGCGTTTGCACGAGCGTGACAGGCACCGGCGGGGGGAGACTGTGGGACAAGTCAAGGAGTCCTTCCCTGGGTTCCAGAGTTCTGGCTGGCCCTGGGTAGGCTTGGCTGCTCTGGGCACCGCTTCTTGCTGGTAGGGAGTGAAGAGCTAGTTGCCCTGTACAGAAGTGAATGTTCTTGTCCTCTGGGATTGAGTCGGGAGACTTCCCTCACCTTCCAAAGGGGTTCATCTGTGTCAGCCCGCCTGTCTTCTGCAGGCTTCCTGTGAGGGCGAGTAAGCTGGAGCTCATAAGAGGACGTGAATATGCTCCCAGGGCACAGTGTGGCACACACTGCATGCAGAGTAAAGGCTGTGGGCTGTCACTTATGATGGCTGAGGCATATGCCTGCCTGTCCCTGTGGGAAGAGAAATGACATCTGCCAGCTGAATTGCAGCTTCAGGGGTATGAACCCTCTGACCTGGTCTATAGTAACTTGTAGACCACCTCCTGCTTTCCTTTGTCCAAGGAATAGTCTTCTCTCATTCTGTACACCTGTCGGTCCTGTGTTCCTTTATGACTGCCACCAGCCCCCGCACCAACAAGCCTGTCATTCATGTCTCCTTTTACCCATCCACCCCACACATCTGTATTCTTACATGTTTGACACCCACTTGTATTTTTACCCACGTACCCAGTCATTCATCCACAGACTCTTTTTTTTTCTAAGTTTTTTTTTTTTACTTCATGTTATGATTGTTTTGCTTCCATGAATGTCTGTGTACCATGTGCATGCCTGGGATTTGAGCTGTGGACAGCTGTGAGCCTGTGGGTGCTGGGAATCAAAGCTGGGTCCTCTGCAAGAACGAATACTCTCAACGGCTGAACCATTTCTCCAGCCCCTGATCCACAGACTCATAGCCTGCTGCAGACCCGGCTCTGGTTCTGCCTTAGGGCACACATTAGTGGGCAGGAACTGCTCCTGTGCTAGGGTTCAAAGGTGAATCTTTCTGTCTTTGATGTGAAGGAGGGCCTAGCGGTACCCTGACCTTCCTTTAGTGATGAATCGGGAGTGCAGTTCAAATGACTCATTCNTCCATACGCTCGCTTGTCTGTTATTCATTCACTCAGTTATCCGTGCNCCAGCTCTCTAACCCACCTGCTCATGTAGTTAAGTACCAATCTTGCCACCTGACTGCCAGACTACTTATTTAGCCCTCAGATCCTCACCAACTTGTCCACCCTCACACTATCAGTGGGGTCTGACACATGGGAAGCTATATTTCAGGCGTGGGACACTCATGGGTTCTTGAACTTGATCTCAAAAACTCTTCCTTCTCTAATATGCAGAAACATAAAGCGGGGCTCCAGTTCTCATTCAGTAAACTGTTATGCTCCATACTCACTGAGTGCCACTGTGTACTGATGACCCTTTCCTGGCTAGGGATACTGTTATTAGTTTTCAGCATGGACTTTACATTCTAATAGAGACAGAATAAACAAGTAAACAAATGATATTGATGTGGGAACTGCTTCTGTGTGCTGGGTGTAGGCCAGGCTGCCTCAGAGGAGATCCAGGCTAAAGTGTGTCTAGACTCTGCTGGGTTCTAGGCTGGAATGCACCTCAGCAGCAAGGACTACAGGTGGCCAGAGGGACAGCTGAGGAAGCCAGCACTAGCCTCAGAGGATGGGCCAGGAAGAATGACAGATCATAGTACTGGGGTCCTACTGAAGCATGCCTATTGNCTTTGGTCCCTCACTACTTTCTGATGCTGGGCATTTAGGATTGGCCCAACTTTCAACCTGCTGGACAATGCCTGTGNTGATCCCCACCCCCAGCACCACATCAGGAACAGTTGTATTACATACGTGAGATAAGTTTCCTAGACTGTGACTTTGAGGTCTGTGATTTTAATAAGAAGAGGAGACATACCTGTAGGATGTTTTGTGGTAGTATTCTAGAATATACTGTGTGAGTAATGATTCCTGTAACAATCCTGTGGGCAAGGATTTCTCCTTGTCTATCTGAAGACCACCTTCCTACTGCGTCACCCTGCCCCCAGCTTTTGCTTTTTACCCAAAGACCACCTTCCTACTGCATCACACCACCCCTACCTTTCCTCTCCACCCAAAGACCCCCTGCCTGTATATACCACGCCAATTCCAGCCTTTGCTCNCCACCCAAAGCTGCAGGAACTTTCATAGGGATGGGTAGATTTGAGCATTGAATAGCACCAGCCCAGTTCATGCTGGGGTGCATGAACCCCTTATACTTTGTTAGTATCTGAGTGCCAGGGCTGGGACTTCAATCTTAGGTTCACTGACTCTCCAGACGTCCCCTGCTTTTCCCTGTCTGCACTTCAGGACTCTTGGAGTGCTGCAGAGGAAGGGCATCGGAAGGAAGGCCCAAGGCTCTTACCATACCATCCTCCCCTGTGTCCTGTATGTGAGGAAATGAGGGAAGGCCCCCCTTCTTAAGAAAGATGCTTCCAGAGCACTCTTGGCCTTCTGCATTAGGGGCAGCGGGGCACTGGGCAAGTTAGGTGTTCTGTGGCTTGGCAGGTGCTGCCAGGTATTCAGTCTTCTGTTGAATGTCTCTGCAACTGGCACTATGCAAACAGACCAGCCCCGCCTCCCTATTAATTATGAAGTCTTAGAATGTTCTCAACTATCCCCCGGATTCCTGCTCATGAAACTGCAGGTCAGAGGCCACACATGTTTTGCTTTTCTTATTTGAGGTATTATGTGTTCAAGGTAGATTTATGCTACAACCTTTGTTTATTGACTTGTACTTTTCCCTGTGAACCTGATGGAACATGACAGACGATATTTACAAGGCACGTGTTTCCGATTAAATCATGTGAGACATTAAAGCCCGATAAATGAAAGCCGCTTTGAAAGGCCAAGTTCAGAGAAGGAGGCAATCCCTGGCGGGGCCTTGAAGGTAGAATCGTCCCTTCAGCTGGCTGCACAGAATGCTGTAGATGGCTGGCAGGCCCTTTGCCTGGATGGNGCCATTTGTCACTGTTTCCCAGCCAGGGACTAAGGCTGCTTAAAACTCTGAAAAAATGGACCTCGAGCCTTTCCTCCCTCTGCCTAGGCAGGAGATGCTTCTTGAGTATCTACCGTGTGCTGGGCTCTGTTACCTGAGTGAGGGCTTTCTTGCAGTCCAGCAGGATAGCCCAGCGACTCTAAAACTGTTGCCATCTAGGGGATGGGATCAGAGTGGAATGAGTCAGATGTGACCACAGGATGCTCTNCCTTCACTGTCTGTGACCCTGGGCAAGTTTCTTAACCTTGCCATCTTGGTTCCTTCACCTGTGAAATGGGGACAGTAACATTGTCTCTTGGCTCACAGGCCCATGTTGTATTCATTATTAAGAATATGCTTTCTGGGGGCTAGAGAGATGGCTCAGCAATTAAGGGCAGTTGACTGCTCTTCCAGAGGACTCTGGTTCAAATCCCAGCACCCACATGGCAGCTCACACCTGTCTGTAACTCAAAGATCTGACACTCATACNTAGACATACCTGCAGGCAAAATACCAATGCATATAAAATAAAAGTAAATAAATTAAAAAAAGAAGAATATGCTTTCTACAGACACTACAGACAGACAGTTGTAGCCGTGATCCAGGACTTCTGGCCACAAAGCTTTTTCCAGTGTTAGCCAGGCAGTTCTGTTGGGGGATGCAGGGTAGCCAGTGGCTACCAAGTGTGGCCTGGCTGCCTGCTGCACCAGGCTGTGGGGCTTCCCTCGGCCTCCATCAGGCTTCTCTGATGGGACATCTTGGTAGGCAGGATTGCCTACTGGAGTCTTTCCATGGAGGTCAATTAAGGGATTTGAGCAAATCTGAAAAGTGGAAACAGCTTGGGGTGGAGGCTGTACTTCCCACTTTCCTTGCTCCTCTCTGCCTGTCTCCCTGTCTGTCCACTGTCCTCTCAGGAGAAGTCTTAGGGTACCACTGACCCCAAGACTGTTACAGCTACAGGCCTCTCTTTGGCCTCTCCTGGACAACTGGTAGCAGGAGCCCTGCCAACTACTGGAGTGGTTTCATACTTAGAGTTTCTGCTTAGGATTTTGGACAGCTTAGAGGCTGCTCTATGGCGCAGAGGGTGATGGAAAAGAGCAGAGAGTCCTCCCTCTTCAGCATCCCAGAGGAAAACCTTGCTTTGGAAACTCTCTGTGGAAGGGCCTTCATCTTCTCTCACTGACCATTTTCCTGGAACTTGGGCACCCGGTTTCTTTGGTGACGCAGATTTAAAGAGTTATCTATGAGGTGTAGGCAGTGGGTGTGGAGTCGGCCATTTGTTAGCTGAGTACCTTAGGCAGGTGGCATCTCTTCCCCTGTCCTTTATGTCCTGTTGAGAAATGACTGCTCTGGCAGTAAGATGCAGTTGAATTGAAGGTTCTGGATTAGGACTGATACTGCATTAAGGTCTGCTTATCTGCCTAGGAGTCAGCAAGGCCTGGGAACAGCCCCATGTAGCACAGTGCCTCCTTCTGGTCCCTATGCACCCAGTGCCCTTTTGNGCAGATGTGTGAGTTTGAATTACAAGTGGTCACCTCCCTTCCATGGCCTCCCTTACTTCATCTGCAAAATTGGAAAAAAAAAAAAAAAAGGAAGCCCTGGGAAACTGCAGATGTCAGGTTGCCATGATGGGTGTACTTGCCATGGGAGGTCACAGCAAGTCACAGCACACACTTGACTCCTTAACCTCACTGCAACACTCGTGGTGTGGCATGGGTCTCCTCCCCCTCCCAGGCACTGCTTGCAGGGAGAGACTTGTCTCTATTCAGGGTTCAGGGCTTTGGGGTTCCACAGAGCCAGGGCCTCACCCTCGGCTGCTGCCCAGGCTTGGAGAAACTGTGACTCCTGGAAATGGAATGACTCCTGAAGGCCCCTCAAGTTCTTTCTGTCCTAAAGTCAGCTCTCTTCCTCCTCCTTCCTCACCATCTAGATATATCGGGGTGTGGCTGGGTGGTAGGAGAATGGGGAGTCCCGTGAGCAAAGGCAGGAGACTGGCTTGGTTTTAAATGATCAAGTATATAGCCTTGATACTAACTNTCCTGGTCAAGTCACTTTTTCCTCTGGGGCTTGGTGTCTGCAGCCAGAAGATGAGATTGATAGTTCCTGCTCTGCTCTATTCCTGTTACACATTTGCTGTGAAGCTAAAAGTAGTNTCACCTGAGAGATGGCAAGAACCAGTTAAAAGTGCTGTTGGGCAAGGTTCTGTGGTGAGCACGGTTGGCCTAGGGGATTGCAGTGGCCTGCAGTGAGCAGACAGTTCCTCCAAGTGTTCCCCCAGACAGTGAGGAGAGGATTTGTGAGGGTCATGTTCTGTCTTCAGTGCCCAGTGGTACCGAGGGCCAAGGGAGAACATTTCTGTAGACGGTAATGCTGATGCTCGGAACAAGCTAACAAATCCGCCTTATTGAAGAATGTTGCTTGGGGCCGGGCTTGATTAAAATTGGAAAATCTAAGCAGCTTAACTGCGGTTTTCGTCATGGAGGAGTCTGAGGCCACAGAGGGTCAGAGACAGTGATGGGCCCATTCAGCACCCTGTTTAGTTAGGAGGGGCAGGGCTGGAAGGCCCCTCTGGCCTAGTGAAATTCAGAGCTCCTTGCTCAGCTCTCTGGTGGCTTTGGGCTGGGAGGTTGTGTTGGGGGTTGCTCAAGAGCTTGCTCTGTGGACCTTGTTTTTCTCAGGGTCCCCAGGTGCTAACCCAGTTTGCTCAGGGGGCTTTTGGGCATCTCTGGTGCCAGGTACCCTGGGAGGTGTTGCCAGTCTGCTTCTCAGTGCTGTCTCCTCTCCTGTCAAATGGGGTGCAGCCTGTGCCCAGGTTAGTATAGAGAGTGCCGAGGATAGAGCTGGGTACAGGCAGCTGTGCAGCACGCCTGGAGGCAACATAGGAAGGGGTGGCATTACTGTTTATATCCAGCGGGCAGAGGTGCAGAGGGGCAGTGCCAGTAAGGGGGCAGGCAGGTTACGCATCCAGGGTCCAGCTGACTTTGAAGCCTAGATCTACTCTGCACCCACTGGGGTGACAAGCTGTGGTGGCATCAGAGGGAGGGCAACACCACACTGGTCACCTCATTTGGCCATCTGTAACCATTCAGGACACTTGCAGATACCCAGGCTCTGTGATTCAGAGCCGTGGGAAGAGATATCTGGCCCTTGGGATGNAAGATCAGATCAGCCATGGCTCTCTACTGGTCCTACCCATAGGTGAAGACTGCTTGCTATACACTTGCTAGACCCACTTTTGTTCCTGATCTTGGCCCACAGGGAGTAGATACCAGGGAAGGGAAGGGCTTGTTTTTATCCCCTTTTTCCAGATGAACACAGAGCCTCAGTGTCCCCTGAATAGGTGGCCTGTGGGAGACGACTAGTGCTTCTTGGAGTACGTGTTGCAAGTCCAGTCTCAGGTCGGCCCTTTTCTGGATGGGCAGGAGGGACTTGTGAGGCAGCCACTCACAGGCAGATACAGGGAGGCAGAGCGCGCCTGGGCTTCCTGACAGCTTTCCATAAACACTCAGTGTTGACTGTGTGGCTGGCATAGATGGTGGGCAGGGCAGACTGTGGAGGAAGCTGCGCTCTCTGATGGCAGTGACAGCACACGGGGAACACCGATTTAAAACCAGCTATGTTTGCTGTAGTCTCTTCTTGTCTGATGACTCACAGACAGGGCTCTGGAGCTGGACTGCAGAGCTTGAGCTCTAGTTCTGCCTCTGCCATCGTAGCCACTTTCTGTTTCAATTTGTGCATCCCTACNGTGGGGGCAATTATAAGGCTTAGAAGAGAGACCCACTGCAACACCAGAGCTCAGTGAGATTGACAGGTGGGGAGGGCTTCAGGTAGAAAGGAACTGAGGGAAGCAGGTTCTAGGAGACTCTAGCCCTAGAGTTCTCTGGGAGGGAGAGAAGACAGTCCCAGATCAGGAATTCTCATCTCTCTGGAGTGAGCTGCCACTTCACACCACCNATATGGCTGTAATCAAGATGGAAGGTGAGGAGAGCTGACGAGGGTGTGGAGAACCCGAACCACTCTGCTCTTTCACTGTTGGATGTAAAATGTATCATTCCTCAAAAGGGCAAACATAGTTACCTTTTGAGCCAGCATCTACAGCCCTAGGTCTGTACCCAGGAGGATGGAAGATGTGTGTCTACACAAACTTGCTCATAAGTACTAATAGTTGTAGTGCCTACCATGGCCAGCCAGTGGAAACAGCTGAAATGTCCCAGGGCTGACAAGTAGATAAGCAGGAGTGGCATGGTGGAATATCAGTTCAGCCTGGAAGATTGTGAGTTACTGATATCTATGACAGCATGAGTGTACAGCTGTACCTTGGAAACATCCCACTGTGTNAAAGATGCCTGATGAATGTGGGCATATAGCATGTAACTCCATTTACATGAAATGGTCTGAATGGACATACGTACAGGGACTGGGGGGCGGGCAGTGGGGTGGCTGCTGAGGGGGAAGGTTTCTTTAGGGTGCTGGCAATGTTCTGGAGCAGATGGTGGCAACGGGTGTCGNTCTGACTGTAGGAAAATCAGCAGAGTGCACCTTCAAAGAGAGAGTCTTGAGATGCACATCACAGTTCAGTTAAAAACAGGGATGCTGGGTATGTGGCTCAGGCCTGAAACCCCAGGACACAGGGCTGAAGCAGGAGGACCACTAGTTCCAGGTCAGCCTGGGCTATGTAATGAGGCCTTTGTCAAAAAGACAACCAAACACCAGAAAAACAAAGCCCTCTGCTGAAGTTGTCACTCCCCTCACCCTATGGGACTTCTGGCTCCTCTCTCCAGTTCTGCTCCAGAGTGGGACTAGGCCTATGGTCCTGCCTGCTTTTCTTTTCCCTCTTTCTTGTTGGATGGGGTCTTGCTGTGCCCAGGAGCTTGTGATCCTCCTGCCTCAGCCTCTCTAGTGCTGACTGTAACCCTACCCACCTGCTAGCTTCCTTCTTAATGCACTGCCTGGACTAAGAGGCACCACACAGAGGCTGTAACGGGAAGAAAGTGGAACTTGAAAAGTGGTACAGGTGAGAGAATGGGGCCTGTGACTAGCAGCTGTGAGGGGAGATAGCACAGGAGGGACATGGGGGAGGGAGGGAGAATTGAGGGAGGGTGAAGAAATGAGGACAGGAAGGAGTGGAGAGGGTAAAGGCAGGAGGGAGTAGGAGATGAGGGCTGTTGGGAAGTAGGAGTGGGGCTGAGACCCCTACCGCACAGCAGGGGTCCTCAGGCTGAGTGCTTGTGCCCTGTAGTGATCCAGATGGCTGGGATATCTTGGACAGTGATAGGGGCTGTGGTCCTGGCTGAGCGCATCACTGGGCTTTGGCCTCCCCATTGGAACAGCCCAGCTCGGAGCCCTAACTTTTGGTCAGGAAGGCTTGAGTTTGAACCCCAACTCTTCTGGCTAGTGACCTTTACTCATCGGTCAGCCTCTTTATGTTTGGTGCCCTCTTTGGGAGGTGTGGGTTGTGGCAGGCGTGCTCTGGACTGAATTGTTTCCTCTGCCATTTCACGTGTCTTGAAGGCCTAACCCCCAATGTGGTATTTGGAGATGGAACTTTTAGGAGCTAATTGGGTTTGATGAGGTCACAGGGATTATTGTCTCTAGAAGAGANACCAGGCAGCTTGCTTTCTGTGTCCCTACCACATAAACTCAGAGCAAGAAGGCAGCATTTACAATCTAGGAAAGGGCCTCTCTCTGAAACCTACCATGCTGCACCTTGATCTTCAACTTNTCAACATCTAGAACCTAGAAATAANGATTTGCCAGCTAAGCCTCCATCTGTGGTATTTTCTGACTCAGACTGCTCTGAACAAGCTAAGGACTGTGAATAGCAATNGAGGCAGCTGGGGCAGTGTGGTATTTAGTGTGAGGCCAGCATACCTGCTGTTACCTGGGGCTGGAGTGTATGTGTCTGTGGTGTGTGTGTGTGTGTGTGTGTGTGTGGGTGGGTGTGTAGTGTGTCTGTGGCCAGTCTCAGGTGAGATGATCAGGCTGAGGGGCTTGGCATGTCTTATGGCCCATAAGCTGGCATGTCTGTAAAGGGGTGAGGTTTTTAATGGGGTAGAAGCACTGATGGACTTGGCAGAGAGCAGCATGGGCCAGAGTGTGGGAAGCTTGGTGAGGGTGCTGGGTGAGCATAATGGGCCAGGGTGCCCTGGTTGGGATGCTCTCCATGTGGCCCTCAAGGAAGGAGCAGTTTGGGCTGCAGGCCCCTGGTACCTCCATCTGGGTGGCAGCTTCTGAAAAATAGTGTTTCCAGGTTTGGTCCTGAGTTCAGATGTGGGCAGTGGGCTGACCCAGTAGTGCCAGGAGGGCCGGGCTGCCACCTGTGGCTGGAGTGGTGGCTAGCTTTGCCCCTGAAAATCTTGANTTATAGANGTGGCCTCATTTGCTCCTGNCCAGGCCCAGCACCCAGGATTCTCCAGATGGGAGAATCCTAGCCTGGAANACTTGCGTCATCTTCTGGACAGGAGGACGCTGCTGTGGCGTTGTCCACCGACTGAGGTGGTGGGCCCCTCAGACATCTCACCAGCAGCAGTGCGTGGGAGAGCGTGCTTGGGTGGGTGCATGGGATTTGCCTTGTGTTCTGTTTGTTTGCTGTCTGGTCTGGATGGTATGTGGGCAGGGCAGTGAGTCCTTGGAATGTTGGCCTAGGCAGCACAGTGGCTTTGCTGGGGCGGAGAAGGGCAGACGTCAGAAATGCCTATAAAGCCTAGAGCCAGGAGGCTTCCAGACGTCAGAGGTTTGATCACTAGAGTAACTCAGGCCTGGCCCCTCCCTGTAGGCCTGCACTTGACAGAGGTGTAGGCCTCGGTGGTGGTGACTAGAGCTACCAGCAGAGCCCAGTTCGNTGATGTCTGCCAGTCCTTAACCTCGCTGTCCTCTGTTCTCTTGTCTGTGAACTGTAACANCAATTGGGGGTGTCTAAGGTGGCTGTTGTTGGGATGAAATGAGGTGGAACATGTGTTTGCTGCAGTGCCCAGTAAAGTCGGTGCTCAGCACACCTTTGNTGGACAGGCGTGNGGTGTGGAGGACAGCCAGGCCTGCCAGAAAGCTGCNGCTGCTGCTGCTTCCTGGACTTGGTGCTGTCCGGGGCAGCTTTCCTGGTGTGTCCTCTGCTGGGGGTAGAGTAGATCCTGAGCTTGCNCCAGGAATTTTCACAGACTGGGCTTGGAGCTCAGGAAGAGATGGTAGCTCCCTAGAGGAAGGCCTGCTAGGCTCACGTGCTAACACTGGACTGGGCTTTGAAGCATTGATTGGGGTCCTGTGAGAAATGAATTTTGGGGAGGCTTAGAGAGACCCTTCAATGCTAAGCTCAGGAGCTCTCAGGTCACCCCCCAGGATCTCGGGTTGGGTGACCTCTCGCTGGTATTGCTGTCTCCCCTGCACCTCACTTAGCAGGAATCTCATTGCATTATCCTCAGGGTTCTGCTCTGACTCTTTGCTGCTGCTTGGGTACCATGCAAAGGCCTGTGTCATGCCTCCTCTGGCTTTCCTTTCCTTGTCAGGAGAGAAGGTAACCTTTAGGTCACCGATTCACCTATGAACTCAGCCTGCAAATGGAGACATACCTCCTGAAGATGCTACATACTGTGAGGTGAAGTGGAGGGGCATCCACAGTAGAGCCATGGATGGGACCAAGGTGCTCTGCTCCTGGTTATGGCTTTTTCCAGAGGCTGGCTCCAAAGAAGAAGGGANGAATTTGGGTGCAAGTTATTGGAGGGAGTGGGCCTTGGAACACAGATGTGATTCCAGGGGCAGGACCAGCATGAGCAAAGCTTTGTACTGAGGTGGGTAACAGACAGCTAATGTGAGGAACAGAGTGCTGTCTGGTAGCACCTAAGGGTGCCAGGGAGAGAGAAGGAGATTAGAGAGCACCCAAGTGTTGGTAGAACAAGGAAGTTTGGTGTTTCGTGCTTTGGAGAAGGAGCAGGAAGGGCATTTATCAGCAGTAGGAGCAGGATGGCCGCAGGCCCTGTGTTTGCAGAAGGATGACTTGCTANATGAAACCATTGTAGAAATCCTCAACAGATTCCTGCCATTATGCAGGAGGCAATAGGCTCCTACAGATGTGTTAAAACTTGGGTTTCAAGTGGGGAAACAGTGATATGTAATTTATTTCTCCTGGTGCTTGATCTGAGATTCCCGGGGGAGAGAACAGGAAGGAATTAGTGAGCTCTATATTACAACTTAATTGCTTGAAGGAAAAATATTATTCTTTATTGTTAACCATTAGCTGCTTCCAGTTTTATTAAACTCCAGCTTGTGAGGAGCTCAGCATTAGCCTCTTGGANCTGGCTGGCTCCTGAGGGGCAGGAAACCCTCAGAACTGGCCCACCTCATAAACAGGGCTTGAGAATTCTTACATCTCAGGCATCTGTGCTTGGGTGCAGCGTCCTGACCATGGATTCTGCCCCCAGTGGTCCCAGGAAAGGCTCCTGCCCTGGAGCCTAGCAGCCAGATCCTCTCCTGAGGCGGAGGATGCTGGTCCATGTTCATAGTGGGATGGGGGCAGTTTTCCTTCTAGGGTACTCACCAGTGCTAGCTGAATGCCCTGGTATTTAGCCACACACTTCTCTAGGCCACCCCCTCTCTTTGTTTCCACTCTAGACTTTAAGCTCTTGTGTTCCAGAGCGCTGATGGAGGGCTAGCCCTGCTCTTTCCTGCCCTTCCACCTTCCTTGGACAGGCAGGCCCCAGACTTCTCAGGGTGCAGGGTGCAGGGTGGAGACTAAATGCAACCCCCTTCCTCTGCTGATTGCCCTTCACTGCTGGGTCCACATCCAGGTCCCTGTCTCAGGGAAGGCCCAGCTGGGCCTATGAAGAAGACATGTCANTAAATGCAGTGCACTGGCTAACGTGCATTTTGATCTGCCTGGGATGTTGGGACGGTAATGACCTAAGTGACCTGTCCNTGGTAACCCCTGCCACCCAAAGTANCCAGGGTCTGAGCCCAAGGTGACACAGACAGAAGAAGCAGAGCTGGCCTGTCTGAACCACCTATCTGGCCTGGGTTTTGTTCCTGGGGGTTGTTTCTGCCCCTCTCGTGTGCACAGCACAGTTAGGGGCTCGNCCTTCTAGAGGTCACGTGACTCGGCCAGCAGAGCTCTGCTGAGCTGGCCGTGAGGAGCAAGAAGTCAGAGGACCAGTGGCTTACAGAAAGGAAGTGTGGTGTTCTGAGACTGAAAGGACCCTGCTCTGGTCACCAACTATGTGTAGTGTCCTTTGTTTTTGGTCACCAACTATGTGTAGTGTCCTTTGTTTTTGTCATTATTCCTGTTTCTCCCTCTGCCCCATCTTATTCTAGGAGCATCAGGCCTGTTTCCCACATGCCCATGACATTTCCTGCCTGGAGCACCCGCTCTTCTCCATTTGACTGACTCCTGAGGTATCAAATTCAAGGCCACCAGAACGCCCTGACCCTCAGACTGGGCCAGAGCCCCTTTTCAGGGTCTCCAGTCCCTGGAGTGTCCATGTACANAGTGCAGTGTAGATACCTGTGCAGTGATGTCCTATGTTCTGTCCCCCCCTTCCCCAGGGCAATGGCCTATGGAGTCTGGGATGATATTCATTCCTGCATGGGACCCCAGGATCCAGGCTTGGGCTTGCCTGGGTTAGGCTTTCAAGCAAGGCTGGCTAGGGGGGCTAGTAGCTCATTGTGTCTCCTCGTGTTTGAACCCCACTGTGCTTCTCAAAGCTTCTTCATGNCCATGCCACTGAGCAGCTCAGCTATCTGCAGACAATAAGGTATGTTCTCCAGAGAAGGAAACTGAGGCTCAAGGAGATGCTCACTGTGCTGAAACCACATCCCCAGCCCACAGCTAGGGCTGTGTGTAATCAGCTGCCTTCTTCCTGTGGTGCTCATCTACTGAAGGGATGGAAAGGTGTGTGTGAGGTGGGGGTGAGAGCCTGCTGTAATTCTGACTGGGACATGGGCATAGGAAGGGGTTGGGAGGCTGGAGGA
>LZPO01034880.1:113317-123415 GCA_001675575.1 Neotoma lepida | reverse complement strand
CCAGTCCTGCCTGGTGAGACCTGGGGCTGTGATAAGCCGTTACCCCTCTTTGCCTCAGTTTCTTTACCTGTTTCAATGGGTAATAGTAGCTGTAGAGGGGCTTGTTGGGAGGTGAAGTTGCCTAGAACATTNTAGGTACNACAGTGTTCCCTCATTTACAGCAGAGCTGACCTCCATCTTGCTTATCTCCNAGGGCTACATAAGGGCCAAGGAAAGCACTCTGTACACTCTAAAGTACTATGCACCTGTGGTGGGCGTCCCTTCTTTCAGAAGCCGGAGGTNGATGTTGAGGCATAGAGCTTGNCTCTAAACTGCTTCCTGGGGCAGAGGAAGTCTGCAGACCACGGGGCCAAGCCAGTCCATCTAGTCAGGACAGCTGAGCAGTGGGGGTGCCATGAGCTTCAGAGTGTTCCCTGGTGGCAGAACGTCTCAAGGTCCAGGCATTAGCATGGTTACCAAATGGCTGCAGTGTACTGGGCAGCTCCAGAGCCCTGAAATGCCCACCCGGAAGGCTGGGTGGTTCTGACACCCCCAACTTCTCTTCTCAGCACCGTTCCTCAACATGGCTTAGAACACTAGATCAGGGACATTGATAGTGCCACAGGCAGGCTGTCATTAGAGTAGGTGTTAATGTGTTTACATCACAGAGATGGTGCTTGGTGACTGTGAGACTTTTTNAAAAATCATTGTTATGGTCTTCATAATGCTGTGTTCTTCAAAGACACGTCTCATGGACATTGGCTCTTGCTTGCTGTGCCAAGTAGATGTATTCTCCAGNCAGCAGGAAGCCAAGGAAGATTTTGAGCCAGCGGTGTGACACAGAGCTGGGCTTCAGGTTAACTGATCTGGCAACATGCTCAAGCCTCATTCTGTGATGTGGTCATCTCAAAGTTTGTTTTCTGCCACTTAGAATACAGCTTTTTCAAAACCTTNCCCCCTTAATTGGAGGGATAGATTGGATAGGAAGGGAAACAAAGTTTATGTTAAGCAAAAGTCAGGTAGTTGAGGGTGTCAGGTATTTAATGGGAAGAATGGAGAGTGGGCTGCACACGGGCCAGGGCTTGTTGCCTCCACCCCCAGGTCAGGTGTGGGTAGCGCCCCTCCCTCCAGCCCTGCTACATGACCTTTCTTTGGGAGTCTGTGTTCACCTTAGATGTAGAAGGCAGTGACAGAAAAGGAAAGGATTCCTCCCAGGTCTCGTTTGGTGAACCAGTGAGTTTATGGGGTTTCTTACAGGAGCCTCATCACTGAATAGTCCATCCTGGGATGGATCATGACTTGAGAGAGCTGCACCACTGTGTTACCTGCTCAACGTGCAGTCAGCTCCATTGAAGAGTCTGCCTTCCCACAGCACTTTACCACTTACATAGCCTGGCAGAGGGACTTAGAGGCCTTTTAAGTTTCTTACTAATGAGCTGCTCCCTCCCTCCAGGAGGGGATATTTAGTCTGGAGGCAACAGCTACAGCATACCACCACACACAGCTGCACAAGGTGAGCCAGAGAGTGCCGCTATGGTGCCCAGAATAACCCAATGTAGGCAATCCCTGTACCTCCAGAGACGCAGACCTGGGGAGTGGGTGAGAATGGGACTTTGGGATGAGGTGGGGACAGCAGAGGGTTAGAACTGACTGAGAAGGGAGTACAGGGACCATTTAGAGAACTCAGAAGTTCACTAAGGGAAACCTGTGCAGAAATAAAGAGCTGTTTTTTGTTGTTATTGTTGTTTTTCTAGCAAATCTGGGGTTCAGCCAGTATTTGATTTGGTGCTAACGTAGGGGCCAGTGGAAAGTTCTGGAAGCTGGAAGGGACGGGAGCAGAAAGCCAAAAGAAGGGGATTGGGATGGAAGAGAGCTGAGGGTGAGGGCTGGGGCAGACCTCGTCCGTGGGTTGTATGTGGTGAGAGATGCTGGGCCTGGCACTAGACAACCTGTGCCGCTGATGTTGGAATGAGGAAGTAGGCTCTATCCTGTGAGGAGGTACAGGACCCTGGCCTGGATGGGAGTGCACATTTGTGGCTTGTTTTGTAGCAGGTTGAGTGACAGGAAACAGGGTATGCAGGGATCCTCCCACTAGACCAGTCCAGAGTATGAGACAGGGCCACAGAAGCAAGAAGACAAAGTATTANCAGAGCATTCCTGACACTAGTATGGATGGTGAGGGTGCTGTGGGGCAGCCAGGGAGACAGCCAGGGTCAGAGCACCATGAATTGCTGCCATGGTGGGTCCCCAAACCCTCGGGAACTCCCTGTGGACCTGAGCTTCCTTGTCACCTTGGAGTTACCAAGTATCCAGTACCATGGCCTGACCCTCAGCTGTGAGCTCCTTAGGCCTGAGATGATTTTTCTCTGGGTTCTTGNCATCCAGTGCTGGCTGAAAAGGATGAAGAACAGGTTGGCTAGGGTCACCAGGCAAGGAAGCCTCACCCATGGCTGGGCCACTTAGCACCACAAGGAAGCATCATCATGACCAGGCATGGAGGGCCACTAGCCCTGATGGCACCATGCTAGAGAAAGGTGACTGAGGGCCCTGCTGTGACTTCAGCCATTCTTATCTAAGACATGGCAGGTCTCCAGAACCAGCCCTCAGGTGGTGTCTATGGAAACAGGACCCCAAATCCAGAGAGAAAGATGGTGCTTGAACACAGTAGACATTTCTAGCCTCAACCTCTGTGACCTGAAATGAGCAGGCTGGAGATAGGAAAAGACACTGTGCCAGGGACAATCAGGTCTCCTGTGAGGCCAAGACAGTGGGTCAGAAGTGGTGCATTTGAACTCCTGAGCAAGNTGGTGGGAAGGAACCTGCCCTGGTGGGACAGACATCGGGAACAGCACATGTACTGCCCAAGGCAGCTGGGAGGAAGACCNCGTGCCAATAANCACTTCCTGTCTCTTGTAGGTGTTATGTCCTTGTGCTAGCCTCTTACCACAGACACAGTTTTCCCCCTTTCACGTGGGGCGACCTGAGACTGCCAAGAAGTGGGGCTGGTACAGACCCAGGCCTCAAGGCCCACTCCTTTGTTCACCCTAGGGCCAAANTGCCTCTCACCTGCTTCCCAGCATCCCGTGCAGGGCCTGGCCTCTGACTGCCGGGTGNGCCAAGCAACAGAATGCCTTTGAGCGGTCACTCTTCTTGTCCAGNAAGCTCCTATGTATCTCTCAAAACCCAGTTCAGACCATCCCACTCTGCATCCTTCTGTGGATCCATNCTTCTTTTCCANTATATAATCCAGCCTAGTCTAGAACCCACAGCCCTCTTGCCTTCTGAATGCTGGCTTTTATCTTATGTGTACTGTCACACCAAGCTTTCCTCCATCACCAGTCACTCACTCTGATCAGGTTCAAAACACTGCCATTCCATCCTCTGTTTTCTCTGTCCCCTGGATTGCCTCCCCCAAAGCTGAGCTTGCCAAGAAGATGGCTGAGTGGTTCACCTGTGCCTCCATGGCCCAGCTCAGCATCGGCCACAGACCCGGGAGGCCCCTTTGCTCGGCTCAGAGGAGTGTTTTTTTCATCTTCCACTTGCTTTTTTTCTTTAAAACAAAGCCACTAGCCTACTCCTGGGGAGAAGCCTGGAAGCGGAGCTGGTGGGAGGTGAGATGAGCTAAGAGAAAAGAAGTGGCATGACTTGAGTTGGCAGTGCAGTCTTGGATGGGACTCATACATCTTTCCCCATGTGAATTAAAGTGGTAGGGCCCCATCCAAGGGACATGCATGGGGTGGTAGGAGCTAAGGCGAGTCAGCCTGGTGTGATAGTGAGCTGAGACACGGGAATAAAGCAGACACAAAGGCCATTTGAGACATGGTGTTTCTATAGAAGTTGGCAGGGGTTGGCAGGGAACGACTCTCAGGCCAGCAGTAGCTCTGACGACACCTGGCTGCATGTGGAAGATGGACGANGTNCAAGATAGGGGTCCCAACANNGGTAACTGNTGGACAGGGCATGGCTGGGTCCTNTTGGAGCCTGGACGTGATGGATGATGCACGAGGTAGAGGTGAAGGTGAGGGAGCTNACTTGTCAGGCAGGAGGCCATGACAGCCCTCTCAGAAAGGACTCACCGGAAGTGCAGGCAGCACAGGGGCTCTGTGGGACCNCTCCAGGGGTAATTTTGGNTTGGGCAGGATAGCCACTGATCAGATTGTAAGTCAGGTACGGCATTGCAGAGAGCGCAGCAGATCAAAGCCGGGGCGATTGGGCGCTGATTAGACCCTGTGAGGAGGCCAGACTCATCACTGAGGAATGCACACAGGCCGGCCCACTGACGGGGATAATAACAGATCATGCTGGCCGCAGACACCGCGGCGCTCAGGACGCAGTCCTCTGCGGCAGGGCAGCCACAAGGAATGGCATGTTTAAAGGCCTCCATGGGAGTGGGGCTCACAAGTGGGTGGCAGCGTGCAGGGTCAGCTGCATGGCCAGTCCCCTTGGTGGTCTCTGCTGGCCTCTTTGCAGCCAGAGCTGGGGACTGCTCTGCCAGCTGTGCCTTGGCAGGGGTTGGCCCAGTAGCACCTCATCCCTTGTCACTTCTATGTGCTTACCTGCTCAGGGTCTTCCTCTGCAGTGCTCCTGGCATGTTCTCCCCCAGGACTCTGCTCATCTCCTCTAGGAAGTCTCCCCTGACCACCTAGTCCCTTTTTCTCCAGAGAGTCCCATAGCCGCATCCTCCAAACNATGACTCCTTCAGAGGCAGTGAACCTCTCCTACATCTTCCGTGTCTACTCAGAGCACTGAGCAGATCCAGCTGGGTTCACAGATTTGGACAGAGCCGAGTCCCTGGAGCCACTATGCTGATGAAGAACAAAGATGGGCCCAGATTGGCTTCCTTCCTGCCCTGGGAGAAACCCCAGGACTTCTGTGCAGAGAGGCTGCTCAGGTGGGGAAAGACAGGTGACTCTCCCCTAGCTGATATGGAGGCTGCAGGCAGAGGCTTTGTGCAAAGGAAGAAGGAAGCGGTGCTGGGTGGATGAGCCTGGACTTCATCCTGAGGGCACTAAAGGTTCTTGATCTGGGGAATAGCAGAGAATGGGCTGTGTTTTCGGAGGCTCTGAAGGTTCTGTGTTGGTGCTTCTGGGTGGCAAGGGAGGAGCTGTACCTTGTGAACCTTCAGTTCCACTATGATGTGACTTGTACCAATGATGTCTTGCAATGCAATGTGAGGTTCTTCCACAGTAGTCCCCATATGGGTCCCAATGACTGGCTATGATCTCCAGCCTTTCCAGCTCAGAGGTTAGGATAGAGCATGATGTCCCCTGGGGCTGCAGCTCTCTGTAGGTTGGACTGGCCCGAAATCAAGCCAAACCTTTGGTTCATACACTCTGCAAACTCATATGCCTCTATGTGCTGGCCCTTTGCTAGGCCTGGGATGCTGTACAGCTCAGCTCCTTTGGAACAAGGCAAAATGAATAGGCTGTGAGGTGGGAGTGACCGCTATGACCNAGGAATGTTGTGTGCACAGGTAGTTGTCACTGCCTTCAGGCCCTCACTTTCGGTCTATCCCACCCTTCTCCATACCTGCACCCCCAGCCCTTCTTGGTTCCTCATTCTACCTTCTTACCCTTGTCACAGTCTTGTACCNGCAGAGGGGACAATGAGAGTGATAAGGCTTTACCAGGCCTTTTCTGGTACTTGTTGGCAGCCTTGCCCCTCTNAAGTGCTTCTGAGGAGCCTGTATGCTCAGCAGGGAAACAGAGGGAGCAGGGCACGCTTCTGAGGGGGTGGAAAGAGGTGTGGACACACCCCATCCTGGCCAGGACCTCTTAGAGTTCAGAAGGAAGGAGCACAAAAGCCCTNACCTTCNCAGCTGCAATGTGCATTCTTCATCCATCCTNCTCTTCAGCCCTCCTCCAGGCCCATGACTGTCTAAGTGTGGNGAATGGATTCCGCTCTAAGCCCCAGCAGAATAACACGGATTAGGAAACACATCTTTATAAACTNGGCCATGACCCAGCAGGCCAGTGGGTCNGCACTGGATGGCAGGCTTAGATGGGATGTACAAAGCTCTCATCCTGATCTAGGTCCTGCCTGTGCCCAATCCCTCTATAGCATCCTCACCCTCTGTGAGTGGGAGAGGCTTTGAGGACCAATGCCAACCTCCTTCCCAGGTCACTCCTCAGGACTGGAACGTGCCCTCCCTGGGCCTCAGACCTACGTTCCTGTCCCGTGCCAGGTTCCTACTGAGGCTGGAGAAGACAGGAGTTGGGGACGGTCCTTGATGGATTGGCATTGGCTGACATAGATATAATCCTCTTTTCCTCATAAGAGGACTCTGAAGTAGGCATCTCCCTCATCCCCAGTCCAGAGAGGAGGATACAGAGGACCCCTCTGAGGTGGTATGGTAAAGAAGCAGGGCTGGGGACTGAAGGCCTCTAGTCTGGAGACTATTTACCTGATGGGAGGGCATCCTTGGGTACCTAATGAGTGGAAATCAGTAGCCATGGGTGAGCACCCAGGAGGGCTTAGCAGTATAGATGGGGCGTGAAGAAATTGTCCCCCAGCAGTGGGACCTTTGGCTGCACATGGCAGTACTGAGCTTACCTACCTTCCTTCCTTGCTAAAGTGCTGTTCCCTTCTGCCTTGGTGCCTTAGCACCTAACCTGGAATCTTCTCCCCTCCCCTGGCTCCAGCAGCNGTTGCTCACTTAGTAGGCACACGTTCTTCATGTCTCAGCGTCTCAGGTTTCCTGTGCTTGCCCTTCACACCCCTGATGGCTTTCAGTTTATGTATAGGACTCTCTGGTTCCTCTGTGATGGTTCACATCTGAAATGGCCCCACAGCTCACTTGTTTCCCAGCTGGTAGCACTATTTTGGGAGACTACGGAACTTGAAGAAATGGGGGCTAGCTGGAAGTAGGTCATTGAGAGTGGGTCCTTGAAGGTTATAGAGCCCGGCCCCTTGTTCTGGCCTTGATGCGTCTTCCTAATCCTCTGCGATGTGTACAGCTGCTGCCACAGGCGCCTGTCACCATGAGCTGCAGTGCCTTCCCAGCCATGNTGGACTGAGACTGTGAGCCAAGGTAAATCTTTGCCATCTTCAATTGTTTCTGTTAAGCATTGTGGTCACAGCAATGTAAGAGTATCCATTAATACAGCAATGTAAGAGTATCCATTAATAGTCTGACTCCTCATGGATGCTAAGCTCAATGGCCNTTGGCCCATCATGAGAGGAGTGGCCTTTTCCAAGCCTCAGTTTCCCCATCTGTAAAATGGCAGGTTTGTGGAGGGATCCTTTCTTTCCTGCTGTGGTATCCTTCAGCCAGCTCTAGTTACACCATATGAGAGATTCTTGGTCACAGTGACAGTGTCCTGTCAGCTCTCCTGTCCCTTCTCTCCTCACCTGACCTCTGGATCTGCCCTTATTCACCAGGAATCAGGTCACAGGGCATTGGTATATTCCAGTGAGTGAGGCAAGGTACCATGTACCTGTGGGGACCAGTACTTAGGTCAGTTCCGGGGCCTTTGCCATCTCTTGCAAGCATTGTCCCCTGTGAGGACTTGTCTAGTAAAGGCAGCCTGCAAGTCAAAGATGTGCAGTTTGTTGGGGTCATATATCAGAAAGGAGATGACTCCAGAACCATTCTCCACCAGACTGTGAGTTCCTCCCATGGGGCATGGGGACAGGCCTTGATTCCATTTCCAGCACCATCTGGCCCAGGGGCTGGCTCTGCTGGTGGTGCTGACCGGTTAGAGAATGAGTAAGAACTGGGGTGCTGAAGGGCTATGGAGAGGAGAGGACCTCCCCACCTCCACACCAGCCTGGGATATCCTGCTGTCTACACCAGTTTATTGCAGGCAGTGCAGCAATTTCCAACAGCCTTTATTCTCACCGAGCTGATGAATCTGTTGAAAGATTAAGAACATTTGCAGAATAGCCACCAAGTAGCTAAGTTACTGTGTATAAACTCAACAAAAGGTGGGAACAGGGTTGACAGATACTTTTGGGTGCCAGTGGCTCTGAAGGAGACAGGAAAATGTATTAGTGTGGGACTCTGAACCTCCATGGGGGAGGTGAGATCCATCTTAAGTTCCCTTTTCTCTTTTTAGTGTGCATGTCTGTGTGTTTGTGTGTATGTAGTACACATGTGTGCAAGTATATGCATGTGCTTGTAGCGGCCAGAGAACAACTTCAGTAGCTGTTCACCACCATCACTACCTCTTCCTCTTCCTCCTCCTCCTCCTCCTCCTCTTCCTCTTCCTCTTCCTGGCAGTGGGCTGGAGCTCACCAAGTAATGCTAGAATGGTTAGGCAGTGAGCCCCAGGGATCTGGCTGACTCCACCTCCCCAAGGCTGGGATAATAGGCATACATGCCACCTTGCCTAGCACTGTCTCTGTCTCTTTGTCTCCGCCCCCCTTTGTATGTGTGTGTGCACTCACCTGTCTGTGCACATGTGGAAGCCAGAGGTCCAGATTGGGTATCTTCCTTTATCACTCTCCACCTTATTATTCAAGACAGGGTCTCTCACTGAACCTGGAGCTGTTTCTTCCAGACTGGCTGACCAGGGAGCCTCTGAGCACTACCTGTCTTTGTCCCCTAGTGCTGGCTGGGCTGCCATGCTGGCTTTTATGTGGGTGCTGGAGATCTGAACTCAGGTCCTTAGACATTTACCCATGGAGCCATCTCCCCAGCCCCACACCTGGCTTTTTTAGATGGGTTATGGGGATCAAACTCAGGTTCTTGTACTTGCAAGGCAAGCATTTGCTGGCTGACTTAGCTCCCCAGCCNACATTTTAAATTCTAAGGNCCCATGTGTTCCAGGCACTTGAAGCAGTGTGTGTGGGATGGATAGCAACTGGCCAAGCTTCTCCACCCCTTCTCATCTGCCCTTCCTGACATCCTTGAGAAGAAACCTTGCCCCGGAGCCTGGATAGTTCTGAAGTCCAGCCCCACCTGTCAGTGAAGGATGTGCCTGCTCTTTCCCAGTGCTGAGTGGAACACAGCTTACCCAGCCAGCATCCATTCCTCTTCTGTTTACAGCTTTGCATGAATTCTGCCAAGTCCCTGCCCCAGATGCAGGCCCTCCTGGTTCCTCCCAGTGTATTTCACTGGGCAGGCACCATCCTGGAGCAGTGAGGTTGTTGGAATAGTCCAGGCAAGGAGTGACGAGGCCTTGAAATGGTTTCNCTGCCCAGGGCACTGCCCAGTCTTGGCTCGCCATGGCTACACTCCTGGTTCTGCAGTGCCTTGTAATTTCAGAATCTTAGAAGCTTTGTGGAGTTGGGACTGGGAGTTGTCCTGTACATCACCTTCTGCGCAGGTTATCAGTGTGGTTGAGCTCCAGACTTGGCAAGCACAACATACAGAGTCCTGGGTACAGATTATCTGACCAGTGTCTGACACAGAGGATGTAGCAGAGGGCAGTGGATGTGTCTGCCACCTTCAAGAAGCTCATCAAGGGCACAGTAAAGGAAAAGCTCTTGTCACAGTGAGTCCACATCCTCAGATGATTCTCATCCAGCTTATTCAGACAGCAGGGGATGATGATTTCACCCTTCATGCTGAACTGCTAAGGGGAGTCAGTCTTCAGAGACATTCGAGGGCCTGAATATCATGTGCCCATCCACATCCTTGCAGTGTGTGCTAGAAGCATCTCACACTCATGCCAAATTGGCCCCAAGGTATATTTGCTTACTTGCCATGTTTCAGAGTCTTGTCTGGTACTAACTGGGTAGTATTTCTGCTACTCCACATGGTTTATAGCTCATAGGGTATTTTTTCTTTCTGTATTATTAAGGTGAGGAGGTTTTATTACCTCTGTGTTGTAGGGGAAGGAAGGGGCTTAGGTTCTTGTTCAAGGTGACACAGCTCCATCGGTAACAGAGGTCNGTGGCTGTCCTGATTTGTCTTAGTTCTCCAATCTAGTGTTAGTGTCAGTGAATGGCAGGCTAGGTGCTCATGGGATAGGCAGCATTCACTTCTTGCCAAAGATCCTGTATTTGTGGACAGAGAGGTGGGTTTTTCCAGTCTTTCTGGGCTCTGTGGCATTAGTATAGTGGTCTTTGCTTACAAGGAAGTTAGGGGCAAAGGCTGTTTGATAAGAGAGTTGTTTGTGTGTTTTTAGAAATTAGCTTCAAAGACACATTAGACAATCTCTGAATGAGGTAGAA
>LZPO01034880.1:76262-112587 GCA_001675575.1 Neotoma lepida | reverse complement strand
AGGACCCCTCCCCAGGTAGGGCTGTTTCTGGAAGGAGTGAGGATAGGAGGTCCTCAGCACTAGGGACCTCTCTGAAAAAGACCAAGGACTGGTGATCGGGAGAACCGTAGAACGGCATCACTGGCATCACTCCGCTGAGCGGCATGTCTAGACCTCCTCCTGTGCCCTGCTGGGCAGCAAAAGTGTGCTCAAGACCACTGTGAGGCAGCCGATCAGTGGACTGTGGCCTGGCCCAGGTTCATGTCTGAGGTTTAAACTTGGTGTCTGTGCATCTGAAACCCTGGTTCTTTCTGAGATGCCATGCGTCGNCTCTCGGTACGAATGAGGCTGTGACTTCTGGTGCCTACACAGGAGAGTTGGGCCTTCTGTGGTTCAGGGTGCAGGGGNTCTGAGTCTTGGGGTCTTAATGGGCTGTTCCAAGTGTTCCCCCACCCCCAGCTTGCTGAGGCTCCTGCCCAAGCAGCAGATGCTGCAGGTCAGGCATTTAGCCTCACATCTGCTTTCTCTCCTCCTTTCATCTGAAACCAACCAGACTGTCTCAGTAAACAAACAGTAAATTCAACAATACAATCTTTTTGAAATGCCTTGTAGTTATTTTAAGGCTATTTGGGGATTTATTTTAAAATAAATAATTGTGGGCTCAGCTTCCATAGACATNCAGCTGCTGGGAGCACCTGTGGCTGCTGTCCCTTGTCCATCCTAGTGAACCCTCTGCCTCCCACCAGTGTCCTGCTGGCCTGCGGAGGAGGCAAGGGGAGGTGGATGATCACTCGACCCATGTCCAAGCTCGTGCTCTGTCTGTGTCTGAACAGTGGTGACTGCAATGGCAAGAAAACCTGGGCCCTGAGGGGAAGACGAACTGGGAGGTAGAGTGGTGGTCTAGTTTTCTTTCTGTTGCTGTGATAAAACACTGACCAAAAGCAGATTGGGAGAGGAAAGGGTTTGTTTGGCTTACACTTGCATGTCACAGTCCATCATTGAGGGAAGTCATGGCAGAAGCTCAAGCAGGAACTTGAAGCAGACACCATGGACTAACACTGATTGCTGTCTCCCTTGCAGGCTCAAAAGCTTAGTTAGCTTTCTTATATAGCTAGAGATCATCTGCCCATGGGCTGGTGCCGCCCCCAGTGAGCTGTGCCCTCGTACATCAATTGACAGTCAAGACAGTCCCTCACAGACATGCTCACAGGCCAGCCTGATCTGTGCCACTCTTCAGCTGAGACTCTCTTTTCCTGTAACTCTAAGTTGTGTCAAGTTGATAGTTAAAGCCACTAGGAGACTCCATCCCTTTTCAACTCTACACACAAACACATCACTTTAAACTATAACTAACCTTTCAATTCTATATCCTTAAGATCTCATGTTAATATAAAACAAACAAACAAACACAACTTTAAAAGTTCCTGAGTCTTTCAGGATTTCAACACTTTGGATGTGAGGTTGATCTGGCTTGTAACATGGGTCACCACCTTGATTGCCAGGGTTGACTTGGCTGATCTGATAGGTACCCTTCCTTCTACACAGCTCCATATGTATCCCTCCTGAAGTTGCCCACTCTGTGGAAGAACAACCTTCCCTGAATAGAAGACTGTCAAAGGTATACAAGTAGCAGTGGTCCCAGCAAGAACCTCCAAGCAAATTCTCAAGATTTTCAACCCTTTTAAAGCCCAAGGTCTTGCAGGGTGTGGTGGTGCTCACCTTCAGTCCCAGCACTCAGGGGGAGTGATGGTGCTCACCTTTAATCTCAGTGCTCAGGAGGCAGAGGCCAGCAGATCTCTCTGAGTTCGAGGCCAGCCTCCAAAATGAGTTCCAGGACAGCTTAGGCTACTTGGTGAGATCCTATCTCAAAACAAAACAAAACAAACAAAAACTCCCAAACAACCCACTAAGGTATCTTTAAAAATTCAGTCTCTTTAACTGTGGGCTCCTATGAAATAAAAAAAATAAGCCATATACTTACTTATTCTAAAAGGGAAGAACTAGGGCTTCTGATCAATCAGATTAAAGAAAAACCGAAATCCATGAGTGTAAATCTACAGTCTGTACCTTGGTGTCTAGCATCTGGGACTCATGATCTTCTGAACTCCAAGGGACTTGGGCAGTCACACTTTTTTCAGCTCTTCTGTCCATAGCACATACAGCTTGTCTCAGGCATAGGCTGACTCCACATTGTATTTGGCCCTGTCTTTGGCAAATGTCCCACAGTCCTGGGGTCTCCACTACAGTTGAGGCTATTATCTTCATCGATGGCATATTTTCAGGGATTCTTATCCCACCCCACAGTGCCAATCTGGACCCTGTCAATCCTGCAGTTTTTATGTCTTCAAAAACAGTACCATGTGAGTGACTCCCACACATTGCCAGGTTCAGCTGCCAGCTTGAGGTGTCGCCTCCGCGCCACCCACCATGACAGAGTCTGTGTGCTGAATACTTCTCTATTGTCCCAACAAAGCACAGATTTCACTGTGATGATGCTGATCTTTTGTCAGTCACACCCAATCCTTTATCCCTAGCTGGTCAGCACACATAGCATCTTAGTCTAAAATGTCACACAGGTGGCCCCTGTCCCAGTTCTGATAAGAGTCCGTGCTTTCCTCTGAAACCTCCCACACCAGGCTTCTATCACCTGAATTCTGTCAGCATCTTTTCCATGCTTCCATTAAGAGTGACCTAGGAAGCTCTGCATGACTTTCCCAGCCCAAAGTCCTAACTATTTCATAAAAATTTTCTGTCCAAGGCATAAAAGCCAGATAGTCAGGTTCATCATAGCCATGCCCCATTTCACTGTACCATTTTCTGCTGTCGTTTCCTTTCTATTGCTGTGATAAAACACTGTGACCAAAAGCACCTTAGGAGGGAAATTAAACTTGCAGGTCATTAGTCCATCACTGAGGGAAGTCAGGGCAGGAACTCAAGAAGGAACTTCACACTTCTGCTCGATGAATAACGCTATGGTGCTGGCTCACTTGCAGGCTCAGACTTAGCTTGCTTTCTTATATCCTGTCTGGCTGTGGGATAGTGCCAACCACAGTGAGCTGGGCCCGTCTACATCAGTCAACAGTCAAGACAGTCTCCCACAGACATGCACAAAGGCCTGTGTGATTTGGGTGATTCGGTTGGGGCTCTCTTCTCAGGTGACTCTAGGCTGTGTCACTTGGCAGTTAAAACTATCCAGGACAGATGAGAGCTTCCTAGTTGCAGAAGGTTGGGGAAGAAACAACAGGGCTTGTTTTAGATTTGCTCCCAGGAGCAGGGCCATAGATCCACCCCACTGACAGAAATAATCAGAAAGTTGGTTCCAAAGAGGCCAGATGGAGTCTTCTAACTGGGAGGGGTTTCTGGAGACTGACTGGTCCACAATTTTTTCTCCACACTCTCTCTACAGCCCCCTAGACTAAGGGGGCTCCTTCCCTCTTGTTCTGCTTCTGACTGACCTGTACCCATTTGGTAAGGTCTCCACTGAGCTCAGTGGCCCTGGATTGCGGAGTTTCTAAGCCTCAAGAGAACTGCACCTCAGAAAGTCCAGGCTGGTGGTCCTGGCCCTCAGTGCAAGTGACAGANTCTCCTCATAAGCATGAACTAGAAAATAACCGAAGGCTGAGACCTGGCTTTCTTCCCAAAGCCAGACAAGCTATTGGAACTTTCTGGGTCCCGATTTCCTCCTGTGGTGGGATGAACAGCAATGGCCTATTTCCAGGTTTTGCTGAGAACTAAGAGCTGCTGTCCCTGTGTGAAGACCCCTGGCCGAAGGCTCTTGACCACTAGCAGGACCCTCTAGGAGTCTGCGTGCTGTGGGAGTGCCCGTGGGTCTACGCCACTACGCCTGGGCAGAAGTGGGCTCAGCTGACCTTAGACTCTCCACTCCATGTATTTCTCAAGGACCTGGGGCCAGGGAACAGTGGAGGAATCCCACAGCAGGGGGACGCTTCCTAAGTGCCAGGCCCTTCAGAGATATTTATTCTCCCCACAACTCTGGCAGGAGGATACCATTGTTCCCATTTCATACACGAGGACCCTAAGGCTAGCTTGGAAGGGACATGGGGAGCAAGCATCAGAAGCCAGCTCCTCCCTTGAGAGGGAAGAAGGCTGAGAACCTCGAGATGGACAGTTCTTAGCAGGGAGAGCTGCAGGGAGATGCAGGGATGGCGTGAGAGAGCAAGTGAGAGGAGGGTGCTTAGGCCTGAGTCCAAACAGAGTGAGGCCCAGGCCTTGGGAGACGTCTGGTCTGGGTCCTTCTATTTATTTGCACATCACCAGATGTAAACTAATTTGTTTAGCAAGAAAAAACACATTTTTATTGCCTTTAAACTGGGCTGTTTTCCTCTGGCTGTCCATCGTGCACTGGTAGACTGGCCAGGAAGCAGAACTTTTGGGAACAGGCTGAGGTGAGGTTGAGGCTGGACTGTTTTGTGCAGGGTGTTTATCCACAGTGGTTCCCTAGCAGCCTCTCTGCTGCTGCAGCAGCCCATGCATTTCTAGCAAGCTGCAGGCTGTGCTGTGTCCTTATTTTCTCCTTTGTAGGCTCAAGCCTGGACTCCCAAGAGGAAGGCTGGCTGGTTCCTCCAGCTCTGCTGGTTTTGACGAGTGGTGGTAGCCATTGTTAACTATCCCACCATACCTCATCGACAAACCACAGTCTTAGACTGTCGTCCCCCATCTGGGCCCCTGTCTGGTGCAGTAGGAAGTTAAAGGCACCCTAAGAATAGGAGGAAAGAGAACTCAAGTTTCATGGGTGCTTGCTGCCGTTAGGTCCTTGCATAGGTCATGCCACTTGATGTTCAGGACTCTACAAAATAGGTGTTACCATGCCCACTTTGCAGACAATGCTCAGAGAGGCCAAGAGTAGGATGTGAAGGCTCATTTGTGTCGAGTCCACTCCTGGAGCTGAGAGTGCCTGCCTGCACTTGGAGGGGTTCTCAAAGCTCTGGGTGGAGGAGGTGGAGGGAGAAAGATGCCTTGCCTGGGCCCTAGAGGGTGCTAGAGGGTGTACTGTGAGCTTAGGGTGGGGCGTAGGGGAGGGCGAGGATTGCTTCTGGCCCCTGGACCCAAGCCTGGCCACCTGGAAGGGAGGCTCCATGACCAGAGAAGGACTAGATTCCTTCTTGATCAGCCCAGTCTTCCCTAAGGGACTGTCCTGTGACCAGGATAATGCTAGGTGATTTCTTCCTGAGCCTCTGCTCTACTGGGCACAGGGACGTCTCTTAGTCTCTTAGTAAGTGTCCTGAGCAGTACAGGGTGCGTGGGTCACAATGGAACTTGTGTGGGGCTTCTGGGGATGTTGTTGAGTCTCTCAGGTAGGAAGTTCCCAGCTGAGGTGCAGTGCTAGGGTGGAGGGAGGGGGGGCTGTTAGGGGGAGGGTGGGCCCAGAGAGGAGGGAGCTCCCAGGGAAAGGAAGCTGTGGCGGGTGCTCAGCCCACATGGAGGAGACAGAGCTGGCACAGAGATGGCTGTCCACTCAGGCCTGGGCTGCTACTTGCAGTGCCAGAGGGTAACCAGGAGTCTGGCCCACCCAAGGGTCTTTCCCTACCCCTGTCCCTCAAGTGGAACCACAAAGCTTGTGTATGTCAGGCTTGTGGTACGGGGTGTCCCGGATTGCTGCTTCCCATAAGCTTGATCTAAAACCTCAAACCCCAAACCAGAGCAAATGGCGCTAATTTGCTGAATCCCAAACTGAACCCAAGGATTAATTTTTTGTACCTAAACCAAGTCCCATGATTTCTTACTGAAAATTAAAAAAAAAAGGTTCTATTTAATTTAAAGTCTGAACCATCCCTTTTCTTCTCCTCCTCTGCTATTGCCCGGAGCTGCTTGGACAAGGTCAAGTTGGCTGCTGACTCTGGGCTTGCAGGTAGAGGGGAGCAGGANATGCAGTCCTGTTGAGTGTTATTTGAGGCAGCTTTGGTGGGAAAGGTGGTAGACAGTGTCAGCCCTGACAGAAGCAGCCAGAGGGCTGGATGGAGCCTGGGCCTTTACTCGCTGCCTGTGTAAGCTCTGCTGAGATGAGGGAGCTGGTCCACTGCCTGGAGTCAGGGGAGCAATGCTCTGGAGGTCTGTACATGAGGTCAGCCACGCAAGCTGATCTGAGTGATGCTGCATATTGGTACAGGATGCTGCATACTGGTACAGCTTCATTTGCATTATCCTCTTAGGTTTCCCTGCAGACCAAAGACGGGTTGGGGTGTCCCTGTCAGCTGTGGGCCATCTTGGTCCCCTCATTTGAGGATAAGCCAGGTACAAACCTAAGTAAGCTTCTGATTCAGGGAAGCAGGCAGGGTATGACATAGGACACAGGCTTCTGTGTCAGTATGCCCTGTTCCTCTGTGTACCACAGGCAGGTCACTAGGCTTCTCAGAGGCTCATGTTAGGGGCTGAAAAGATAACTAAGTGATTAAGAGCACTTCATGTTCTTCCAGAGGACTCAGGTTTGGTTCCCAGCACCCGTATCAGGCAACTCACGACCACTGTAACTCCAGTCCAGGAAATTGGACAGCTGGCACCTGCAGGCACCTGCATAGATGCTCACACAGGCACACACACATACACATAAACAAAATAAATGAATTTTTTGAATCAGTGAAATAGATCCTGAGGTGATAATTGTCTTATCATAGCTAGGATTAAGGCCACCAGCATGGAGTGGCGTACAGAAGTTACTCGGAGAGTAATGGTTTGCATGAATGCAGGAATGATAGTGATTAAGGAGTCCGGCCCAGGGAAGAGGCTGTTTGGGGGAATTGAAGTTGTTGAAGTTATTCAGACCCCACATCTAGTCCAGCAAAACTGGGAGTGTCAGAACTAGCTGTTACCCGGTGTCATGCCTCAGCGTGACCTTCAGCCTAGGGAAGCTCCTGGCCTGAAGCTAGTGAGCAGTACTGAGTTAGCAGTACTAGATCATTAGTACTGAGTCAGTCAGTAGTAATATATGCTGTTCCTATTGCCATGGCCACGGTGAGAGAGGGGTCTCCCAGTCTTTCTGGTTGAACTCCCCCTTGTCCCTGGAAGCTTGGCTTGCCATATTCTGCTGGGATAACCTGAAGCCTCTGTCTTCCCTTCTATACAGTAGAGCAGTCAGTCCCTTCTGGTGCTGTGGGGTTATGAGCCTGGCGTCCTGTAATGTAGCTCATGTGTGCTACTCTGTCCCAGCTCCTGAGCCAGGTGACTAAGAACAGATCTATACTGACTGAGAGGAAACCCAGTGTGCTGGGAGAGTGTGGGCTGCTAAGGAGTGGTGGGTGCCTACAGGGAGGAGCCTTGGAAGGCTCCCTGGAGGTATGCCTGAGATGCAGAGTCCGGGCTTGAAGCCAGGTTCTCACCTCTCTCTAGGGCTGCTTGGCTCACTGTCCCTGAAGCATACCCGGAAGAATTGGCTGATTTTGNTTTTCCCATGACAGGCCATTTTCCTGGAGGTGGCTCCAATGCCACTCACATCGTTTCAGAAGCATAGCATCCTAGCTCCCTTGAAAGGTTGTCTAAGCCGTGTCAGTGATGTACTAATATCAAGAAGTACTGTGGGGTGGCTGTGGACAGAGTTGAGGCCGTAGAGTGACATGGTCCCAGACTGAGTATGTGATTAGAGACAGGGCACATGGAGATCCAGACAGAATGAGGCTTCCACATCATTGGCGCCACTCGGCCTTTATAGGCAGACAGTGGCAGGGAACACACAGCACTTGCCAGCTTGGGCGATAAGGCTCTGGTGCTGGAGTGGCATGNTAGGCTGAGGCTGTGTGTGTCTCAGCTGTGAGTGGGGTAGGGAGTGGTGGGAGGAGGGCAGGGCTGCTGCAGACGCAGACAGTCTTGCTGTCCTGGGCACATCAAACCATACTGAATCCAGGCTACAGGCCTGCCTTGAGGGGGTCTGTAAGTTAAAGACTTCCCAGGCCAGGAGGGTGGGGTTTGACTGGACAGAGAGGCCCTGCTGCCTGTCCAGCTCAGAGTGTTGCAGCTAGGAACATGGTGACCAGGCCCACAGCTAAGTAAAGAGTCTAAGGATAAGAGGGGGCATTCTGGGTTTGAGAGGAGCAGAGTGACTTTCCTGGGAGAGGGGTAGAAAGGGACTAGAGAGTGCTTCTCAGAAAAGGTGACTTTGTTGCTGGACCTTGAGTGATGTCTCGGTGTGTGGTTCACAGACAGGAGTGTGAGAAGCAAGGAGNCAGGACTCCTTACAGCTGAATGGGGCCCCGCGGGCGCAATGGTTCCATTCTGCTGAAGGAAGGCCTGGCTTGGGCAGGCGGAGTCTCTTGCCCAGCTCTTCTAACTGTTCCAACTGCTTCCCAAGACCTCTCCCTGGGGAAGCTAAGGCAGTGCCCTGAGCTTCTGCCCCACTTAGCTGCTGGAGCAGTGAGAATGCCTGGCAGGTGCATTAGGGTTGCCTGGAAGGTGGAGTTGGACTCGCAGCTTGGACCTCCTTCCACTACCAGTTGCCTGGACCCTGCTGTGTTCCCTAGGCCACAACACTGGAATAGAAAGGTTGAGACTTCGACTTCCCAGCTAGGAGGAAGTTGGAATGAAANTGAAACACTCGTCTGTTTTTAATTAAAAATTTGAAATTATAATATATAATCTCACACTATT
Source organism: Neotoma lepida (assembly GCA_001675575.1). NCBI lineage: Eukaryota > Metazoa > Chordata > Mammalia > Rodentia > Cricetidae > Neotoma > Neotoma lepida. Next base: position 104,013 of record LZPO01034880.1, on the reverse strand, counting down.
CATTTCTTCCCTACAATTCCTTCATGTCCCCTCCTTCCAGCCCCTTCCATGTTCCTTTCCACCTCCCTCAAATTCATGGCCTCTTTTTCATTATTGTTACATACATAAACACATACACATATGTACATATGTACATAAACTCAGAAATGCATAAATACAATCTGCTGACTCTGGGTTTTGTTTTCATTCCCCCACCCCCACCCCAAGACAGGGTTTCCCTGTGTAGCCCTGGCTGTCCTGGAACTTGCTCTGTGCATCAGGCTGGCCTTGAACTCAGAGATCTGTTTGCCTCTGCCTCCCAAGTGCTGGGATTAAAGGCGTGTGCACCGCCGCTGCCACCATCACCACCTGGCTGTCTGCTGACTATGTTTAGTGTTCCTTGTGTGTATATGATTTCGGGGCTGGCCACTTGGTATTCGGTAACCAATTATGAGACTCATCCCTGGGAAAGACTAATTCTCTCTCTTCTAGCAGTCATTATTTGCCTACAGTTCTTTATCTAGGAACAGAGTCCCANGAGGCTTCCCACTTCCGTGTAAGCATTCTTCTTGGTATTGTCATNGTTCAGGTCTTGTTTAGGTGGCCATATTGTTGAGGTATTGTGGGTGTAGCTTCCTTCCCAGTCATTTCAAGGAGACACAATCTCGTGTAGCTTCCTTCCCAGTCATTTCAAGGAGACACAATCTCGTGTAGCTTCCTTCCCAGTCATTTCAAGGAGACACAATCTCAAAACAGACTTCCTCGGCTTCTGGCTTTTAGAATCTCTCCACCCTTTCTTCTGCTGTTCTCTGAGCGTTAGGTGCCAGAGTTGCGTCGTAGATGTATCTGTTGGGGTTGGACATCCCACAATCAATTCATCTCTGCATTTTGACCAATTGTGGTTTTCTGTAATGGTCTCTCTCTGCTGCAAAGAGAAACTTCTTTGATGAGGGATGAGAACTACATTTTGTCTTTGGGTGTACATATTTAGAATGTAGGAATTATACTGCTCTAGTAAAGTGGCAGTAATAGGTTCTCTTTTAGGACCCATGACTTCACTAGCCCCAGATAGTTGGTTAGGTTTCCAGGAGCAGGCATGATTTCCCTCCTGTTGAATGGGCCTTAAATCCAGTTAGAGAGCTGTTGGTTACCACCAAGATATGAGTGTCACTATTGCACCTGTCATTGTTGTGGTTCCTAGGTGTCATAGCTGGGTAGGACTATTGATTGCTTCCTTCCCTTGGCAACGTACATAGCACCTTTTGGTCCTCTGAAAGACTGAACACTCTTCTTGCTGATACAATGGGCCTCTCTTTTCCAGGGGCATCAACCAGGCCATCACTGGCTCCATTCTCACTCTGTGAGCTATCCAGGTCCCTTTTCAGATACGGTTTCAGGAGCTAGGCCTGACCTAGCTGGGCTCTGCAGGNTAGATTTTGTGCCTGGACATTTTTCTTCTAGTAAAAGCGTTTTGGGATCTCATTACCATATTGACTCTGTGCATAGTGAGCACTTTGTCCTTCACAAACTTCCACTTTTTAGAAGGCCCCACAGCTGTAAAGAAGGGTTCTACTCCTGCTTTCCTTTCGTTTTAAACAGGTTCTCCACTGGCAGCTGTATAGCAATTCGGCAGTGACTAACTCAAAATGAGATGCGTTCTTTCACATCCATCCCACAGAGACAACACCAGTTTCTTCTGCTTCTTGCTCCTTTCTGACCTTGTCCACATGCATGGTTTAAAGATAGCTTGACTCATTTGTGGATGATGCTGGCCAGGTGATGTGTTGGGTGCTAGAGAGCAAAGATGATCAAGGCACCTCAGAAAACAACACTGTGGGGAAAGGAATATGTGAACACGTGACTAGACCAAGTCAGGTTAGTCTGATGGGAGCTTCCACAGAGGCAGGAGCTTGTTAGGAGTGCTCAGAGGGCAGTGTGGAATACAGAGTCCAGCACAGATCCAGGGATGGACCTGACTGGGGCAGGGAGGGAATGAAGAAAAGGCAAACACATATACATGAACAGAAAAGCTGAGATTGGGTGAACTGGGTTTTCTGATGGAGGAACTGCAGCACCCTGGCTGCTCATCATGTTTAATGTATACAGTTGAATAGGGATGTGGGGTTGTTGGGTGCAGCTGAATGAGATGAGGTTACTACATACACATAAACAAGGAGGCGTGATTTAGCTAATCTCATTAGGAGGAGGTTCTGTAGGGTAACAATCTTTAGGCCTTCACTATCTAGGGAGAAAGCTATGGACATCTTCTGCACACACTAACAATTTCTGCACATGACCCCCCCCCAAGACTTTTCCATCCCTCTGAGCCTCACCCCAGGGAGAGGCTTTGCCACTCCCACAGGGCTGAGACATTAGAGTACTTGGTGTGCCCGTACCCATGTCATCAGCACACATTCACTCAGGGTTTCCTTCACTCTCCTTTGCTCCCCACAGTGGACAATTTGGACAGTACTATGGGACTTGACATTTATTCCTACTGGATTTAATGCAGCTGATGTCCTAGGATGAGCTGAAAAATACCTTCCTTTAGAAAGTTAAATGCAGGTTATAAACTTCCCTTAAGTACCTACTGTTTGTTGAAGTCTGGATCTCAGAAAGTGATGAAGGAGACCCTCCCTTCCCTGGCTTTGAGACAGTAACAGCTCCCCGGTTGAGACAGCGTGGACATCTGAGATGATGCGTCAAGAGGTTCCAGGGCTTAGAAAAACGAGCATCAGATCAGGGTTTGTGGAGTTTTACTCTGGGAGATGGAAGGTCCAGAAGGTCTCTCATCTCCAAGCTGCTCGAGGTCTCACTGGGTGCTGTTGCCCCTCATGGAAGAGGTAAGTTCAGATCAAGAATCATTAGGTGCCAGTCAGCTGAACCTTTAAAAAATTACTTATTATTTTGTGTGTATGTTTGTGTGTGTGTGCGCCTGTATGCGATTATGTGCACATGTGTGCACTGAAACCTTCTTGGTCAGAACTGGTTTATCTTTGAATCTGAAGGTCTGGTTCAGAAATGGGATTCCTGCCTGTGCTGTGGCTAGTTGGCCACTTCTGCCCTAGGTTTGAGTCATTCAGTTAACAATCAGACCAATCATCTCACATCTTGTCATGGAGCCTGTATAATATCAAGCATCTGCCACAAATCAGAGCAGACACTGTCACCTGGCTCCACTGGCCATGAGCTGCCTGGTCATTGAGTCCTTGGTGGACAGACAGCTTCCTTCCATAATCTATGCGTGTGAAGGCTGCTCTGCTCACCTAGCAGATGGCCCACTTGGAGCTAGGCTGGGGCTAGTTGCTAGCTGCTAGCTGGGATGTGTCCAGCTTGCTTTTCTGACTGCCTCAGTACTCACACACTGCCTGGCACAGAGGAGATACCCAGGTGGTATTTGTGAACTGAATGACTAAAAGGACCTGGCCCAGTCTGGACACAAGGGTGGAGGGGTCAGCCTTACCTAATAGAAAAGACCCTCCCTTCTGCCCACCTGCCCCTTGCTGAGCTCCTGTTGGAGTTCTGATCCCATGCTGTGAGATGGGTTCAGAGAGTGGGCTTAGGTGACTACAGGGGGACTATGGGGCTCTGTTTACACCTTCCCCTTCTTGGGATGCTCTGTCAGTGCAGGATGTTTGGGCACGCCTCTCCATGGTCATGCTTGTGCTTCTACGATAGAGACAAGTTGAGAACTCTGGTGAACACAGTTAGGCCTGGATAAAGGGCCCCAGCTGACTGGGGAGATGGACTAATGATGAGGAGGGAGATGGACTAATTTAGCTAAAGACCATCTGAGGGGACATCCAGGCCTAAGGCCAGGGGCTTCCTAGACTGCTGTGTGATCTTCAGCAGCATGCTTCCCTGGTGGATGCCTCAGTGTCTCTATCTATAATATGGACATTAGGAAGGTCAAAGACGGTGCTGGGTACCAACACCTTGTGGGCGATTTTGGGTTGCAACCTTTCCAAATCATTAATAAGAAAATGCCCCACAGACCAGTTTAGTGGGAGTATTCTCTTGCTTGAGGTTCCCTCTTTCCAAATGACTCTAGCTTGTATCAAGTTGACATAAAACTAGCTTGTGTACCAGCAAATGAGCGAATGTGTAGGGGTAAGTCACACAGTTTAGACTTCCTAGATGTGCAACAGGCCAAGAAGCCCAGGGTCATTTTCGCTGAAGGTTGGTCCCAGCTTTCAGGAGTACCTTCTGAGAAGGATAGAGGGCAAGGCTATGGTTTGGAGCATTACTGGCCCTGAAGCTCCCTGCATGGCTGGAAGAGCCACAGACGGGAAGGATTTGAGATGGTGCTGCTGAAGGCATGGGGTGTGCAGAACTATTTCCCTGACCCAGGGCTTCCCTGGGCCTAGGCCCTCTTTGCTGGGTTTCAGAAGGTTTGGAGGGAAGATTCCATATCTGAATCCAGTGATAGCCAGGGTAGTGGGAAGATGAGGTTGCAGAGGACACAGGCTGGACACTGAAGGAACCTGAGCTACTTCCGGTACCTACGATCTTTGTCAGCCGGGAGGACTTGGGGACAGGAAATCAGGGTGGCTGTTGTTGATTGCAGAAATGCAACTTTCACCTCAACAGGGATAATAGATTGTTCTAGAGTTAAAAATGAGTGACCATGGCCCCCAGACACAGATTCGGGTCTCCCCAGAGCCTGTGTTCTGATATGGTAACTGAGTGATAGGATTTTATGGTAACAGGATGAAGAAAGTCATAATTGAAGGCACTTTAAAAATGCTGACACTATTAGGCAGGTTAAGGCCAAGTGGGGAAATCTCTGCTATAGGCTCCAGATGCTTCAGGTGACTCCTTGGGCAAGGAATGGCTATCAAGGGGACCGAAGATGGCCCGAGATAGATTGTAATTAGGCTGTAGACCTGCCGCATCCCAATGTCTCCATAATCATTGAAGTTATAATCAGCCTTGCAAAAAGTTCAGTGTAAAGTGTAATTATTTTGTTCACACTGGCCTGTCCCTTTATGAGCAAGTGTCCAGTCCAGTGGACTCAGTGCTGTCCTGACACCTGTCTGCTCAGGACACAGGTGTCTGAGGCTTCAGATCTGGCTTCAGATGCTGAGCCCATGTAAGAGGCATTCAGGTTCTCGTGTGCTGGATGGGGAATGAACAGGTGAACAGTAGAGACTAGGCAGAGCTGCTGCCAGAGTGGTGTGTGAAGAGCGGGTGCTCAGTGAGTACTGGCTGCTTCTGGAGGGATGCTTCACCCAGAGCAGAATTGAGACTAGTGACCCTGAAGCTGACTTGCAAGGGGTCAGAACTTAGCTTTCACACTCCCTGGCTGTGTAACCCCAGGCACACCATGCCTGTTTTCCGTGAAACACAGAACTGTGAAGTAGTTATTGAGGAATGTGGGAAGGACTAATTGGCAACCTCTTCTTCACCTGAGTATTCCACCAGGCTCCTATCCCAAGCATGCCACCAGAATGATGGTCTCTCACCGTACATGACCTTTCAACAGCAGAGGCCTGGTTGCTCGCTCCCCTCCTTGACATACTAACTTGGTTTGTGGTCAGGACTCATTGTGTTCCCCCTCTACGCAGCCCCCCCCCCACTCTGCCTACCCTTCAGCCTCTTTTCCACAGGTCATGGGCTGCAAGGCTGCCATCCCTGTCTACAAGGCCCTTCCTAAGGACCTTGGCCATACACTCATCTTTACACATCATCTGCTTAATCCCAAATTTGTTTCTCCTGCTTTGGCCTCTGAACTACAGACCTCTCTGCCTTTTAATTGCATGTCTAGCAAATATTTCAAGCTTATCTCATTCCTAATCAAGCCCCCAGCACCGTAGCCTTGTCTCTGTTCCTGCTGTTTCCCCATGGCCCTGTCTCTTCTCCTCGCCACACATCTGACCCACCTTAAATCTTGTTGTCTCTACCTTGGCAATAAGAGTAGAGTCTGACCATTTTTTTTTGGGGGGGGGTCACTTTTCTGTCACCATCCTGGCTAGGCCATCATCATGCTCACTTGAATAAGTTCCCTGTGATCTGCTCTTTGGTTGCCCTGCCTCCATCTTGGCTTTTCTAGGGCTGCATCTCATTCAAACACAAACTCTTGCAGTGTAAGCCACAATCTTTGCAGAGGTGACAGCACCCATGCCTTCTGTTGTACACACACATGTTGCAACACACACCCTTTCTTCCTGTCACCCCACCCTTCTTATTTGTCCTCATATATAATGCTTGGCTAGTTAATAAGTGCTCGGTGGGTGTCTTAGTTACTTTTCTATTGCTGTGGCAAAACATCATGATCAAGGTAACTTATAAAAGAAAGCATTTTATTTGGGGCTCACAGTTCCAGAGGGTTAGAGACTGTGACCATCATGGCAGGGAGCATGGTAGCATGGTAGCAGACAGGCATGGCACTGCAGCAGTAGCTGAGAACTTAAATATTGAGACAACAATTGTGAGGCAGAGGGAGCTAACTGGGAATGGCTTTTGAAACCTCAAAGCCCACCCCTGGTGACACATCTCCTCCAACAAGGCCACACCTCCCAATCCTTCCCAAACAGTCCCACCACCTGCTGAGCAAGCATTCAAATATATGAGTCCATGGGGGCCATTCTTACTCAAGCCACCACAGTGGGTGATGTGAGCCACTGCATGCCCAGATCAGGACTCTGCTTGATGCTTCTCTGAGGCCTCCCAGATAGGTAGTGTTCAGTTGGGGTCACTGTCTGCAATTGCTGATATCTGCCTGCTTGGGGCTCAGCTGTGGCCTAGGTCTTAGAAACTGAAGAAAGAACAAGATAAGACCAAGACCAAGCATTCCTTACTCAGTGGTGGAGATAGGCCAAGGAGACAAGCAAGGAGCCAGTGTCTCAACACAACTCAACACAAGCTGAGTTGGCCCTGCCATGGCCTAACCTTGCTTGGTGGCAATGCTGTGGGAGACTGTAAGAGTCCAGCTCCTACCTTTCCCACATTTTCTAGGATTCTTATGAAGAGGAGAGAGGGATAAGAAATACTAGGTAGAAAGAGAGATCTAGCCGATGAGAGGAAAGACAGAAACACAGGTTAACTGTGTTTGGAAGGGCCTGAATCAATACCCAACAGCCTTGAAAGTTTATTCAAAAGGTTTTTTATAACATACCAAGGGGAGAGGCAAAGATCAAAGCACACCGTGTAGCCAAGTGTAGACCCTTCCAAATGCCTGGTAAACATGCCCATGGTCAAATCATCCCATTATGCAGCCTTGCTGGGTACAGCAAGCTCAGATTCTCTGACCCTGAGTAAATTTGGGCCTCCACACGGTGGTCACAGAGGAGAATGGAGAGATGCAAGGACATTTGGGAGATAGGAGAGGCAGAGCGTAAGTTTGTATTGAAGAAGAAATCTTCTGGCTGTGTTGTTTGCCAGCTGTCACTGTGACCTTGACCTAAAGGTTATTTAGCTTTTCTGTGCCTTAATGTCCTCATCTATAAAATGGAGATGGTGGAGGACTTGCATGAGAGCACTGGGGAGAGAGAGAGCTGCTGTAGAGTAAGAATGATGTGAGCATGTGGCACAGCTCAGTAAACTGTGGTTGTTGTCATGGTTAGTGACTTACTGGGCAGGGAATGGACCAAACGAGGTGTCTAGGATGATGCTCTGAGTATCTGCAGATGGGACGGGCCAATTTCAGGTGGGCATGGGAGGACCAGCTCCCTCAGTTGGATCTGGGGAACCTGTAGGGCATCTGATGGGACCACAGAAGCTCTTTGCCTTTCATCACCCTTCCAGTCAGGAGGCAGGTGGCCCCACACATGATGAGCATGGGAACCACGGATTGATTTCTGTGCATCTTGCTCCCCTCCCACTCTGGAGGCAGGAGAGGGATGCAGCAGTGGCCATCAGTGCCATCATCATTGTGATAATGGCAATGATAACGACTCTCATTTGTGCCGAGATCCACATCTCACACAGAGCATCCTCTTGTCCATTATCTCACGGGAACACATGGTTCCAGTAGTAGTGGAGGGCACATTTCTCTTGGGCCCTAGGAAGCCGCTCTTTTTGAAGTCTGTTTCAAATAATAACTTGGTCGTGTGTTCTTACAGCGCTTTGTACTTTGCAGAGCATCTTCAAGTCCTTGCTCTTAGCTGGCCCTCTCACTCCCTTTGTAGCCCATGGTCCAAGAAAGAACTTGGCATCTGAGAAAGGTAAACTGGAGGGCCTGGGGATTCCAACCATTTCCAGGCTCAAGAGTCCGGTCTTCATTTTCTGTTAGTCTTTGTGATAGGCAGGCCTTTTGCTGAGCAGCTAGGTAGCCTCTTGGTGACACATCTTCAGGGACAAGGAAGCCCAGTGTCTGTGAGTAACAGGGGCTGCCATCCCAACAAAAGACTCCTTCTCTGTCCCCGTGCTGGGCCAAGCTCTTTGCCTAGGTCCTCAACACTGTCCTCCTCAGTGTGTAGCCCTGGCTGACTGGTCTGCTGACAGTGGTGCTAATGACCCCATGAGATCCTAGGCTGGCTTCAGCACCTTCCTAGGTGTCAACCAGGCAGTCTTTAGTGTCCCCCAGTCACACATGTCCCTAGACCTCCTTGAGGTGCTTTCTGCCAGGTGGGCCTGTGTGAGGTGGTCTGGGGAGACTAGCTATTTGGAGGATTTCACTGTTGGGAGATTGTTTCTAATGAAAGTTAATTGGACAAGCTCCCTGTGAAGGAGCTTGAGAGTGGTAAGTCCTCTTTCTGACACTACTATGACCAGTGGCTAGTAATGTCCACTCTCTGAGCTTGCTTCCTTGGGCACACATGGGGTACGCAATTCACAACCTCGGAATTGCTATGGCAATTAGAGAATGTCCCATAGGTGAAGGCCTAGTACCCTGCCAGGCAAGCAGTAGCTAATGACTGAAGGGTGGGTGGCAGGAGAAGATACATTAGGAGGGTGGTGACATGCCCAGAAGGCCCATATAAGTCAGGCAGATGGAAGAGACAGTGAGTCCCTAGCCTCCCTGTAGTGAAGTTTTGATGTCTTTCAGATACTACCTGCTTGATGGATTGGAAAAGTGGGTTCCTCTTTCCAGGTGCTGATGAGATGTCTCTCCAACTCAAAGAAGGCCTGGAAAAGCCTAAGTAGATGTAGATGTGAGCAGCCAGGACTTATGTGATCTCTTGGCTGAGTTGCCCACTCTAGAGGGGCCGTGCATGGCAGAGGCCTTCTGTGTCTCTCAGTTACTTTGCCAGAGCAGATCTGGATCCTCCCATTTCAGGTGCCTCTGAGACTAGCAAAAGCCAGCAGCTGACTGTTGGGCCCTCAACAAGGGCTGCTTCTGAGTCCTTGCTGTCTTCAGCTCATGAATCCTCACACAAACCCTTTGAGGCAGGACCAACAACTTGCACTTTATGGTGGAGAGAACTGAGGCTTGGGGCAGCCATCACCTTTCTCTGGGTGGCGCAGATGGGGGTGTGGGTGCTACAGAACACTGGGGTTGGGGCTCAGTATCCATGGCAGGTGGGTAAGGAGTCTTCCTGGGCTCTGGGCAGCAAGGGGCCTATGTGGAGTGGTATCATGGCTGGGAGGTGAGGCCCAGGTTCAAGCCTTGCTGGGTCACCAGTTTACCATGAGTTCAAGTCTTGCTGGGTCATCTGAGACCTGACCCAAGCACTTTGGCACTTCTGGCTTTGGTTTCCCATGATTATGTCATAGAAGGTTGAGAGGCCCTATAGGCTCGTGTCCTCTACTCTGAGAGGCCACCAGCAGCTGACTACTGTGATAGGCACCCTCACCTTGCTCCCAGCTTGTCCTTGCACCAGGTAGCTCCCCTCAGTGGGCCTTCTGAGCGCTCCAGGATTCCTCTTCCCCTCTTGGGCTGCACTCTGGAAAGCTTTCTTCTGTTTCTTGGGCCTCCCCGTTTTTAAGGCCATCCCCAGCATTAGAAAACACATGCCTTTGGGCTGGGTTCATCCCTGGTTTCTCTCTGACAAGTGAGGGCAGGTGTCAGTCCACAGCACTCTGTCAGTTAGAAGTCAGATTCATCCTGTCACAGTCGCTGTTCACAGGAGAGGCAACTGCACGGTTACACAACCAAGACTGCAGTGGAGTCCGGGCCTGCATAGCTCCATGGTGCACTACTCTTTGGCCCCTCAGACCTTTTGTGCATTCATTCTGCTAAGTGGCTCATTATGTCTGCCCTGTGTAAAGCTTGGAGCTATCCCTGTGCAGCTGTGATCTATGGCAGAAACAGAGGTCAGCTTGACTCCAGCACTACTGCTTAGCACTGTGGACACAGGAGAGGTGTCTAGTGGGGAGCAGGCAAGTGAGTAGCATGATAAGTCAGAGGAGGACAGGGTCAGCCTCACCTCAGAGGACCTCTGCTCTGGAGAAGACTGACATAGCCTCTGGCATGGCCATTCTCTTCCAAGAGGTCCTTTCTGTCTCCTCCTTCTTGGGTCTTGAGCCCATGGTGGCCACTGTGGGAGTTCTTTGTTAGAACATAGCTTTTCATATTGTCCTTCTTAAAGACCACTTAGGGCCACAACCTATGTTGACCTTCCTATATTATGCACTTGCTATTTCACTAACTTAGTGAAATACAGTTGCATCCTGTGTCAGGTACCTTGTTAGCACAAGGCAGACAAACCCCAGGAGCCTCTGTCCCCTCCTCAAGCAGCTTCCTGTTGTATGATGGTAATATATGGTGGTGAAGGCTAGTGGGGCTCAAAGGGGACAGCAAATGTCCTGGATTTGAGGTGGGCACTGAAGGATGAGTAAGAGTTTATGAAGCAGGTGCCAGAGACTGGGTACCTAACAGAGGGCACAGCATGTACAACGCACAGAATCTTTTAGAGCATCATGTGAGAAATGGTCAGCTTAGGGCACATGTGGGCATGGGTGGTCAAGGCCACACAGGGCTTTGAATACCAGTGAGGAGGTGTGAATGTGACCAGGCCCTCAGCTTAGCAAGGTCCTGGAAAGCCAAAGGGATCAGTCAGGCAGCTGGGAACGCAGGCTGGATGGGTCCTCCAGTAGAAGAGATTAGGCTAGTCGGAAGCATAAAGATGGGGACAGGGGCAAAGACAGACAACCTACATAATAAGCCCCCACCCCTGAAAAAAACCTGAAGGGCTAAAAGTTTGACCATGTCCCACCATTTTATGGGTCGGAGATTTAGGGCCAGGCTCCTCAGATGATACTTGAGCTCTGTGTGAGGTTCAGCTAGCAGACAGTCTGGTTGGAGGTACAAAACACTGGTTGACCATGTTTTGGCACATGGTGTGGGCAGGAAGGATACCCACTAGGTCTGTCCTTCTTTGTATGCCATCTCATGTGATATCCAGAAGAGAGGTCAGAGTTCTAGGAGGCTGAGAAGGAGCTGTCAGCCCCTATAAAGTCAAACTCATGGCCAAAGAACACTCCATTTGATAGAGCATCCACAGGCCTTTGGAGGAAGAGTGCCACATGGATGGCTATTTTTAACCCCCCATTGACCTTTCTTGAGAGACTTGTACCCCTCCAAGGACAGGAGTAAGATGGTAAGGGTCAGGGGCATGGTACAGGGACTGGAGCCTAGCTGTGTGAGGAAGATGCTTAACCTATGCATAGTTTGGAATATCTAATCTACCAACACTGACTTCCACTACAGATCTACCCCACACACCTGGGCCTCTGTCTGCTTGGTGGACATCAGGGTCTTGTAGGGTTAAAGCACATTTGCTGATGCCAAGGTGTGTCACTGGTGCTCCAGCTACTAGGACACAGCACAGAGCCAAGGGCAGCACACCTTTGTGCTCTAAACCTGGCTTTTGCCACCTGCTAATGCTGTCTGCAGTTACACTGAAAAGGGTCTGTAGCTCAGCAGCCAGAGATGGTGTGATCTGTTAGTGATACCTGCTTTGTTATGGTATGGGGACTGAACACATTGCTGTCTGTCCATGGGTCCTCGGTCCTCATGGCATCGCTCAGGCTATGGCCTTTGTTAGGGCCCATCCATAGTCCCAGTCTCCCCCAGAGCACCAGCAGAGGTGCAAACACCTGCCCCTTTGGAAGCCTGCCTGTGTACCCTTCCTCTATGCCCCCTGACACAGAGCTGGGCCTCTGATACTGTGTGCTTGGGTGTTAGGCAGCTGGACTGCCATCCCCAACCTCTGTACCTGAGCCAGGCTAACACGGCTCTGGAGTGCTGACACCAGCCCTTATCAGACTCACACCACATGCCATCACTTCACCATCTCTCCCTCGCCCCTCCGACCCCGTTCTTCACCACGGAAGGTTTAATTGTTGCAAATGGAATCCGTGTTCTACAGAAGTCCAATAAATCTGCAGTCTGTCTTCCTGGTAATCCATCACAGATTGCAAATCGCACGAGAAGAAGTCTATAAGATATGTTCTTCATGTCTAGCATGTTGGGTTATTTTCATGTCTTGTGGTTTGCATTTGGCCACTGTCATTTTAGAGGAATTTCCTGCCATCTGCGTTCAATTGAATTTTCTCACAGATTTGTGCTTGCTTGTAAATACCCAGGGCTGGCAGAAAAGGGAGCTTTGTTCTTGGTGACATTTCAAAAAGCTGTTCATGCAGCCTCACCGGCAGATCTGCAGCTCAGTCAGGAGAGCGGGGTGAGAAGGTGCCTCTGGGCCTTGGGATGAGATTGCTCCCCTGCAGGGCCGGCAGCCAGGTCAGCTCTCTGCCCCTCCTGCACCCAGCTGCTTCCCTCAGTGCTGCGGCCAGTTGTGTTGGGTGTGTGCATTCCTTGGCTCTGTGCCCTTCCTCTGCAGGAAGACAGTTGGGCTGAGACAGTTCTGGACCCTAGTGACCAGATCCGGTCTGTTCTAATTCAACCCCTGGTGATGGAGAAGGCGGGCCCAGCTCTGTGTGACTGTAGACAAGTCACTTTGTTCCCCAGTGCCTCAGTGCTTCTCATGGGCCTTGGTTGGTTGTAAGACTTGAGTGGCCTGCAGCACGAAGCTGGGCCTCACTAGCTGGTAGTTTTTCCTTCTAGCTGAAGTTAGTTGCCTGCCTGCTGTGTGCCTAACCTACTGCTTGGGCATAGGAAATAAAAGGATGCTTAAGAAAGAGCGGGTCTTTTCTGTGAGGGCCAGTGAGAGCTAAGGTGTGTCAAGACCATCCATGGCAGGGTGGGGGGAACCTCTAGCTGAGTTCTAATAATAATGCCAGTGACAAGCCTGTCGCCAGGTGCTGTTGAGTGCTGNGCTCTTCCACCAGCCACCACAGACAGGTGTCTTCTTACCCACCATTGTATGGATGAGGANGCTGAGGTTTAGAGAGGTCACCAGGCCACCCAAGGCTGTAGACCTACTCTGTAGGTGTGAATTGCAGTGGGCTCATGTGAGACACTGAGGCACTGGGGAACGAAGTGACTTGTCCAAGGTCACACAGAGCTGGGCTTTCTCTCATCACCGGGGTGAACTAGCAAATGAGAGTAGTTAAATCTCTAAGGGAGACATTTTCTCCTGAGAGGTATAAGGTGGGAAAAGTGTGGGGACTGCTGTCCAGAGTGATGACTGTCACACTCCTGTGTGCATAGAAACATCACAGGACTAGGTTAGGGAGTAGACTCTTGCTCCTTCTCCCCATGTGTAGAGGGAGTTAAAATTGAGTGATAGGTAAGGAAGGAAACAGAGTGTAGGCAAGCCATCTTGTTCTTAGTTTTCTCAGTAGAAGAATGAGGACAAGTTCCCACCCAGCTAGCCTCTGGATATGAGTGTCCTGTGCACAGGACCCCACATGTGCTAGAGGACAGAGTTCCTGCAGTCACCTGCTCCAGTATCATCAGCATCATCCCTGTCGCCACAGAAGCAAACTAGTTTCTACCATAGTAGAAGTCCCTCCCTCCCCAGAGCCACTCTGTCCTGCCCGCCCCTTTTAAGCAGACTGTTTTGGGAGAATCAGTGAATGCTTCTCTTTCCATTTCCCTTCCCCTCTTTCTTCAGAGCCCACTCTTGGCCCTCTGGTCCTCAGCTATGCCTCCACTGCTCCTCCAGAAGCCAGCAGAAGCTGCCATGTCACCATGGCTACTGCATCAGTGTTTGATATTCACAGCCTTTGAGTGTGCTTACTTCCCTCGTTGTGGATGCAACTTTGTCATGTTTTGTAGATACTACATTCTTCTCCAGCTCCCTTCTGGGTTCTACCTCACCTCACTGGCTCTTGGTGCTCTCCAGAGCCTGGGAGGCTTGGGCTTATATAAGGTCTTCTCAAGACAGAGGAGGCAGCATTCCCAGATTTAATAGATTAGGAACAGAGCTGAGAATGTCCTGGTCACAGTTTTGCCCTCTTTGGCCTGCTAACTGGAGGTTGTGCCCACACCACATGGGTGGAGGCTTTGTCCATGTTCTCTACTGTTCTGTCTCTAGCACCTGGAGAGGTGCCAGGCACAGGTAAGCACTTAGTCCTAATGAATGGATAAATAGGTGAGCGAGGACCTTGGAGACTGTGAAGTGCTATGCTTGCCTAGGCAGGAGAGTGGCATTGTTCCCTTTCTCAGGTATCCTGAACTCATCAAGCTAGATGGAATTTAACCTATCCCTCACTGAGCTGCCTATGTCTTGCCTTGTAGCATGGTGGAGACACTTGGGCTGGGAGCCCCTTAGTGGAAACTAAAACTAGTGGGTCCCAAGACCCCTGTGTCTGAGGCCCTGACCCAGGTAGGAATCTCTAACATGAGATTCCTCTATCCTCCTCACCCACTGCCAGCAGCCAGGGCAAGCCAAGGATGAGAGGGATAACACATAGGATGGCCAGTGGAAAATGGCACTAGAAGACCACCCTCCCTACACCATCCATGACCTAGTCATAGCTGGCTTCAGGCCACACCTCCCTGTCATCGAGGATGTCTGTCTCACCCCATGCTCTGACTGGTTAGCGCAGAATCTCCCCGGGTAGAACATCTGCAGGCACACCTGTGCTGGCGGAAGCGAGGCAGTCACAAAGGAAGCTGTCAGGCAGGGGGAGTAGATGAAGGGAGGGAGAGGGAGGAGGAGAGGTGGAGATGGAGAATGATGATGGTGTCAGGAACAGAATGAGACTATGAAAGTCAGAAACCTGTGGAATGACACTAAGAGACACAGTGGAGATGGAACGCGGGGAGGACAGAGACCAGGGTAGGGGTCTTCCAGCTGTCATGCTCATTCCTTTGCAGACACTTCTGCTGGGGCTGGTCACAGGAAGGATGGGTGTAGGAGTAAGTCTCTTGGAGACTGGGAACAGCATACTCCCTGTGCAGGAGGAGGAAGAGCCAAAGCCTTGAGATCTGAATGTTTACTCATTTGTCAACATATGTCAGACTTGTCTGCCCTCCCTCAGTCTAGCATCCGCTGTACTCCTCCTTATGCCAGGCAGAATTCTCAGGCATCTTTGCTCCCTACCTGCCCTGGCCAGCCCAGGTGATGCTCCAGTCCGGCCTCTAGCCTGCCTTGTCTCCATGGCTCCAGGGTGTTGGCACAATAGTGGTGTCATCAGTCTGTGTTGAGAGACATAGCCATGGGGGGTGGCTGGTGAGCTGCCCCAGGTTGCCCGTCATCTCTCCTGCTGTCAGTGGTCCTCTAGGTATCTAGGGGTGGGAGCTGCTATTTTGTACCCACTGGAAACTCAGTGAGGTCACCCCGTAGCCTATATGTAGCTATGTGGCCAGGATAGAGTGGTTTTGGATGGTCCTTTTAGTGGCCTTTGTGCCATTTCTAGATAAAGTTCCTCTGTGTCACTGTGGATCTCAGTTTTAAGAGTGGTGACCCAGGATGCTTGTGTCAGGATCAGGAAGCCCCAGGACACATGTAACATTAGAGACTCATCTGCTTGTTCACTGAGTGTTTGATCTGTCCTAGTTTGGCTGGGCACTGAGGACACAGATGAGTGAGACCTTGTCGCTCTACTTAGGGGGTTTGTGGTCACAGGGCCTGGGGACTGAAGACATCGAGCCTAGGATGGTTTGGGGCTTCTAGAGATAGCCTGGCCTTCTTAGCTATCCATGTCACCTCCTCTTCTGTCATCATTGATTTGAGTGGCTGGTGGCCGAGGATACATTTTCAGGCAAGGCAGATGGGGACTCACCCCCAGCCTACATCAGATTCAAACCCACTTCCCCTAGCCCGAGGCACATGGCACCAAGCTCTCATCTAGCACATCCCCAACATAGAGCTGGCACAGATATGACCACCTGTAATATTCTGGGCACTTGCCAGCTTCATGGTGTGCAGGGCTGTGATGAACTCATGGTCCCACTTCACAGAAACCAAGATCACTTTGCTCTTGCCTCATTCACCTTAAGTCCCTCCCAGGCCTCAGTACTCAGGTGGAGCCCAAGACCTGCTGTTCCCACTTGTCGGTTGATTACTGAACAGATCAGGTGACAGCACCCAGTTCACCAGTCCACAAGAGCCAGCCTGTCCCACCCAGGACCACCCAGAGACCCTGCACAGGATTTGGGCCTTGAGTTCCATTGGGCCTGCACAGCCCTCCTAGTTGCATTTAGAGAAGAGTACTAGAAAATGTTCTTGGAAATAATGTGGTTAATTTTGTGTTTTTGTTTAGGCAGGGCTGGGAGTGGGAACCCTTATTAGTATCAGTTTGGGGAAAAAATACTGAGGCATTCACGGCCAACTGCTTAATAGTTTTCATTGAATTAATTTTAAAATGAGAACCTTGTTTTCCTTATTTAATAGCAGAGAACGACTTCCACATTCTGCCCAGTAACAACCTCAGTTATGGGCTCTCCGCAAACAATACACACATTAAAGGCATTGCGCTGCCCATGTGTGGAATGGAGGGTTTTGTGCAAACTACTTATTATAAGCACACGATGCACTTAGCTCTTTTTTTTTTTAATTTTTATTTTTTACTGTCGTGGTGACAGATCCAGCCCAGAACCGAGCTGTTAAATGGCACAGACTCTGGCTTTTTCAGTCTATGAAAAAAAAAATGGAGTAACATTTTAGAAACGCCACAGGGCTAGAAGGAAATTGTTAATTTATTTGGCCGAGCATCCCAGGTTCCCTGGGCCAGTGCTCACTGCCTAGGAGAGGTGGCTAGGGGGATCTCATGGAGGCTTGGTAGCCAAGCCCATGCTAGCCCAAATAAGCATAAGCTTTTGGGGGAGGGGATGCCAGCAATGGACAGGGCTCTAGAGTCAGGCCACAGCTTGCTCCACCTCGCTCTAATCCACCTGTCCCTTCCTCTGCTGGAGCCATCAGGAAAATAATATTTATTGTAGTGTTGATGGAACATTATACTGATTGATTGTCTCAGGATTCCGTTAGGTGAGTAGTGCTATTCTGAGTCCATTGATCTCTTCTGGGTGTATGGACCTTTATATATTTATGGTTTCTTTTAAAGATTTATTTTTATTTTATATGTGTTAGTGTTTTGTCTGCATGTATGTATGAGTACCATGTGCATGCCTCATGCTCACTGAGTCCAGAAGAGAGGGTATCAGATTCCCTGGGACTGGCATTACAGATGGTTGTGAGCTGTCATGTGGGTGCTAGGAACCAAACCTAGGTTCTCTGGAAGAGCAGCCAGTGCTCTTAAACATTGAACCACCTCTACAGCATTTATATTCATATTTTTAATATAAAATGCATAGAATTTGATTGAGCACAATTATCAGCCTGCATCATGGTTTCCTTTGGTCCATGAATGTGCCTGCTTATCTGTCTGCATGTCTCCACCCCTCCCTTCGCATCACAGTGTAATGAACTCCCCCAAACCGTGATGTCAGACTCTAACAAGTTGCACCTGCTGTGGACCTGCCTCTCTCTCGTCTCCCTGCCTCTGTTTGGAGGTAATCACTTTACCAAATTCTGTTCGCATTTCTCTGTTTAGGTTGTGTTTCTTGCTGAAATAAATCATGCATTTAGAGGTGTGCACACAAATTTACACTGTGATGACTATTACAGTGTGATTGAAACCATGGAGGCAGTACTTAAGTTTAAAAAATGGGCTATTATAGTTACCCCAATAAGCCCCACTCATGCTGCCCCCTTCTCTGGGTATCCACAAGCCTGAGTGGATTAGTTCTAGAACTACACATTAGTTCTTCTTTTGAACTCTGTGGCTAGGGTCGTGCAGTGTTGACTCTGTCTGGCTTCTTTTGCTCAGTACTGTCTCTGATATGTGTTTGTGTTGCCCTGTGGCTCCAGCTTGTACCTTCTCCAGAATTATTGTAATATCTTTTCCCATTGCCATGAACTTGACTGTTATGGGTAACATGACCATAAAGATAGCTGTGTGCGTTTTATGGTGAGCATGTACCCATATGTCTCCCATTCAAGTACTCACCAGGCCTGACCCTACTTAGCTTCCAAGGTGAGACAAGATTGGACACATTCAAGGTGGTCTGCCATAGAAACCTGTGCTTCTGTTGGGTGGAAATGTGGAAATGAAATTACTGAGCCAAGAGTATGGGTGGGTTTATTTTTAGTTTTCCAAAGTGACGATACCATTTTGTCTCCTGATGGCAGAATGGCGGTGTAAGCAAGGATTGCAGAGCAAGGGGTACTCACAGCATTATACTGCTGGACATTGCAGGCGACTCTGATTACTCCTTTCCACTGCCANGTGGCAGCCTTTTGGCTGTCCTTCGCTCCACTTCCTGCCTCTGTGTGCTGTCATATGGTGCTGCTGTGTCTCTCTAGGGCACTGGAGCTTGAACCTTGTCTGAGGACCCTTTTATACAGTTCTTGAGGACTGCCAGAGACCTTCTGCTTCCATGGGTGTGTCCACCGGGGTGCTGGTAAAGGCCTAGAAACTGTCTCTGTTGGGGGGGGTGTCATCATAGGGTCTTCCAGTTTCTGTAGTCTTCCAGGACTTCTTGCATAACTAGCTGTTGGCTGTAGCTGAAGCGTTGACTCCTCCTGAGGGACACTCTGTCCATCACCCTGGGCACCAGCTGGGGATGCCCCAGAATGTCTCCTACACGTGGTACTATCAGGCACATCCATTTTAATCAGCACTTAAACTACCAAACAATGTCGATGAAGTTTTCCTCAGTGAACAGGCATCCTTGAGAACCTAGCTGTGTAGATGTTTTGGAGATGACACTTGAGCAGACAGAAATCCCTTCTAGAATGCTGTGCCAGGAGAGGAGAGAAATCACCAACCATAAACAGGGTCAGTGAGTAAAACAGATGTGATGTCAGAATGCAAGAAGTTCTGTGGGAAAAAACAGAGCAGAGTAAAATAGATGTAAAATAGCCACACATGGTGCTCTTTCACCTGTGTTTCTCAGTGGTCCAAGTCTCCAAAGTGGCTTGGAAAAGCTTGGCAGGCTCTCCCACACCCTCACCCTGTGAGTCCCAGCTGGAAGGCTCATCCTAGGTCCTGTGCACATGCAATTCTCTCTCAACACTCCCCTGGCCTCCGCTTTGGTCCCATTCATTAATTGTTTGATCAAATAAGACTTAGAAGGAGCCAAGTAGACTTGGGATAAATCCCAGCTCAATTACCCCCTTGTTGAGGTTACTTGGTTTCTTTGAGCCCTGATTTCTCCCCTTAGCACAGTGGAGATGACAGCAGTGCTCCTTAGGGTTCCTGTGCAGCAACTTAACATGATACAGCCTAGCACAGATGGTGCAGTTCTTCCACTCCAGCCTGGAACTTGGGGCTGTGATTTACAGAGTTCTGGATATTGGTCCACTGCCTCATAGGACCCAGTTGTTCTGTGGGCAGAGACAGAAAGGTGGACAAATATGGTATGTATCACTTGGTCACAAGTGCAGTAGAAAGAGAACAAGGAAGGGAGATGGGCACTACTTAAAGGGGTGCCTGACATTTAGTCCACATGCCTGGAAACACTGGTGTTTGTGTGATGAGTAAGACACGGGTACAGAAGAGACCACTGTAGCTGGGGCTTTTGTTGCTCAGTTGCTGACATGTACCGAGCTCTCGTTTGTGTCCAGCCCATCTCTATCCCCCGAAGAGGTCTCAGTGATCAACTCAAACCAGGTGTTACCTAGATCTTATGTTCCTGTGGGAGAGCCAAACCGTGGGCCAACAAATAAGTTAGGCAGTTGCTGTCACAACAGCACTCGGTGACCTTTTATGTAGGTCTAATGTGTTGTTCCTTTGCTGTTAATACTTGCTATTGTGAAATACCCCTGTGTCATTTGGAGTGGGAGCCTGTGTCTCCAGTGGCCTGAGTGTGACCCTGAGGCCCGGAATCACCATGTGCCTTCTCCTCCTCTTCTTCCTCACCTGTTTTACTACTTATTAGTGGCTTCTCTCCCCTCCTCCTAGGATGTTCTAGGAGAGTGGAGGTTTCTGTCTGTTCAATCCAATGTCGTCTCGCAGAGATCAACAGCAGCTTCTGGTGTGTAACAGATGCTTAAGAATGTTTCCTGAATTCTTCACCAAGATTGTGCCAGCTAGTATGATAAGCAGTGATGAAAGCGTAAGGCAGGGATCTTTTGGGTGTGGTGACACACACTTGTAATTCTAATGCTGAGGTAGGAAGATCAAGTCATTTTTGAGGCCAGCCAGCCTGCACAGTGAGTTTAAGCTCAGCCTGGGCTACANAGTGAGACCTTGTCTCAAAACAGGCAGACAGAAAACATGAAGGTGAGAGGTTGGTGACGGTGGGGTGAGAGTACAGTTTCACTGCGTGGTCATGGGCTCCCTGGGCAGTGGCATCTTGGCAGAGGCTGAGTGTATGTGGGGAACTCTGTGGGAGGGTGTTTAGATAACTTGGGAGCCACTGATTGGGGTGAGAATAGAGGGAAACAGGTCAGTAAGCTAACCTCAGATGATAAGCTATCATCTTGGTGAGTGCCAAGTCAGCAAGCGCAATCAGGAAATGAAAGAGTGGAGAGACATTTATCACTAGCAGCAGAGAGAACAGTGGGCTGTTTCCAAAGTAGTGTCTCTCTATAGGAAGGAAGCATGGGGATTTCAGTCATAGCACCTATGCATATTTATATCAGAAAGCACTTTAGGGGCAGGTGTGTTTCTGAGCATGCTTCCGAGCAAGCACAATGTAATGTCATAGGTCAAGAAGGAAAGAGAGTAACACATTTCTGGGCATGCTCAGCTTAATGTAATAGAGCTTATGCTTAAAAGGGGAAGGTGGCTGATAGGAATGCTTCTGGACATGTTCAATTTGATATTTCCTCAAGGTTGCCTAAAAGAATGAGTCAGAGTGGCTAGGTACTTTGGCTGCTGGCTTACAAGTTTCTCTAGAGTCTTAGCAGAGAGAAAATAAATAAACAAACAAACAAATAAATAAATAAGGACAACCTAGGACATGTGGTAATGCTAGAGTTTGCCTCTGTATGCCTGCTGCACTTAGCAGCTAACAATATCTGGTAAAGGCCCTTTCCAGTATTTGTCAGTTACCCGTAAGGAGGATCCTGGCCTTCTCCCTCCACCTTTCTTTTCAAAACAAGTTGGCCTGGGACAAGTTTCTGTCATGCAAGAACAATTGACTGAGATCTGGACTCCAAGGCTGAGTCTCCCTCTCCAAACCTCACAGTCCTCATATGTGATGTGGGGATGGACAGCTCTGTGGTCCTGCTAGCTTGTGTGTGTGTGTGTGTGTGTGTGTGTGTGTGATTCCCACTTGTCAGCATCTGGTAGCCGAGGGTGAGAGACCCAGGATCAGATGGAGTGGCTCACTATGTGCCATCCCTTTCTTCTCAGCAGTCACCATAGATTTGAGGAGTCTGAGGCCCTGATAGGAAGGAATTTATCAAGCCTACACTACCTTTGTGTGATAGAGTCTGAACCAGTGACCTGTTCCAGCTGGCGCTCCTGGCAGCCTTCACTTTAGGTAGAGCTCAGATAACCCTACCAGGGTTACCAGTGCATTTGGGACAACCCCCTACCCTAGTTATAATGGGCTGTTTCCTGTCGTTCTGAAGGGTTGCCCCTAAGACTTGCTGGGGTAAGGTTGAAACTTCACAGAACTTCTGGGAAGAAGCAACTCGAGTGTAAATCAGGTTTATGGCTGGGATAATGAAGTCTCAGTTCCTCAGCCGCCTTGATTTCTTCCATATGAAGCCCTCTGCTTTCGGTCACAGTAGAATATAGTGATTTTCATGTGTCCAGTCCCTGGAGCCAGGAAGGCAGGGCATTCAGATGCATCTGTGAGTGTCATCAGCAGCCCTGTGGCTATTTGATGATAATATTCTTTACACCTCGGACTACCTGTGCCCAACACAGGTAACAGAGTGCTTCCAGGGTGGGAGAGGTCACAGGTGTGCCAGCTGATAGTGGCAGTGCAGGGCCTGGAGACCAGGCAGGCTGGTGGACAGTCGAGCTGACCCATGAGAGACAACAAAGCCAGTAGAGGTAAAGCTGCAGAATGGTGTGCCAAGCAGAGGGACAGGCGTATGAGCACTGAGAGAGAATAGAGTTCAGTTCATGAGAGGCCGGAGGGACAAGTCCTCAAATATGGAGGAAGTAGGACTTTCCTGCATGGCACACTTGGTCTTCCTGGATGAGGTGTCACTTAAGCAGAGTGGTAAAAGGGTGGATGGGAGTTTTATCAGCTCCCACAGTTGACAAAGGCCTGGGCAAATGACTGGGGGAGGCCAGTGTCCAGCAAGGTGACAGGGGGCAGCAGAGGAAGCAGTGATGGTGATGGACAGTCTGTGTGCTGTACTCCACCCAATACTCCTTACCAGGTACTGAAGATGTATGCAAGGGACTGTTGATGGCGTATGCAACCATCTGTGTCCCTTGCCCTCCATCCAAGCGGGATGGCTTAGTTCTGGGCAGCTGTGTTGCTGGTGTTTTTAATTACAGTGGCAATGGGATTGTGCTCATTAGATTGCCCCAGGATGATTGAGCCAGGGGATACCAGTCCTGGTAATGGAGAACAGAAGCAGGACACCATATTGCCTGGGGACTCTCATGGTGAGGTGTCCTGGCCCTGACTAGCTGCCTGTCTCCCCGTACCTGGCAGTGCCAGGTTGTTGTTGGGAGTGAGAGTGAACAGACACTCTGGCAGGGAGAGTGCTTTGGATTCACCCAGGGTAGGTGGCATGGAAGGCACAGGTCCTGGGATGGTGCTGCTTCCAGTGATGACGCAGGCATTGTACCTCACACCTTGGGCACTTCCTCAGGCCTGGGGTTATGGGAGGTGCTGGCTGCCATTCCTAGTCCAAGGCACATGCATCATTTACTCTTTGGCATTTTCTAAGACCAACTCTTCCTTCCCAGAAGCTCAAGAAGTGGCATCGTGTCAGAAAGATATGCCAAGGATGCCACTACCCCTCTGCCACCAAGGTCCCTCCTCTCTGGGGCTTTATCATCACCCCAGCGCTCATCCTCATGAGTCACTAAGACAACCCCACCCCAGGGGCCAGAATTGTGTACCCATGTCTTTTTGGATGAGGAGCCCCAGGACCAGAGAGGGGACACCCAGTTGGACATCCAGGCCTCTTCCCTTTGTTTCTTTAGCCCTCCCTGCTTCCTTGGTACCTCCTGGACACTGCAGTACTTCAGAGCTCTTACAGTGATGAGCAAGATGCATTGGAAAAACTATCCCTTCACTGAAGCCACTCATGCCTAGGAGCTGTTGTCTACAGTGTAGAAGGAAGAGAGGCCAGGCCAGGGAAGGGGAGAGAGAGCATGCTAGAGGGCAGCAGGAGAACCAGCCTCCTGGGGCAGGCATGGATTCTGAAAAGAGAAGGACTTGCCATTCAGGGACAGCCACACGGAGTGGGGAGCCAGCCTTTGCTGAGAGCAGTAGCACTGTCTACTTGGGGAAGGACAGCTAGCATTTCTCAGGACTGCTTTTTAGCATGGTGGGTGGGTGGGGCCTGGGAAGGGATACTCATGATCAGGGCTGGGGACAAACTGGGGACTCTAAGGTAAGTGGCTTTGCCTCATTCCTCAGCTCCCCAGGCCAAGGNTTGGGAATTGGCTAAAGAGCTGCTGTGAGTGTGAGACTTAGTGTTTGAACTGCCCATGCAAAGCCCTTGGATTTTCCCAGCACTAGTTGCTGGGAGCTGAGGGCCTTTGGATTTAGGCTTCTCTATGTGCGGAGTGGGAAATGGGATATTTGTTTTTGAGCTGCTCCTAAGAAAGCTGTTACAAAATGGTAAAAGCTGGATAAGGAAGGATTAGCAGGGCTCGAGCTGGGGATGCTTTTGCTTGGCAGGAAGGAGGGGTGGAAGGGATGCAGCCAGCACGCTGCAGAGTGGGGAGGAGCCCGGNGCACCTGTCCCTGGAAGCTGCTCACAGAAATCCAGTCTCCAGTCTTGTATTGAATCTGCCATGGCTCACTACTGTCCTAGAAAGCCACAGCACCCAAGGGCAAAGCAAGCACTGGGGACAGATGGCCTGGACGTGACTCCTGACCCGGCCTTCCCATGGGGTCCCAAGTGTGCCTTTTGAGAGTCCTCCGCCCCTGCCTGTCGTTCCATCTGTCCAACGGCCCGTGTCACCCGGTACTCACATAGCGAGGGCGACCCTCTGGAGCCAGGCTGCTGCTGGCTGCGGAGGCCCAGCTGGGCTGCTGATTGTTCTGAAGAGCTCAGGGCTCTTTCAAGGGAAACTGCAGTCAATTAGTGGAGAGTGGAATTTGAAAGGCCCAAATCCCTTTTTACCCCAAACTTCAAATCTGGTTTTCGTCAGTGGCTTTGAAAACAAATACCAAAAGAACCCTTTTTTAAAAAATTATTTTTTCCTTCTCCTCTTTTCCCGTCCCTCCCTTGCATTCTCTTGTTTCCCGGGCTTTTATCTCTTTGAAGAGTCAGCTCTGGTAGCCTGGCCTGGCTCTACCATGATGGCTGAGCAGGTGGCTGTGAGGCTGTCACAGACCCCACCCTTCCAGTGCATGCCTGAGCCTCGCCTCCTCTTGCGGTGGCTGGTGGGAAACCCATGTGGACACGTTCTGCATACTGGGTTGCTCTGCTTCACGTCTCTGTTCCAGGGGTTCAGCCCAGAACGGGTGTTAGAGCAGGTGTCCTGCAATGGGAGGGGGAAGGAAGGGGGATGGCAGGGCGCTGCTCCTGGAGAAGAAAGAGGGCTTAACTGTAGGCAGAGCTTGACCTTCAAAGAGGCGCCTGTCACTCATGCCTGTGCCATCCTTTGTTTCCTCATTCATGCTGTGAATGTCCACCCAACAGCTGGCCTGGGCCAGACCTGATACTGAGGGTCCCAAGGCAAACTGTCCTAGCATCCCGAGTACCCTGGAGTCTAGTGGGGAGAGGGCAGCAGCCATGGGCAAAGGCCAAGTGAAGAGAATCAGGTGTGGCAGGAACAGAGCAGGTCCTGGCTGCTTGCAGTACTCAGCAGAGGCTCCTGACAGCTGGCCAATGGACTGGCTCCTGCTGGATGAGGAAGACTTTGCCAAGGGAAAAAGAGGGGAGAGGATCATTCCGGTAGAGTGGGTAAAAGAGCAGAGGCCCAGCAGCAGCAAAGACTCCCACTGCTCTGTAGGAAGTTGGTGTGGCTATACCCAGAGCAAGCTGTGGTGCGAGGTGGTTGGTCAAAGGCTAGCCCAAGGTGTATGCTGTTTGCATACATAACGCATAACGCAGAATGCTTTGTGTCTTACTATCCCATGTGCTCCCAGAGCAGGTACTATGTGATCTGGACATCNCGGTGGCGTTTCATGCTGCATGTTGCAGATGAGCAGACAGGCTCACAGAGGAGAGAGAACCTTTCCCTAGGGACACAGGTGCTCAGCTAGGGGATGGACATTTTGGGGGCCATAGAGTCAAGAGGCATTGGCTACATAGAGGCTATCAGCAGACATTTAGCATTTAGGACTCCTCTAAGGACAAAGAGGTGGAGCTTGTACATAGAGGTGTCAACTGATANNCAACAGAAATGTCAGACTTGGGATTTGAACCCAGGACAAAGGCAACAAAGCCACAGCTTTCATAAGCACATCCTCTTACTCTCAGTAGACTGGCTATGGCTGGTGAGCCCACCCTTGAAGCCCTGCTGGGCTCATCCTCAGCTCCGCCTTTCCCTCTTCTCTTCCTGTCACAGTCTTTAATCAACGGTCTCTGGGAACTGCTTGAGTACAGGCAGGAGCAGGTGTGTGATGTGCATGTATGTGTGTGTGATAGGGAGGGGCAGCCAAGTAGCATCCACCTGGTTTCAGATCCTGGCTCCACCTTGCCAACAACCTTTTTACTTAACGCACTTCCTCTGCATAAAGGCGTAGTGACAGGGCTCCTTCCTCCTGGGGTTGTGCTGAGGAGTAAGGAGATGGTCTAGGTTAGATGCGTTAGATGCTCAGGTTGTTTATACACAGCACGGGCCCGGTGAATGGCTGTGTCATTGTAGGATTCCAGATACTCATGTGGCAGCAGCTTCAGACCTAGGCTCTGTCCAGCAGAGAGCTGGGGACCCCAGAAAGCCTGGCACCCAACCCCAGATATGTGATGAAAAACAGAGCTGGATGTGGTGGGATCTGCCTGTAAAGCCAGCATGCAGGAGGTAAAATAGGATTGCCATGTGTTTGAAGCCATCCTGAGCTACAGGGCAAGATTCTGTCTCAAAAACCTAGAGAGAAGAAGGGCAGAAAGGAAAAAACAAACAAACCTGAGACCCAGGGAAGGACACGGCAGGACCACCCATCAGTGAACCAGGCTCCCAGGCTTATCCACCCCTCTCATTGAAAATGACTAGCAAAAGGGGTCACATCACTGCCCAGTCATGCCCTATGCTTGGGTAGCCTCATTCTCACTGGGCATTCTTCAGGAAGGGCTGGGGCCTTCTGACCATCTGCCTGCCTGAGGGCTGATGCTTGGCTCTGGAGCTCTGTTCTGACAACAGGTGTCACCTCTTGTTTCTTAAAGTGTCTAACTCTCACTGCTCAGGGGCATTGGGCTAGCTGTGTCTCTTTAAGTAGTCACAACAGTACATAGATATCAACAACTTACTAGATGATAAAAATGTGCTGAGTCCTAAACATCTCATATGGATTAATTTAAGTCTTATATTAGAATTTCTTGTTTGTTTATTTTCCTGTTTTGCAAAAATACCAATTGAGGGTTGGCAAAGCATCAGGCTTAGGATTTGAACCCAGAGCCAAAGGTAGCAAAGTCACAGTTTTCAGA
This sequence comes from Neotoma lepida, assembly GCA_001675575.1. Lineage (NCBI taxonomy): Eukaryota > Metazoa > Chordata > Mammalia > Rodentia > Cricetidae > Neotoma > Neotoma lepida. The sequence continues at coordinate 77,053 of LZPO01034880.1, read as the reverse complement.
CATATTTATATTCTCCTGCCTCTTCCATGATCTGGCTGTCAGGCCAGTGGGGTTTTGAGGAGAGTGCTGTGTACCATAGAGTACCCCCCCAAAAAACCCCTCTATATCCTTTTATTAGCTTCCTAATCCTAGGGTCTATAAATATTCACTGAGTAAACCTGCATTTGCGTTGGCCCCATATAGAGGGCTGGAAAAATTCCTGCCCTGTCTCCAAGGTAAGACAGGAAAGAAAATATTATCGTCACCCTCTGGTGGAACCAGCTCCAGGCCTCTGTCCCACTGAATCACCTGAGAGTCGGGTCTCACCACAGCCACAGAAAGGAGCCGGGTTTCCAACCAAAACAACATGTGTGCATCTGCCTGGAATTTAGTGATTGATTTATGGGGTGCCTCTTGCCAGCACTGAGGAGATGGACAGGCCCTCTCCAAGCATGGCTGAGCCCAGCCTCCAAGGGAAGAGGGAAGACTGTCNGGACCAAGGCACAAATGAATGTGAGGACTCGCAGCCTAGCCTGATGCAGTCAGACTCAAAAGTGAGAGAGGTCATACCAGGCTTTCAAGGGTTTGGAGTTCCATGGCCACCCTAGACACCCTCTCCAACCCTCCCAGGGCTCTATCAATGTGAGTTGGAAAGTGTGACTAGTGACCCATGGCTTCCCTGTGCCCTCTGGTGCAGTTCATTCTCCAGACAGTCCTGTGGGGCAGGCGATGGGACCCCGTGTTACAGATAAGGAACTCAGGGTTTAGAGGGACTAGGAATCTGGTCCCAGCTGTTGGGGTTCCAGCTGTAG
>LZPO01034880.1:64649-75314 GCA_001675575.1 Neotoma lepida | reverse complement strand
TATTACTAGTGTTCGTGAGACTCCTGATATGGATGCTGGGAACCAACCTTGAGTCCTCTGGAAAAGCAGGACCCACTCTTTACTGAGCCATCTCTCTAGCTTCAAGGCTTCTGATTTTGGGATTACAGATGTCCAACCTATATAGTTGCTGAGAAGACAGTGAGCTAGAGGACTCCCTGGCCCCTTTACCTTACCAACCAGGCAGGCTGTGGTTATTACCCATCAAAATGAAAGGGAGAGAGAGGCTGTCCCTGCTTCCATCCTCCACACACTGTCCCCAGCACCATCCCCACGTGCAGGACAGATTCCCCTCCCTCCCCCATGCTCTGGGTGCTGGCTCCCAGGATTCAGTGTCCAGCATTGGGTATTCTAGCCCTGGAAATACCACCAGCTTCTTTTGTGTCCCTGTCCCCTGCACATGTGGATCTGTTCTATGAATATTCTTCTCTTCCTATCTGATTGGCTCTTGTCTGGCAGACAAGAGTCTCTTGGTAACTGTGGAGTGCTTACACAGGGATAGTAATCTTCCTTCCAAAGATGGGGTCACTCTGTGTCCTCTCTTGGGTGTGCTGTGTCCAGTGACACCAGCCACAGCCTATGGGTACTTCACATATCACATACACAGCATCTGTCCCATCCAGGAGATTAGCTTGAATCCTGACCGAGGTCCAGGGAAGACTGCACAGCAAATGAGTCTCCCTGTGATCATGTAGTCTGCTTTTGTCATCCTCAGGATATAGTCTGGACTCTCACACTTGGGGTCTAAGCTTCGTGCTGCTTTGCTGGGGAGGGNGATGTTTTCACAGCTCCAGAAGCCGTTCTCTGGTCTCTCCCTGTTCTCCTGATGTGTAAGGATCCCTGCCCAGAGACCCGCTCNAGGTCTCTTGGCCTGGGATGTAACACAGTTTCACTTTCACAGCACCAACTCTGCTGTTCACACAGCATTATTCAGAGGCTGCTCCCCTGGGATCCTCCCCTGCCCTTGCTGAGGGTGGGTGGGGGGTATCCATCCAGCAGAGAGCATCTGGGTCTCAGTGGCCACCAGCAAGGGTCAGCAGAGAGTGGCTGCTCATAGCATGCTGGGGCCAGTGGAGAAGCCTGCCAGGGAGATCATGCTGCTGTACTCACAGGCCTTTCACCCCTTCACTCNTTTAACAGGTACTCCCCTGGGACCTGCTGTGCTGAGAGGCTAAGACCAGAGGGGAGTCTCACTTAGTCCTATCCACAAGGCCCTGAGGGAGCTAAGATGGGGATGCCGCACACACCCAAATGTTCCTTGTTAGGAAGGAGAACAAGAAACGAGTCACAGCTGGAGGGCAGTGAGAGGGAAAAGATGCCAGGACAGTGAGTGGGCTCCCAGAAGGCCTTGCAGTTAACTACTGAGTGGCTAAGTAAGGGAGCATGTGGGGAGCGGGAGACAGGTGGATGTGAGTGAGCAGTAGGAGTGCCCGAGTGCTGAGGTCAGAAAAGCCTGAACATGACATCAGCTTGTTTTGGTTGGTTTTCTTTTGCTATGACAGCATACCCAAGGCGGAGTGGCTTATAAAGAAAAGTATATTTTGGCTGAAGCTTCTGGAGGACAGAAAGTCTGAGACTAGGCATCCACACCTGGGGACATTCTTGCTCTGCTTCAGCTCAGGGCAGGAAGTGGAAGGTGAGAGAGGGGAGTGTGCGGGGGGCAGGGGGGGAGCTGGCGTGTAGCTCAATTGGTAGACTGCTTGCCCAGTGTGTACAGGCCCTGGGTTAGATCCCCAGTACCATGTAAAATACCTGGAAACCCAGCATTCCCAGAGGTGGGGGGCTGGAGGATCAGGAGTTCAATGTCATTCTCAGTTGCATAGTGAATTTGAGGCCAGTCCAGNCCATAGGAGACCCTGCCTCATAAGAAGGAAGTGAGACACAGGCAGACACAGGAACTCCTAACATAGCTGACCCATTTCCTGGAGAAAGGCACGACTGTTCTGGGCATCTTGCGTTCCACCCCCATCCCAACACTGTCAAGCTGAGAAATTAAGGTTTNAAAAACATGTACTTTGGGGGGTAGAGACACAAACTGATCCTTGATCTTGCTGTTATCTTAAGGCTNTCTTCACTCACTGGCTCCTCCAGGGGAGTGTCAGGCGTGGTCATGACGAGTACCCATACCTTTCCGTCTCNTGCCCAGTTTCAGAGGAAGTTTTCAATATTTACAACAGTGAAGTTTTCAATTTTTACANCTTGCTATTTATTGGCTTTCTGTAAATATTCTTTGTCACATTAATTTCTTTTTTTAATTTATTTTTATTTTATTCGCATTGGTGTTTGCTTGCATGTATGTTTGGTGAGGGTGTCAGATCTTGGAGTTATAGACAGTTGTGAGCTGCNATGTGGGTGCTGGGAATTGAACTCAGGACCCCTGGAAGAGCAGCCAGTGCTCTTAANCACTGAGCCATCTCTCCATTCCCCATAATTTCTTTTCTTTCCAGGTTGGCTGTTTCCTTTTAAAATTGAGTAAATTTTGAATTTTTTCATGTTTTTTTCCTGTCATTATCAAAGTAACTTTTTTTCTGAATTGACTAACGTCATAAACAGTGTTAAGCAAGGTTGTAATGTCAAATCAGCTTTGAAATTTTCAGATATATCTAGTCTTACCATATTGCACTTTTCCCAGTTACATTCTACTAGATTCAATTTGTTAATATCTTTGTTTTGAGACAGGGTCTCACTGTGTAGCTTTGGCTGGCCTAGACCTCACCTTGTAGACCAGGCTGGCCTCAAACACACAAAGATCTGCCTCCCAAGTGCTGGAATTAAAGGTGTGTGGGACAACACCTAGCTTAATTTCTCATTTATTCGTCTGCATTTGTGAGTGAAATTAGCTGTGACTTCCCTTCATCATACTGTCCTTGTCGAGGTTTAAGGCCAGGATTCCCCTGACATCGTGGAGTGAGTTGAGGCAGATATTTTGTTTCTCTCATCCCTGGAACACAGTGTAAGAGTAAAATTATCTCTTTGAATATTAGGCAGTAATTACTAGAAAAGCCACCTGGGCCTAGAGTTTTCTTAGTAGGAACATTTTAAACATTATTTCAATCTTCCCCTTGCTGTGGGCTTGTTCGGGTTTTCTATTTTTCCTTTATTCAGTCTTGATAACTTAGGTTTTCCTAGAGATTGGTACATTCTTATAAGTAAAGTTATCGGCACTGTGATAGTCACACGGTTCTCTGGACAGCTCCTTGTCTGTAGTCTTGCTTCTGTTTCCATTCCTGATCCGGGTTATTNGCACCTCCNCTCTCTTTTTACTCTGAANATCTCAGTCAGTTGCTTGTCAGTTTATTCATCTTTCCAGAGAACTGATTGGAGATTTGTTTACTGGCCCCCTCGATGGCGCTGTGTGCAGGGGAGGTAGGTTACTGCCTGTGTCTTTCTCATTTCTCTGTACGTTATTTTGGTTTTCCTAACATGGGTGGAGTAGAGGTTTTTCTTTCTTACACTGCTGTTCTGTCCATTTCAGTTCTTTGACATTAATNGAGCTTTGCTCCAAGGCCAGTGTCTGCTCAGCTTTGTATAGGCTGTCAGGGACCCTTCTTCTACTTGCACAGGAGCAACTCCACTCCAGTAATTCCTGTCTTTTTCACATCAGTTTTTGTCCCCTTTCCAGATTGTCCCATCCACATATGACCCTGTTGCTATTTCTAATGTGCTAAGAAAACCAAAACCAGAGACCAGTCCTGTGGACCATAGTGCATCTGCAGGGACTCTACTGCTCGGGGACTCTTGTCCTCGAGGAGAGATCCCAGGAGCAGGAATGAGAGGNGAGCGGTGAGACAAGGCAGCAGGCTCCCATCTCCTCTGTCTAGAGGGTCCCAAAACNTCAACCTCCTCTACTGTAGGGTTGGGCCTGGGAACTACATTGGACTTTTTGCTTGTCTTGTTTGTCAGAGGTACTGCTTGGGGGCCCTGCCCAGAGCCCAGACCCATGGAGGTGTCCTGCAGCCGGCTGCTGGAGCTAGACTAAGAGGATCGGAGATGATCTTACAGGGACATAGGATCCAAGAATAACTTTGTGCAGTGTAAAGGGTCTCTCTTCCCACCAGCTCCCTCATGAATAAATGAACTTCTCAGTCCTGGCTTTGGTTATTCCATTAACAGTGGTGACATTGGGGACAAGATCATTCTCCGAGCCTCAAAACTTCCCTTTCCTCTCGGAGTTTCTGGATGCCTGGCTCCACTNCTTCTCAANCACAGCCTCTGAGCATCATGTNCCCAAAGGCTGAGTCCTTGAATTTTCTGTCACCTTCCCTTCCTGGTGGTCACATCCCATGTCACTGCATTCCACACATCTGCTGTGGATCCAGATGTATATTTTCAGCCNCGATCTTGCCTTTCAGCCACCGTTATTTACTCCTCTGTGAACCGCAGTGGCTTTTTTTCTCTTTTGACATGCAAGGATCTTACTGTATAGCCCAGGCTGGCCTCAAATTCATAGGCTCTTGTGTTCCTTCTCCCTCAGCCTCCTAAGTGCTNAGACCTCAGGCATATGTCACCATGGCCAGATTCACAGTGGCCACGAAACTTGCCTTTGCCCCATCAGCACAGGCACCAGGGTGATCCTGTCAAATATTCTTAAGTTGATTGAAAGTTGGAGGTGATTTTGTCATGTGGTGGATTGGGGTACCTGCTTTCTATTGAGGGTGCTGCTAACCATCTTGCAGTGCTTGAGACAGCTCCCTAGAACAAAGAATTCTCCACCCCAAATGTCAGTAGTGCTGAGCTTGACAAACCCAGTGTGGAGACATAAGCAATGTTGCTCTTCTTTAAAAAAATTATCTTTATGTGTATGGGTGCTTTTCTTGCATGTATATCTATGTGCCATGTGTGTACCTGGTACCCGAGGAGGCCAGAAGAAGCCATCAGATCCCTGGGACTAGAGTTACAGATGATTATAACTGCCATGTGGGTGCTGGGAACTCGGGTCCTCTGGAAGAGCAGCAAGTGCCCTTAACCTCTGGGCCATCTCTCCTGCCCACAATGTTGGCCTTCTTCCATTCACCCAAACTCTGCATTTCATCCTCATATGGAGGTAAAGCAAAATCTGTACAAAGCCTTCAGTGTCTGTCTGTCTGTCTTCCCCCCCTTCACACACCCTCCCCACACACTATTTCTCCCCCCCTTCCCCTTTATTTCCCCATAGTCTCCTTCATGCCCTCTGGCTTACTCCATTCCAGCCATGTTGGCTTCCAGCTGATCTTGGAACACTAGTCTGATCTCCAGCTGCCTCAGGGCCTTTGCATTGGCTGGTTGCATCTGCTTGACCTGTCCCCACCCCCACCTAGACATCCACACAATCCAATCTTATGTTTCAGAAGACTACCGAAATGGGCCTTGACAGTGAGGCCCTCCCCAAACACNTGTATAAAAGTGCACCTCTTTGCCTTCAGTTACTTCCCTCTCATACCCTTCCTGTTTGCTTTTTCTCGTTATCACTAACATTCGGTACTTTGTGTGTGTGCGATACTGAAGATCATGCTAGGCAAGCGAGTTTCGTCTTCAACCCTGTAATTTACCTATTTTATTAGTTTTATGTCCCCCTAGAACATGAACTCTGTGAGAGCAGAAATTATTGCCCATTTCATTCACAGCTACATTTCCAGCTCCATAGCAGGTGCTCAGGAAAGNAAGAATGTGATGAACGGATGATGAATGGACAGCGCTTTGCAGAGCATAGGCACGTACATGTGATGTGTGTGATCATCGGTATTTCTCTACACACTGCCCAGAGAGATGCAGAAACCCTGCCGTAAGGACCTGGGAGAACATAACACAGATGGGGACAATTGGTTAACTATTTGGGGCAAAAAAAACCATAAAGTTAAATTCTCACCGACATTATCTCACAAAATCCATTCCAGATGGATTAAGGAGTTAAGTGTGAAAAATGAAGACACACAAAAAATTAGAAGGGATTATAGGGAAATACTTATCTGACATCTAGCTGGAAGAGAGATAGGTTTACATAATGGCTGAGGAAGGGATTGTAACTAAAGGCTGTTGGAGTGCTTCAAGTTGTAAACATTTTTATATGTAAAACTGTCTTTGGCTAGTGTGTTGTCCCATGCCTATAATGTCAGCATTGAGAGCCTGAGACAGGAGAATTGGGANCTTGAAGCTAGCTGGGATACAGAATGAGACCTCACCTCAAAAGTAATAAATAAATAAATGGGTAATAAAAGTAAGGGTATTTGCTTCAAAGACCAAGGGTGATATTGTTAATACACGAAACAGTTTATAAACTAAAAAGATCCCCAGACTAAAAGCCAGGGACAGGCAAATGTCAGGAGAAATACAGAGTCAAACAGAATGCTCAGATATTTGTCCCCAAACTAAAATCCAGGAAGAGGAAGTTGTGCCACTCACTGTCACCATACACAGTGGAACCAACAGGCTCACGGCCTCCAGTGGGACTAAAAAGGGATGCTCTTTAGATGGCAGCTTGACAAGGATGTTCCAGGAGCCTGGAAGACATCATCCCCTTTGGCCCAGGCATCCCTCTCCTTGGAAGTGATCCTGGGGAAGCATTTGGAGCTGTGGACAGTGATTTATGTGCAGGGGGTGCTCATCTGGGTGTTATTTAATAAGAGCCAAAGATCGAAAGTGTCCTAAGTACCTGACAACAGGGAAGTGCTGAGTGAGCAGTGCTAAGGTCCCCTTACCAGACTGTGCACTATGCAGTGGAGGACTTTGGGAGAATCCCAGGCAGTAAAGGGGAAGGCTCAAAATTTGATGGATTTTGTTGCTTTATGACAAATACTAACAAATGTGACTGAATTAAGAGACAAAGTATTAGTGTACGTGTATGTGCATCCATAATCACATACATGTTTCTATAATAAAAATGGATATATTAAAATTTAATCAATCTGAGAGATAGAATTCTTTTTTAAAAGTTTTCCCCAAGTTCATTAGAAACAAGCATGTACAGCAGCCAGCTGTATGTGTCAAGGAAAGGAAAACCTAAAGTGAATGTATTGGGCGGTCTCGAGGCTTACATAGGTGTGTAGGAACGCTCTGGGAGGCTCTAGGCTTTGCAGAGTACCCTGAGTTAGCAACTCTTTATTAGCCCAGAAGCCCCAGCCTCCATGGAGCCTGTGTTCAAGGACTCAGACCAATAGTGAGCAAATAACAGTGTGTGTGCTGAGAAGGATGATTGAGCAGATAAGGCTCCTCTCAGGACATGTGATCCAGGAACAAGAGGCAGCCACCTGGTGCATTGTCCAGCACAGGGCAGATGAGGCATCTAGCACGCAGGCTGGAAGGGATGTAGACTCACTGTGTCTGAGCTGTGAGGAGGCTGGTGTGGTTGTAGTAGAAGGAGTGAACATGGTACCCATTGATGTGCTCCACCCATTCTTTGGATCCAAGACTGTTCACACTGAAGCCCATCTCACATTTCATGTATTCCTCAGACACCNCTGTCAATAGGTACTAAGCCTGGCAGCAAGGTGAAAAGGATGACTAGAGAGGACTTTGAGGAGTTGATAGTCTAGGAGTAGGATGTAGAGCCATCAATGGTCTACGATCCATCTCCTATCTTGGCTTGTTCATGGAACTGTGAATGCAGATGTCTGTGAGGAACCATCTGAACTGGGCTTTGTAAGATATATAGGAGTGAATTTAGCAAGCCAAAGTAGGCAGAAAGACAATTGAAGCCACCATAAAACATAAGGCATGAGTGGGGTTGCACAGTCAGAATATGGCAGGGGAATAGCACACACCTCTAGCTGTCTGACTGGCGTGTGTGTGTGTGTGTTTGTGTGTGTGTGATAGTATGGAGTCAAGTTAAAGAGGGCCCAAGACATGCTTATCTGACCAGTTGAGACTTTTTTGAAACACAGTGGACAAAGTGCAAGGTAAGGCTGGTGCCAGACTGACTGCTATGGCATCCTATAGCCCCTAAGATTCTGTGTGAAATCTGGGGCAGGACCTGGAAATGTGTCTTAGAAGTTGCCTAGAAGATTCTGATGTGCTAGAGAGTGGAGATAACCTCTNCAAGGTGGGAGTCACAGAGAAGAGAAAGTAGGGAGAAGAGGATTCTGTCCTCAGAGCCTTCCCCAGTGGCTGNCCCTTCTATCTCTGGGTGCTGCTTTGCTTTCTGTCCTAGTACCTGAGCCTTCATCACTAAGTCTATTCTGTCTCCATCCTGAATTTTGGATTATGCTTTGAGTGTGATGCTCAGCACACAATGGACTGAACTGGCCTTGGGCCTTCCAGGTGATAAGTGTGGGAGTAGGGATCCTTGATGATTAAAGGGGGTCCTGTGGTGGGAGGTAGGCTACATGCAAAGCCACTTGATCCAGGCCAAGTTAGTTCACCCACTGACCCTCAGGCTCTGGGTCTGTTGCACGGGGAAGGTAAATGACCCATTCCCTAGAGCTAATAGTATTTCAGTGTATGGGTGCCTGGTACTTTCCATTCTGTCTTCAGAGAGACTAGAGTGGGATTGAGACACGTGGATGAGGTGCTCGGTGAACGTGAGCTTTCAACCCTAGCATCTTCTACCTGCCCAGTGTATTTGAAGTAGGCCCCCCTGGGGATAGGCAATGAAATGCCATCTTCTCCGGCAAAGACCCAGGTAAGGTCCCGGCATGAACATAAACTAGGAAGTGGCCATGGGCGGTGCCCTGGAAGCAGTACGCACAAGGCTAAAGGCCTAGCCATCAAAAGAGCACCAGTCTTTTGGGGGACTGGTCCTGCCACAGGCTGAGGAGCTTGCTCTTACTGATTCTCTAGCTCTCCCAGGTCACCTGTGGTCCCTTTTCACTACACNCTATTGAAGGACTTTGGATTGAGATGACCAGGCAGTGTGGCCTCATCTTGAAATCCTCATCCATAAAATGGGCACAATACTGCCTTCACATACTCAGTACCGAGTCCATACAAAACAAGTCATGTCAAGGTCATCACAGACACATCATCATTCTGTGTCCCTGCTCCTTTCCTGGTCCACTTCTGTTCTAGTGGATGCTGGCCTTGGGAAATCCCCAGAGGGTCCCCAGCCAGGCCCCATTGGCCCTACATTCTGCTATCTCTTTGAGATAATAAATAGGAACAAAACCTAAATCCATTATTAGCTTCTTCTAGACTGCATGATTTATGGCTTCAAAGTGTCTCTAGTTAATCTGTCGAAAGGGATTTTAAATTTCATCCGTCTTCCCTGCTGGCAGCCCCTTCTACCTTGAATTCAGCTGTTTGACATGTCTAGTACTGGGGTCCCATTTTAAAAACATTTACAGTGGGTTGGTGGAAAAAAAAATTGGAGCTGAGCGGCAAGCATGAGGCTCAATTTGGCACATCTGCTTTGAATTCCACGCATCTCCACAAGTGCAAATAACTTGAAAGTTCGCCCTGGGAAGAGGTCTGCTGTGCCCACGAGGGCTGCCTTAGGTGACTTTAAAGGAGAGAGGGATAATTACTGAAAATGAATTGTCACTGAAATAGAAACCTCCCGATCGGCCTGCTGACCATCTGCTGCTCACATGTGCAGCCACCCACACCTCCCCCTGCCTTCTCCAGCGTGCTCCGCTCTCTGGCTTTAAATCTCTGCTCCCCAGGACACTCAGGTGATCTTCTGGTCAAGACTGATGTGAACTGGGGGAAAGCTGCACCTTTCCAGCTTTGGCTGTGGGACCCAGAGTTTGGGTAGGATTTGGCTCTGCAGATACATGGGGAGGGCCCTGAGAGTAGGTCCTAGGGACACAGGGATTGGGGTGAGGGCAAGCAAGCACACTCGAGAACGCACTTGCATAGGATATGGTGTGCGTGTAGCTTAGATGACAACTTGTAAGAGTCAGTTCTGTTTCCGCTATGTGGGCTCCAGGTATTGAACTCAGGTTGTCAGGCTTGGTGCCTTGACCCACTGAGCCAGCTTGCCCAGACATGGCATCCTTTTAAATAATGAGGTGTGCTCTGAGGATGGTAGGGCAGGATGATGTGGTTAGGAGATTTTCCAGGGTGGTTGCCTTCCTGGTGAGCTCAGGGTCCCTTGGGAGCACCAGCCTCAGGGTATGAGGGCCACAAAGAGAGACTTTACAGTGGAGCGCAGCTGAAAGAGCAGCATCCACGCCTGAGGCCGCTGGCTATGGAAGACAGGCTTGGAGGGAGCCAACCGGGGCAGGGCTGTAATGGCTGCCCCTGGGGAAGTTAGGGGCTGTCTGCTATTTATTTGACTTGTCTCTAACTGGATTAACAGCCCCACTAGCTGCAGTAATGGGAATTTAAGTNTATTTGGCCAGGTTGTAGACATGCCAACCAGAGGCTGGACCTTTGGCTCTGAGCCCTGTCCCTCCCTTGCCATGCCCAGAATAGCCCTACTCCAGCCCATGATCCTGCCAAGAAGCAAAGAGATAATGCAGTCAGTGGTCAGTGGGACCCCCTCAGCCCTTCCAAGGTTACCTAGCTCTGGCATCTGGGGATGACCAGACCTCTGTGAGGGAAGGCAGTTTCTCACTGCAGAGCTCTTCTGAGGTACTACCATGATACCCCATGACCTGTGCTGGTCTCAGGGCTGGGTCTTGGCCTGAACGTGGATACTGCTTCTGCACAGATAGACTCTCTGAGTGAGAGTTTTAATTAAAACCAAGAGCTTGAATTTTTATTCAGCCCAATTGATCAGCCTTTTTTTTTTTT
>LZPO01034880.1:19349-60028 GCA_001675575.1 Neotoma lepida | reverse complement strand
CACACACACACACACACACACACACACACACAATTAATAAATAAAATCCTTAACTATAGCTATAAAGAGATTTTCCCAGGTCCTGAGGTGTGTTGTGAGGTCTCTTCAGAGACCTTCATTCAGCCTAGTNCACAGTGGTGCTTCAAGATTTCCTTCATGACACATTGGCATTTGATTCCTGAATCAAATGAAGTAAGCCAAATAGTAAATACTAAGAAGACTGAAGTTTAGCAATCTAGGATCTTTGATTTTGACCGACCTAGTGTTTTTTCCAATGCTGCTTGAACATGAAGTGAAAACTTATTAACTGAAACTAAACCATCCCCAGTAACATAAATTGTTGTCAGCTTTTATAAATGGTTAAAATAAACAAGTTTGGTCTAACTGTTTATTTGGAAAATTTGGGAATGAGGCCACTTGGCAAAGTAATTTGTGGCTAATTGGCTTTTGATGAATTGGTCATTTGACACATTGATTTTTGGCCAACTGGCTCTTGGAGAATCAGTGTTCAGCCTGGGGCTTGGTGCCTGGGGCTGGTATGAGGCCCATGGGGGCGCCAGGCAGGCTGAATGCTAGGCCTAAGATCTAAAGGCCACCTCAGGCCAGGAGAGAGATCCCAGAATACCTAACCATTCCCCAGACCTGGCCTAAGGCCTGCTTCCAGCTAGGTGATATGAGACCTTGGGGACTCCGCTAATACCAGTACTTAGTTGAGTTTTGTGTGAGACCCTGAGCTAAGTGCCTTGCAGTGGCAATTATCTCTTGTGATTGTTGCCATGAGCCAGTACAGCAATTGTGATCTTTACAGATAAAGGAAGGGAGCACAGGGAGCGTAGGCTACCTGGCTAAATAGCAGAGTTCATGTTCCAGGCCAGGTTGCCTCTCTCTCTAAAGGCCATGTTCTTAACTTTGGGGCCCAGGTGGACCTGCTGTAGTCCTTGCCCTTAGTAGGCTCTGATCTGCCAGCTCGTTTGTAAATGTTTGCTATGGGCTCTATTGCAGCCTAACAGTGGCGCCTGCCCCTGATTCTCCACTTGAAGAAACTGAGGCAGATTAGATGTGAGACTNGGCCAAGTTCTAGCATCACAGCTGAACAGAAGGGAAGCTGTTCCTGTTGCTACCCACAGCCCTTGCACCTCCAGCCTGGGCTGGGGACTTCTGCTTGTGTTCTTGTCTCTGGCAGTGGCACTAACCCACAGGCCCTGCCTTCCACCCCCAGCCCTCCTTGTTTATATCCCCGTTAATGGGCCCTTGCAGGCCAGCCCAGCTGCCGTGAGAGAGCCAGTGAGCCACCTGGAGCTGTGTCTGCTGCAGAATGTTTACGGTGCATGGAGCCAAAGCGAGACAACATCCATCTTGCTGACTGGTCACAAACACTGCGCCCATTCATGGCCAGGCAGTGGATGGTCCTGTGCTTGGCGGTGAGCTGACACAGCTCAGCAGCCTGTAGGACAGCAAGAGGGTGAGGATAAGGCAGGTGGGCTTGAGTGAAATCACGCCCCAGCCCTCACTCCAATTTCTGTTCACCTATTCCTCTCACCAGATGTGTCATAATGTGGTGCCTTAAGATGGTAGGGTTGCCTGGAAAGAGGTTCTTAGTCCTTGAGGTAGCTTTCCAAGTATAGGTCAGCCCCAGCCACAGACCTCAGCAAGGCCTGAATGAGGTCATCTGTCCATATGAGGTGCCACAGCATGTGACAGCTACCTGGCAGCCTACGAGAGTTTTGCCTCCGATCGACCCAGCAGTTACTACTCCAGGGGGTAGGTTTACACCTTTGCCCTAAGGAATTTCCATCCTAGTATGAATCCATTATAGCATTGCCTCCTGTTTAAGGGTCCTGTGGCTCACACACAAGCCTCTGAGGGCAGCAGCTGTGTCAGACACACCCTTGTGTCTTGTGGCTCAGAGTTCAGTCACAGGTGCGTGAGGCTATCTTTGGCCCAGATCAGGGAAAGAGGGCAGGCACCCAAGCCAGAACAGGAAGGCTGTTAGTAGCACAGGTCCCCAGTGTTAGGAGGAGGAAGCAGGGCCAAGCCCTTCCTCAGGGTCACTAAGCCTTTTGGTGTGTTCACAACGCTGGGATCAGAGGAGACTTGAACACTTAGAAGTACCTGCANTGTCTTCCCTGTGGTTTACAGAAAAGTAAATGAAGGCCCAAAGCTTGGGAGTTCACAGGTTGGAAAGGCCTAAGATGATCTTGCTTTCTGCCCAGGGTTTCCCTGGACTCAGTCTTACATGTGGAGGCTGGGTACGACATGAATTATGGGGACAAAGCAGAGGCTACAGCAGAATTCCAGAGGTTCCAGAAGCGGGCTGGCAGAAATACATATAGAGTCTGTATTGATAAGCTATTGATAAGACCCGAGCCAGCCACAGGGGAGAAGCTGCTGCTATGGAGATCCGGCCACCAGAGAGTTGGGGTTGAGAGCGAAGATACAGTCAGCTGTAGAGACAAAAGAGTGGAACAGCATCCAAAGCAGGATCAGTAAGACTGAGTGCAGGTGGGCAGGGCAGACAAGTGCTTAGTCCAGTGGGCCATGTCTACAGCAGGAAAGCAAACTGAGCTGAAGCCCCAGGATAGTCAGGAGTTCCCTTCCTGCCCGTCCTTGACTCACAGTGGGTATCAGGTGATGTTGGCAGGGTTGTGCCATCCCAAAGATAGGCGCTTTACAGGGTCTAGGTGAGGGAACTATGCTCTTTTCTTGGTCCTGGCACATCCAATAAGTTCTTGGGTCTGGTTTCACTAGTATGATTTTAATATGCCCATGTACTCTTAAAGTCTCAATGCAACCCAATAAATTTATGAGGCAAAACCTTTTCTACTCTGAGAAATAAGTCTTGTCAGTCTGCACTGCATTGATAGCACCAGACAGATGGTGATGTTTGTGGATCTCCCCAGGCATTGTCAAACACCCTCAAAATAAAGTCAAAAGCTACTTATAAAATGGAGCCTCTCAGGATAAGGGTCTGTTTTACACAGTGTAGAGTAACTTAGTAGAGTAACTTAGTAGGGCTTCAGTGGGCCCTACACTTGTCATCCTGAAGGGCTTCTGGGCTGTCTTGTGTTCATTAATTGGTCTTCTGTAGTCTCCAAGGCTCTGTCTCACTTGAGACCTGGCCCAGCTCTCACTTGATATTGCTCATCTCAGCATTTATTCTTTCAGTCAATGACATTTGTCCCAACTGACATTTGATGCTCTTACCTGCCAGCCACTACTACCAAGTACAGAAGGAACTCAGAGAGGAAGGGGACATATAGTCCAGGAAGAGCAGGAGGAAATGAGAGAACAGGGCAGATCTGGGGAGCTGTGAGCAGTCAGGTACCATGAAACTGTGGCATGTGGTGGGGAGTACAGGGAATGGATGGGCTTCTGCACTGAGGCCAGACTGAAGATGGGTCTTTCTTGATTAGCTCAGAAGTTATGTCCTAGGCAGTGGGAGCACAGGGGATTAGGATCAGGGGGAGACATGGCCACATCTGGGCCAAATTTTTGTTATTTAGAAAGATTGTCCTGGCTGTAGAGGGATGGGGCACATTTAGGGAGGAGAGAGACTGGTCCAGATGAAATTGATAGTGGATTAAAGTGGCAGAATCGGTAAGGATGAGGGGAGGGGAGACTGGGGACAGGGGAGAGCTGAGATGGGCCATTGGCAGGGGCCAGGGCATGGCATTGAGCTCATCTCCAGGCTTCAGCCAGTGCCTAGTGCCTGTGCCAAGGCCCTCTTCGGTGCCTGGGGATAGCCTGGCATGCCTCACCTCATGCCCCAGCACAGATCTGAACTGCCAGCTTCCCTTGCTGGGCAGCATGTGTAGAACCATGTGCCTGCCTTCCTGTTGGTGCCTCCAAGTTCAAGACCTTGTCACAGAATCCAAGAACAGACCTTGGGATTCAGGGAAATCAGACCCAATCTCCTTCTCAGAATACTCCACCTGTGTGAGGTGGAGTAAGACACACTTGGGCCAAATCCTGACCCTGCCATGCTTGCTGGTGTGACATAGGGAAGACCGGGCTTTCCTCTGAAGAATGCGGAGTAGGCCTGAGCCAGAGGTTGCCTGCAAGGTGTCTTCCTCCTAACAGGACCCTTCTGCACTGCCTCCTTTCGCCCTTGACATGAAATCCATCTATAATGCTCCCTGCCTGTACTGCTGATTAGACAAACTCCATATAATGTTATAATTGCGATATAAAGAAGAAATGAAAGGAGGTAGCCTGTAAGTACTGTGTTTCCTTATGAGCATGTTCAGGCACCTTTGGCCGGGTGAAGTCAGTTGCTCACACCTGTGTGTATCATCATCCCTCTTGATGGCTGCAGACACACAAAGTCACAGGCAGAGTGGCTGAGGTGACGTGATTCTCTGAAATGGTGAACAACCCTTGGGCAGCTTCCAAACAAAACACAGTACAGTCTTTCCCTAATTTACATGGTAGTTCCAGGCCTGGAAATTTTAGTGTATATTACAACCATGAAAAAAGCACTTTGTTTCTGTGTAAAATGGACCTATGTTCTGGCTTCCATAACTGGATTGCTTGTTTACAGATATTTTGAATATCTGGCATGATACTGAACAGTTAGCTTAGGACTGACCCACCCTTGGCAGTAAGTTGGCCCTACCCTACTAAATGACAGTGGCCCCCAGGCACTATGACCAGCAGGAATTCTCTGAGTGATTTCCACTGTGCCCCTTGGAGTGGCCCTCTCCCAATCCCTGTTGCAGTGATGCCTGGGCTGAGGGTGTAGACTGGAGAANTAGGGGAGAGAGCGGGAGAGCAGCCAGCCCCACCCCCCAATCACAGGGCTTCCTGGGGGAGGGCCCTCAGATCTGGGGTGGAGCTAGGGGGATTTTTCAGCCTCCAAAACTGTGCCTTGCCCTGCAGGCTTTCCCAGCCTTTGGACCAATCTGTGGGACAAGTAATCTTTTCCACAGGGTCCAGAATTCTGAGCCTCTCGGAAGGCCAAGGAGCCATTCCCACTTCTTCCTCCCAGGCAATGTCTTTGCATGGTGCTGTTTCCTGGAGGTGGAGATGCCCTTCTTTATGGGGTGGTNGTAGGGACACTTCTTTCTTTGGCTAAACCCACTTTAAGTGGAAAGCATAGTATATGTTTACTGTTCCCACCCTATCAAGTGGTGGGGGAGGGGTGGCTCACTGCCACTGGCCATCACCAAGAGAGTATCTTAAATCACAGCTCAAGAGTGGTTTCTGCCAAATGTGTATTGCACTCCCTCCTTCCTGCCATCGTAATTTCAAAATACTGCCAGGGACTGACTGTGTTCTCTCATAGTTACTGATCCTTCTTGCAGACGGGAGGCATGGGCATCACCATCTCCATCCCTACTCTTAAGCTGTCTGGAGCCCTGAACCAACACCCTGTTGGTTGGCCCTTCTTCCTTCTTGGGTTTTACATATTTTCCAGCGGTTGGAAGGAACATCACAGCAGTGGCAAGAAGAACAACATGGGCATAGNAGTTAACTAATTAGCCTGTTTTAAAGGAAAAGGTGTTTAGAAAGAGGCTGAATTGTGAGGTCGTAAATACATACCTACGTTAACACTCATGGCTCTGGACTTGTCGTCCGTCTTCAAGTTTTATAGACACCAACAGCCTCTAGATTTCTTACCACCCTGTTACTATCCTTGTCTTCCAAACTTGGATAAAAACACATGACTTTTGATGACCATTACTGTTCTCCCTGGGTCAGGGGACTCCTGTGGGCTTCCAAGTGTCCAAGAAAATACAGGATGGGATCGGAGAGCATGGAGCCTGGTATTGTTGACTCTCAGGCCCATTTTAATGGAGATAGTGAGCTTTGTGGACCTGTAGCGTCATGGGTGAGAGAAACGTGAGTGCTAGGCTCACAGATGCCTAGAGAACTCAGCTTTTCAGTTTTGGAACCGTGGTCACTCAGCATGATTGAACAGAACCTGGGTGCTAAGGAGTGTCGGGATTTATTTACTAGGCTGCCCTTCTCCATCCCTAGGAGGTTCTCCGATTCGCTGAGGACATGTTTTCTTTCCTTTGGTCCCTAACACTCTCAGATGTCCATTGCCACAAAGAGGCATTTAGCATCTTTTCTGCCGGGGTTGGTTAGTGCCCCTGTAACAGGGACTGAGGGGTTCCCTGAAAAAGAGGGTCCTGGGCCCAGGGAAGCCCTGGTGGTGTTTCTACCCCAGTAGCCAGATGTTTCAGGCTCCTCTTAGGCTGTGTTCTGCTACCCTTCTCTCTTGGTTGCTCNTGCTGGGCCAGGGGACAAGGGGAGTTTGCAAACTGAGCGGCCTGGAGGACAGTCACTGACAAGCCAGGCAGCAGGAATCTAATTCAAGCCTTTGATGTAGCCTCACGGATTGTTTATTCATTTCAAAAACAGTATGTAATATTTTGGTATGTATAGTAGAGAGATTAAAAACCTATTTTAAAATTTATACACTGTAAAATTTACCTATGTTTGTGGACAGTTGTATGAGATGGGGCAGTGCCTAAGTCACCTTACCTGTGTTCTCTGTCCTAAAAGGGAGCTGAGAAAATGAGAAACCCTTAGTCCTTAAGCCATACCTCTGGGTAGCTGCCCGCCCTTCTGAAATCTTTTCTATGCAAAGCCAGACTGGAGCCCATGNCCTGTCATATCTGCCACTCCCTGCTCAGCATCGAGTGGCTTCCTGCCAGGACAGACTAAAACCAGCACTGTTGTCACCACACAGAGTCCTGCAGGACAGTCCCAGCTTCTTCTGTGGCTTCGCCAGCCTTTCTGATGCATACTGGGCTTCTTGTGCCTTCCTGTGTTCCTTTTCTGGAGAACACAATGACCTTAGGGCCTTTGCTTGCTATGCTCTCTGCCTAGAATGCTCTTCCGTACATGGCCACGCAGCTTCTGCCTTCCACATGGCCTCTCGGGTTCTACCTTCCCTTCCCTCGGGCCCCTGCCCAGACACCTTCCCTGACGCTGACTGCTTGGCTTCTCTTCATTCTCTAGTTCTTACCTTTGTTTTCACTCACAGCATGTTCTATCTACCTGGTATTGAAGGGTTAATTTATTTCTAGTTCTTACCTTTGTTTTCACTCACAGCATGTTCTATCTACCTGGTATTAAAGGGTTAATTTATTTCTTCACCTTTGAAATTGTCTTCTCTCCTACCAGAATGCAAGTACCATAAGAGTCAAGATTTTTCTTTCTTGTTCAGCACACTGATGGTGCCCGGGGCAGAGGAGAACTGTATTTCTGGTACCCCATCCTGGCACACAGTTAGGTATTCAGTGCATGTGTGTTAATTGTTAACATTTGATGTATCAATCCCTTTTCCATTATTTTTAAACCATCAAGACTTTTAATTTTTTTAAATATATGGAATTTAAAATCCTGCCCTTTTCTGGTGTTTGCTTTTGTGGCACTGGGGATTAAGCTTGAAGCCTTGAGTATTCTAAGCATGTGCTCTGCCACTGAACTGTATCCCCAGTGGCCTTTTTATTGAAAGTAACTTTTAAAAATGTCTTCTCTTGTGATGCAGATTTTACATAAATCCAGGAAAAACTATGGTACAATGCCTTGTGGTGAGGCAAATTCCTCTACTGCGTGTTTGCCACTGGCAGCTGCTTGGTCCGGTGTCTAGCTTCTTCAAGTGAATATTGAGGGTCCCCTCCTTCACAGAGGCCGGGCTGGCAGAGGGTGTGCTTGGGAAATGATTCCTTCATAACTTGTGAGACGGTCTCATTTCCTTGTCTCATACATACTTCGTGATTAATAGGCCATTCAGTAAAAAACACACTTAAGTTGGGGGAGAAACTACAAATGTCATTCACAAACGGCATTTTTAAGCAAGTGAAGCTTTCAAATCAGGCCTTCTGCATTGTGGTGGCATCTCACCGTATCAAGTCTAATGCCTATCAAATTTTGTTTATTTTCTGTAGTTGACTCATCCATTCTGTTGGACATAGAAAAGGTCTCCTGTTCTTTTCTATTACTCTAAACTGTTAAACTAGCAGATTTTTGTTTCGGGGTGAGGTGGGGAAGGAAGGAGGAGTGTAGGGATGCTCATGGCGCTGCATGTGCATAGCTGTCCCAGGAGAGTTGTCAGGAGTATGTGTTCTTCTTCTGCATGGTGNTAGGGATCAAATGCAGGTTGTCAGGCTGCACAGCAAGCAACGTTACCCACCAAGCCATCTCACTGGCTAACTTTGAATTCTAAGTGGAAATACCCAGAGTCATACTCAGAGGAAACAGGAGTGCTGNTGATATCATAAAGTGATAGTGCCTTTTTGGACAGTAAGTAGGGCCATGCTTAAAATTGTGCATATCTGGACTCAGCAACCATGCATATCCAGAAAATTATCCTAAGGCTATAAATATGGATAAATATAAGATAAGTGATTGTAACATGGCTGTTTTTTGGTTTTTTCTCTTTTCTAAACAATTTTAACTATAACTAAAGGAAGAAAGTATGTACAGCCATGAAATAGAATAATGCATGGTCATGACATTATTTTTTGGAAGAGTATTTTCATATCTGGCCTGTGACAAACTGGCTTGTATCAGACTAAGCTTCTGTCTTGATCTGATGTGTGTTGTTACCATCCAGAACCTAAGAATGAGTCACTTAAACTGAACAGAATTTATTCACTCATGGTTCTGGAGGCCAGTAACTCTAATATTCAAGTGCATTTGGCAGAAATCTTGTTGCTTCTTCATGTCATGGCAGAACGCAGTGCACAGCTGGGGACGGGGAGTAAACAGAGGGCAAGGGAGAGCAAGAGGGGGCCAGCCCACTCTGTATGATGTTGACTAGACTCCTACTATAACAAACCCACTTCCCAGAAAAAGGCATTATCCTTTCATAAGAGTAGAGTCCCTGTGAAATAAACACCTGCTGTAGATATCAGCTCTTAATACCACACAGCAGGAATTACATTTCAACATGGTGGGTTTTGGGGGGTAGGNTGCATTTAATCCTTAAAGACATTAAAGAGCCACCAAACAGCCAGGATCCAAAGGACCAACATATGGGAGAGAAGAACTCTATACTGAGGTGACGATGACATTGGATGTCACATCTTCCTTTCAGGCAAGAGATGCAGAGGCAAAAGTCAGTGAACTCAAGGGAGCTTTTTGCAGCTTTACTGTGCACATAGACTCTTGATTGGAGTTAGGGCTACCGGGATAGGCAGAACCTGGAAGGTTCTTCCCAGGGAGACAGATATGCTGAAATCTAACTCTGTCATTCCATATTGCTTTTTCTACCCCTCATATTTGCTGATGCAGAAGAGGCATAGGCAAAGTGTGAGAATGTGAGCAGAGCCTGGCAGTTAGAGGCTGAGAAGCTAGGCAAGCTTTCAATGGCTTCAAGGTCTAGGAAGACAGATATTGAAGTTCAGAAGGAGGAGCCTGACATCCTTTGCCTTTGATTGGAGCCCCTGAAGGGTGGCACCCTAGGAGAAAGGATAAGCTAGACCCACAGCAACAGAAAGCCAAGGCTACACAGAGATAGGACCAAAAGTGGGAAACACAACACAGATTCAGAAGTGGTCCAGATGCTGGTGTTATTAGACACAGGAGAGTGGACAGGATAGGATAGAATAAGAGAATTAAAATAAGGGGGGGATGTCAATGAGCATGTGTTGTCGGGGGGTGGGGGTGGAGTTAAGAGTCCTGTGCTCTTGCCCTGCCAAAGTAGGGAAAAAACTCATCTATTAGACACTACTGTGTCAAGGTAACTGAAAAGTAGAGGAAGGTGTATCTGACGAGCTAACAGAGGCAGAAAACAGAATGAATAATAAAACCACTTAATAGGAAAGAAGTTGAGGATGAAGAGGAAAAATATAGAATAGATGGGATAAATAAATTNATAGTAAGATTGTAGATTTAATTCAGAACATACGATAATTACATTAAATATAAGTGGTGTAAATGGGCTAAATATTCACATGAGAAAGGTTGCCAGAGTGCATAAAACTTACTTCATAGAATATTGTATTAACAAGGTTTTGTTGGCTGTAACAGGTGTTAAACACCTGCTCACAAGTGCTGAACATTGCTCCCCGTTTCTGCTTGAGGGTCCTGGTTTACTGATGCTGTCCTCACATCAGTTCCCTCTGAGACATAATGGCTTCTCCTTGAACAAGATGGCATCAACTACTTTCCAGTGCTACCCACATTCACATGCAGGAGAGCAGGGCGTGCTTCCTCCAAGTCATGAAGTAGAAGCTCCAGGCTTCTGACCTAAAACAACTTGCGTTATATGTCTGTGCTATTCAGGAGTAAGGAGAACAGTGAGAGCAGACCAGTGTCCAGTGCCTGCCATATGTCAGGGTCTACACTGGGCACCTCAGGAATGGTTTCATCTTCATACGCTGTGCCATAGAGAAAAGAAAGCATGTGCTCTACACAAGGTCACAGAGCTGGTGAATGACAAAGCCAAGATTAAAACCTGGCCAGACTGGCCCAGAGTCTACACTGCATCTGCCAGCAGACTCTCCTCTTCTCATTTTCAAGCTCTGTAAATAGGGCAATCTTTCCTATCTCTCTCAGTGAGGGGAAGGGATGGACTGGATCCTGGGGGATGTGGACTGAGTGTGTTCTCTTCCTCCAGGTTCACGGGTTGCAGTCCTAACCCTCAGTGTGGCTGCATTTGCAGTAGGGAAGCGATGAAGGTTAGATGGGCTCATAAGTGTAGGGTCCTGACCAGCAGAACTAGTAGGTTCATAAAAAGACCAGGGTGCTCCCTGCTCTCTCTCTCTCTGAGCATGCTCCAAGGCCAGGCCGTGCTAATCCATGGTAAGAAAGTAGCACCTGCAAGCTGTGAAAAACAGCCTTCACCAGAACCCAAACTGCCTGGGACTTCAATCTAAGCCTTCTAGTCTTTAAACTTGTGAGAAAATAAAATCCAGTTGTTCANCCACTCTGGCTGTGTGCTTGCTGTAACAGCCACAGTAGACTCACACACACTGGGAGAGNGATGGGGATGGGCTGCATCTCTCCTATGGCCTTGATATTGGAGCAGCCTTTCTGGTATGGTGGAACTCGCTTTGTATGCTGACAGCTGTTTATNATGGCGTGACCATAGACATGTCTTATACTCTGCCTCTGGAAAACATGAGTTAGCCTATGTTGTGGACAGAGCCAAGGAGTACACAGGACACATAACGGGAAAGTCATCATCTTTGGTATTCATCATTAGATGGAAAAGACAGGACAAGAGAATATATTGATCCTGAATTTTACAAGTAAAAGCTGTATGCAGATACATGGGAAAGAACTGCCAGGCTTTTTTAAAAAAAACAAAAACAAAAAAATCCTATTTGCTCCATGTCCAGTGTGGCTCTCTGGGTAGTAGCTGTTGACTTTCTCATTATTGCTTATCTTCATTTTTAATTTCTTTATGCTTTACAATTAGTATGTAAGAATGTGAGGAAAGAATTGGCCCTTCTGTGTGTTTGTATGCCGGCATGTTTATGTTCACGTGTGTAACCATCTTAGGCTGTCCATGGCCTGTCTGGCCTGGAACAGAGCTGTGGGTTTGCTCAGTTTCTGTGCCGTGCCATCTTGAGGTGAGCTGGCTCAGGTTTTATTGGCCTGAGTCCCTATAAATCTAGCTTAGCTTTAAAGGGGAATTTATGGGGTTCTTGTGGTCTGGGATAAGAGACGGTGGGCGACTTTAAGCCTGGCGCAAGAGCTCAGCCATCAGGAGCAGCTGCTGTGGAGGCTGTGTCCAGGTTACAGTCCCCCTGGTAGCTGTGAATACCCTGACACTCCAGCAAGTGAATGGGCCTCGGCTTCCTATCTTGCTAGGATGTGGGGATGCAGAAGAAACCTGGCCTTCTACCTCTCACTGCTTCTCCTTAGCCATCCCAGCTGCACATCGGTGTCTCCCGTGCTAGAAGAGGCTAACAAAGCAGGCTGCTGAGGCAGGAATGTCCTGAGAAGTTCTTTGTGCTCTGCCTCTTNTGTGTCCCCTTAGGTGAGCTACTCACTGAGACTGGGAATAGGAGGCACCGAGTCCTCTGTGCTCTGTGATGCCTCTGCTGCAGGGCCTGGCACATGAAATTCAATTCTCATGTTCCCACTGCTCAGAGGAGAAAGCTGAGGCTCAGCATAGCCTGTGCTCACTCACACTCCTGGGGAAGGGCTGCTGGCAAGGCACACCCTGGCCTGAGGCTGCCCTTTTGTGGTCACTGGCACTCACTGCCCAGGAGAGAAGGCTTTATCGCCATGCCTGTCAAGAGACCAAAACACAGGGACCTTTTTCAGAATGCCAGCTGCACCAGAAGCTATGCCAGGGGCTCTGCTCTGCAGGCATTGTCTCCTTCAGTGTGCACAGCCCCCTGCTGCATCTGAGATTCTAAACCCCATTTTGCATAGGAAGAAACTGACTCACCCTGAGTCAGGTGNCCAGGAAGGCAATGGTGGACTTGGACTTTATCTTAGGTGTGTGTGCTGAGGCTGCTCAGTTCCTCTAAATCACATGTCTGACAGAGTAGGCATGAGAGTAAACTTGACAGTTCACAGACAACCATTCTCTCAGCATTTCCAGCCACCTGCTTCGAACCTAACTGTGAGCTCAAATGAGGGACACACACTCAGCGGGGGCTCAGAGATGTCTAGAGAACCTACCTGCTGGGTAAGATGAACAAGCCCCTTCTTCCTCCGCAGCTGGGCCCCTGTTTTCTGTATGGAGTAGGCTGGGCCAGTTCACATCTGGAGCTAGGCCTGCTAACAGTTCTGAGACTTAGATCTTTGGCCTGGGGCTATGGCAGGCTTTGGGAGGAGGTGGAGCTTTAACTGTTCCCACAAGCCAGTGTGGCAGTACAGCCTGTGTGTGTGTGTGTGTGTGTGTGTGTGTGATATAATCCAACTCTAGGGATAGAGATAAGATGTGAAGTACAGGCTTGGACTGTGTGCACGGGGCACCTGTGTAGTAGCTACTCACAGGGCTTCTATGAACTGAGTGGTGGGGAGCTCCTAGAGGGCTGAGACCAGGAATGTTCTGGAGGAGAGAGACTTCCACAGGGCTCTGGATTGATAAGGACATGCCTTAGAGAAACATTGTGAGAATGAGAGGTAACACCCAGATGGATGGGTGAGCCCAGGCTGTGGGNCCCTAAATGAGAGGTAACACCCAGATGGATGGGTGAGCCCAGGCTGTGGGGCCCTAGAGCCAGGCTGGAGCCCCATCCATCTCTATGCCCACCAGGGCCAGCCTTGGCATGAGTGGTTGACTTTCCATTGCAGCACCACTTGTAAATGTCTCCCCACTTTGTAGATGTAGGAAAGTGTAGCAGTTGCGGACTGAATCCTTGGCACCTTCAATGATCGTCAGACTAACAGCCCTGGTTGCCTTTCTTATCATGTGATTAAATACCTGTACAGACTTAAGGAAGTTTAATGTTTCAGCTCACGGTTTCAGCCAGTGACTGAGAAGACACGGAGGCGGGAACATGAGGCAGCCATTCACATCATTGCAGCAGAGCACTTGGGCCAGAAGCCAGGCCTCACAATAACCCTCAAAAGTCTGTCCCAAATGTTTCACCACCTCCTAAAACTGTACCACTGACCGGGGACCAAGTATTCAAATACATGAGCCTGTGAGGGACATTTCATATTCAACCTATCACATCCCGAGAGCCAGGCATCTGTCTTTCCAATGAAGTCCCATTAGAAGTGCAGCCGGTGTTGTTTTGGTTCCTCTGTGGCAGAGTGGAGTAGCCGTGACTCCCCAGTCAGCCGCTGGATGTTTACAGGTTTGCATTTTACAGAAATACTTTGGTGGCTAAGTCAGTCAGGCACTTCTGAGCTCTGTCCTTGCTGTGTGGACTTGGGCCGCTTACTTGCTGCTCTGAGCCTGCCTAGCCAGCTCCTGAGGGCTGCAATGAAGCTCACAGTTGAGGACTGTGAAGATTTTATGAACTGTGAAGTGTTTTAACCTGTCCCTGGCCGGGTACCTGGTTGGTTCTGAAAACCTGCTTGGAAAATAGAAGTCAGTTAGCATATAGGCTTTTCTGGTCCCTGCAGATGGCTGCAGGAGGCATCCCTAGGCCTTGGATGCTGAGGGCAGCAGGTTTCAGCATGATGCCATGTTCTGTGGGAGTCACCCTGGGTATGGTTCTACTTTATATTCAAGGCATTATGGTAACTTGCAAAGCTTCTGGGTATACAGCGAGAGCCACTTGCTTCAGACTGGCTCGTTGGGGCTTTGTTCATGCTGCTGAGCCCTGCATTTAGTAAACCCTAAGCCTGGGAGTTTGTCCCTCAGAGTCTGGCTTTGGACCATCTAGCCCTGGCCTGCCTGGGGATGAACTGCTTCTCAGAGCCCTGCCTGAGCTCCAGGAAGCACGGAGTAAGTAACNAGCATCATTCTTACCCTTTGAGCGTTCAGTATAAGCTAAGTCCCTGTCATATTCATTCTGTCATCTCCCTTGTCGCCACAACCCTATGAAGTAGGTGTGGGCACCACGTACAGACANAAAAACTGAGGCTAGACTGGGAAACCAGACCAGTTTCTTACCTGGTTTCAGAAGTGCCACACAAAGTTCTTTTCTTTTTAGAGCCTGTTTCTTCATACACTAACAGAATAAATGGTCAGTTCCAGTCCCGACTTTGTAGGATTTCTCACCATTTGTCAAGGGGCTTTGTGTGCTTGGAGAAAGCCAGGATGTAGGGTCCATTCTTGGCTTCCATNGCCTNGAAGGAGACACAGCTGCTGGGTGGCCCACTTTGTCTGGATACTCCTACATTAGGGCAGCAGGGCACTAGATGGACAGTTCACATTCTCCCACTTGCCAGAGAAGATCCATCCCCCCTCCTGGAGACAAGTATGAACAGGAGCAGGCCTACTCTGGGTCTCACGGCACCCTTGGGGATGGAGAAAAAGACTCCACCAGAGAGGAGACAGCGCCTACATTTGTTCCAGAAGACCTGGTGTCTGGCCCTCAGGGGTGGACATATCTCTGGGGCATAGATGACAGCCTTTGGTTTAAGATCTGGCCTTTGAGGCAGTAAGAGACCTAGAGTAGTTTGTCATGGACTAGAGCTCTAGCTGTGCCTGTGGTTGCTATGTGGCCTTGGGTGACCAATTGTCAACTCTGGTGCTGAGCTCTGCCAAGTTCAGAGGTCAGACCTTCCCGCAGGGCCTGGTGGAATACAGGAGACAAGGACTTGAGTAGGCTTGGGTCACCAGCCAATGCTGACTTCGACCTCAGAGCCTCTCCCCTCCTTTCCAGCATCAATTGTTTGTTTATTACATGGAGAGCTCTTCCTGACTCCAGCAGAGAAGCAGCTAAAAGGTCCAACCATTGATACACTGTTTGTTGCTGATGGCTCTAATCAGCTTAGCCTGTCTTTCCTGTATGACCTTGACAAACCAGTTAACCCTACTCTGTCTGCTATACTGGAGTCCTGTTTGGGAACACTTGGTGGTGGGGGTTCAGGCGGGNAGGACAGGGNGGGATGGGACAACACTTGGGTCTCAAAGTCCAAGAGGTCTGGGCTTGGATTGTGTTCCCGAGCCTGATGAGAGGCCCTCCATCTCTTCAGCCCAGCTGGAAAAAACAAAAACAAAAAACAAAAAACTGCCACAAGGCTGTCCTCAGATGGGTACCAGGAGGCTTGAGGAGGAAGGGCTGAATAAATGCAAGGCCTGTCACCACTGCTCCTGAAGTCCANCTTCTTTCTCTACACTCTGCCTTGTGCTTNCAGGAGGAGGTACATGACNCAGAGGGCTTGGAAGGTCCTGGAAGGAAGCTTAGAACCACCCTAACCTCCAGGATCTGGGAGAGATCCTGGCAGAACAACCCCCTGTGATGCTCTCTGTTCCAAATGCTATTAATGGTCATAAAATTATCCACAGTTTTTTGGAGGCCAGTCCCAGGGTTTGCCTCAGTGGGACAATAAAACTGCATGCAGAAACGATCTGGAAAAGGCGAGGACGGCCAAGCAGAGCCGGAGTTAAATGAACTGCAGCCTGCTCTCATTAGCTNGGGCCGTTCACATGTTACCAGGGATTTCTTTTTAATTAAAAAACAACCAAGTTATTAAAGCATAACCCTAAGAAGGGCTGGCTGGGCAGCCGCNGAATCCAGCAGAGCGAGCGGTCCGCACAGCAGGACAGGCCAGTGCTGCCAGGGAAATGGCATGAAACAGATGGTATCTGGAGCCCTCTCCCAACCCGGGGCCTTGAAAATTGTGCCTTCTCATCTGTACACTGTGAAGTGCTGTTCAGAGCTGGGGAGAGTTAGTACTGTCTGTCATTGGCNACATGGTCCCAGCTCAGCTAGGACTGGGAATGCTATCTTAAAAGGCCACTTCTTATCACACAGAAGCTATAGTGTGGGGTTGGGATCTGGCAGACTCAGNACAGGAGCCCAGCACAGATTTCTAGCTNTGTGTTCTTGAGTGATCATTGTAATTTGCATGAACTAGAAATAAGAATACTCATATCACCCTGGCAGGCAGTGGGGGAACCCACAGCGTCATATATGGCCTCATCGCTGTCCTTGTCCTTAGCTTAGGGATTGCCTGTTCTCTTGCTCAGGGTTGACAATACCTAGACTACTTGGGCTGTTAGTAATATTTTATCACGTCTCTAGGGCATTTTAAGGTTTCAAAGTGCTGTGTAACCTAAGAATACTCTCCATTCCTAGGGCTCCTGTAGGTGCTGGCACTGTGTGTGTACCCAGAAGAGCACTGGGGGGCAGACACACATTGGGAATGCGCCTAAGTTGTAGAATGGGTTCTGGAAAGTGAAGAGGCTCATACCATGATCCTCAGGCCCCAAAGCGTTAACCCCGGAAGTGACAGGGCATAAAGGCCAAAGGAATAATTTCCAGATTAACTGCCATTGCCCATAGATGAACAGCTCTGGTTGAGGGACAATGGGAGAGGCTTATAATAAGCAAGCGTGTCCGACATTTTTGTTCACTTTATGGGGTTCTTAGGGCCATTCCATGCCTCCGCTGAGGCATTCACAGAACCTATAAGCAGACAGGAATGTAGAGTGTAGGATAGTTTGGCCATCAGAGAACCACAGGACACAGAGATGAATAACCATACTGTCTGTGGCGTGATGTGATTTGGGAAGCAGTATANAGGGGGCTTTGGTACCAAATGGCTCTAGATAAAGGTGAACAGACACTTCTGTCTTGACACGTGTGCCCAAAACATCTCCAGTTCCAGGGCCCACTGGTGCAGCATCACCAGTTCAACCACTGAGGCAGACCCAGGATCATAGCCCCCAAGTCCAGCACATCAGAACCTGAGCCCCTGCCCAGGGTCTGAGTTCTCGCTCTAAGGAAGTTGTGGATAACAGTCTGCGGGCATCGAGGCACCATGGGTTTGGGTCACCAGTGTGTCTTGCTCCTGGAACAGTGCCTGATTCACAGAATCCACTGTTTGCCGACAGTCGTTCAAGCAGTGGAGCTTAGTGTGCACACATGAGAGCTGAAGACTCACATCACAGTTTCTGCCAAGTGATTCTGAGAATCAAATAAGGTGTTCAGGGCTCTGCCCTCTCCCCAAGCTCTGTAGCTGTTCATTCACCTGTCTCCTCTTTCCTGTTGTTTCTGCCTAGTGAACGGGAGCTATGGGCACTGCTCAGAGAAGAGTCTGCTGGACCTGGACCTGGCTGAGGGTCCCAGCCCCTCCTGCCACCAGGGTCTGTTTCTCCCTGCAGGGACTCCACCGCCCCGGGGTCATCCCCCTGTCTGCGAGAGGCTGCTTCATTTCCCCCACCCTAACAGGTATGTGCCCATCCTGTCCACCTCACCTTGTCTACCTGGCCAATGGGACACACAGAGAAACTGAGGCACAAAAGGGCCAGGGACATGTCTGAGTCTGTTGACACAGNGGTGCCTCGTATAGGCCCACCTTGTTTTGCCAGGGAACTCTTAGGGTCACGAAGATGGTTTAAATGAGGTGTGTGTCCCTGTTTCACAAGCTAAGGTGTCTTCCTCTCTGGCAGAACATC
The DNA here is from genome assembly GCA_001675575.1 of Neotoma lepida. NCBI lineage: Eukaryota > Metazoa > Chordata > Mammalia > Rodentia > Cricetidae > Neotoma > Neotoma lepida. Next base: position 42,084 of record LZPO01034880.1, on the reverse strand, counting down.
GGGAAATTCCTCAGCCAGAATTTGCACAGTTCATAGTGAAACCTCTGCTACCTTACCCTTTCCACTTGCATGTTCTGGTGGGAGCACACTACTGATCCCTGGGGGCAGCATGCCTGGAGCCTGCTTCACAGGCAAGAGGCTCTNGATACTGGTCCACATACTAGCTTGTCCTCTACTGCTCCAGCCACATAGTGNCTGCCCTGTGCTAAGTGTTTGGCCAGTGCTGGAGTCCTTGGGGTAGGGGCAGGGATCTCCATTCCAGGAATGCTGAACAGTGGGAGACATTACTAGATAGGAGGANATTGAGAATTTCAATTCCCTGTGGCTTTCTTTGATATCAGTGAGACTTCTAATTTGAAAGAGTTTATTCATTTGGTCAGGCTGTCATAATAAATGTCATAGACTGTTGACATTTATTTCTCACAGTTCTGGGGAAGCTGGGAAGCCCAGGATCAAGGGTTGACAGGTTTGGTTTCTCCTGGCCTGTCCCCTTGGCTGTGAGGCAGTCACATGGCCATCGCTTTATCTCTGTGGTCTGTGCTCCTGTCTTACAAGGGAATCAGACCATAGTATATAGTATATAGACTATAGTAAGGACCTTCATAACCCCATTTAGTTTAATTTCATGCTTAAGGCCCTGTCTCCAAGTTCAAGTACTTGGAAGGTTAGGCTTCCAACCTAGAAACTGGGAGAGGGCAGTTCNGTCTATAACAGGAATAAGTATCTTTTAGGCTTCAAGTTGCCCACTAGCTAGTCACATGTGTCTGTTGCCTGGATTAATCACCGAGGCTCTGNCAGGACACTGTGTCTGGGGGGTGGGGGAGAGATGAATTCTGTGTTGGGCTGTGCCAAACCAAGGTGTGATTGAGGGGTGTTTGTTTGTTTTAATTTTGCTAAAATTAAATCAGAAACACCNTTTGTCTTTTTAAATACCATTTTGACAGTAGAAGGCACAGGAGAGTCTGTATCCAGAGTCCTNTACTGGTTCAGTGTTGGCTGCACAGCCTCTGGATTGGCTGGATTTGAGCGGACACCTTTAGATCCCTCATTTTCTAAAAGAACACGGCCCCATTCTAGACCATGCCTGATTCTAGTCCTGCCCCTCTAGGGTGGGCCTTCCTCTGCATTCTGTTACCCTCCTCTGCCTCTACCTCTTGCTCTTCCACCTGGGCTCTTTCAGTGGCCACCTGCTAGTCACCTTGCCTGCAGCCTAGTTCCCAGTGTTAATGACTGCTGCCTGTGAGTACCGTCTCACTGGGTCCCACAGTCCTGGGCCCAGGTCCCCCTGCTGCCGAATGGCTGCCATGAAGTACTTACTACGAGTCATTGAGTCATCGAGTAGATAATGACCTCCTTAGCCCACAAATGGCATGATGGAAACTGAGGCNGTGAGGATGTGTGATTGATGTCACTAGTCCAGTAACATCCATCTGTGAGGCAGTGCAGAGGTTTGAGTAACATTAGCAATATCCCAATTTTGTCATTTCTGTGCTTAAAATGGGTGTCCTCCCCACCCCTAGTATGGTCAGTATAATGTTCCGGTGAGATCCTGTCCTACTTCCGTTACTAGCTACCCAGGGGAACCTTAGGAAAGATCTACCTGGCTTCTAGAGCCCTTTTCTTGATCTGTGAAGTACAGAGAAGCACACAGTAAAGAGGCCTCTTGTAGAACCAGGAGGCCTTGGCATCAGGCCCCAGCTTCCTACCCCTCTGCTACTTCTGTGACCTTCTGGCTCTGTGCTGAGTGGGCCCACATGTTTGCAACTTTAGGCNTTGGCCTTTCAAAGCCCCCCCCTCTTCTTTTTGATGGAATTCCAATATTTCTCAGCAGAATGTTCATGCTCTCTCAGGGGGGCAGCTTCCCAAAGACAGAGCCTAGACTTCAAGTCACCTGTGTCCTCAGCATCACACAGCATTGAGTAAAGAGGCCTCAGTCCAGGCTACAGGCTCTGAGGGCACAGAAGCATGAGCCTCCTAGGTGTGAGGACCTTTCCCCACCCCACACACCTCTATTGCAAAAGCTGATTACTCAAATTGAACAACTTTGCAAAGTGTCCAAGACACTTGTCAAAAGGAGGTTTACACCTTTGACTTAAAACGTTGATGCCCTAAAGAAATAACATGGTTCTCACAAAGTCATTTGACAGNTAAGATGCTGGCTTCCCAGTAATGGCATTGTGAGAGTCCTGGGATTCTGGCTCATAAAGGCCCAGGTGTCTGCTCCTGCTCCATCACCTTTGGCTTTGCAGGTACAAGCCTGTATAAAACAGGTGGCATGTGTCCTTTAAAGGTTTGGTCCTGCACCAAGTAGAACTTAGTGCCCATCATCCCACTGTTAAGATAGGAGTCAGTCCTCGGGGTGTGCCTGGTGCATCTGGCTCTTAGCCACTGTGCACTCAGAGCCCTGGGCTCACAAATTCTAGGGAGAATTCTAGAGCTCAGTCCCAGAGTGACCAGAACCACCTGTCAGGCCACGCAGGGACAGGGAGACAAAGCCAGACCGTGCCACACCCATGAGCCCTCAGGCTGGAACCTCCCACTCTTCCCACAGAGGCCATTCTGAGTGCTGTCAGTTATGTTCCTAACTCAGCCAGATGCTGAAGCCATTTGCTGGTGTCGGCTCATTGACCTGGAGCCATTTGTAAAAGCTCCAGACTTGTGCTTCCCACTGCCCTGTCTGCCAGCCTTCCTCTGCCAGCACTGTGCCCCTCTAAAGCAGCCGCTGTGGTTTCGTTTCTCTAAATTTTACAAAGTCCCTACGTTCATATTCACTCTTTCAATAGAACTTGCTGCTGGCTATGGCAGGCCCAGTGTCCTCACCCCTGGGGATGGGACGTGCATTTGCTCCTCAGCAGAGATGCCAAGAGGAAAAAGCTTAATGGACAGTTGCTTGGTGTCTAAGAGGCAGACATTTCCCTCCTGTCTCCGTTTATGGAGAGCTTGCAGTCAGTTCTGCACAGGAGATGGAAACTGGGCTCCTGGTCCAGGCCTGGCACTGGCTTGCTACTGCATGATGGCNCAGGCCCTAAGCCTCAGGCCCTACTCCCTCCACTGATCCTTCAGTGATCCAGAGTGAGAGGCCAAGCTCTGAGTGCCTCAGGCTCTGACTTTCCCTCCCTGTCACTCCCATTCTCTCCACCCATTGTCTAGAGCTCCTGGAGTCAGAGGGGCAGGGCTAGGTCTCAAGGCTGTCTTGAAGAGCTCAGCTCTGGCTGTGAGAGCCAAGGAACAGTGGTCTTGCAGAAGCAATAATAATGATACCATGGCCTAACCCTCTCCTTCCCAGAGAGCTGACCCTTAAACCCAGCCATCACCTTCATAGTTTTACGTATAGTAGTTTGGTTCCTGTCTCACAGATGAGGAAGCAGAGTCACACAAGGCTTGCTAGTCAGGCTCTGAGCATATGACCAGGCCTTTGGTTCCCATAGCAACTGGTAAGGTGCTTCTGCCAGTATCACCCTCCAGGTCTCTCCCATCTTCAGTCTTCTGGTGACAGTCTTGCCCTGATATTTCTCCCTGTATCTTACCTTGTCACCACCCACAATGGTGGACAGGTCTGGGCAGAAATTCCCTTGCCTCCCTAAATGTGGCCTCCTATAAAGGGAGGTTGAAGGGCTCTCTTCCACTGAGGAAGCTGTGGACCATGCACGTGGTAAAGATGGCCTCTGTGACTAGCCCACGTCCTGCCATTTTCATGATCAAGAACAGGATTATTTGGTTATTGCTGAGGATAGAGGCCCCAAACTTGCCCAGAATGAAGCAATTTGCCCAAGTTTGCCATCTAGAATGGAGCTGACCCCAACCTCAGACCTGGTCTCCCATGTTTCTCCTCAGAACTGCAGCTTCACAAACTCACATCTGAGCTCAAAATTCTGGGCCACCCTGCTCAGGCTCTTGTCCCCTCACTCGGACTGTGCCTCAAGCTCCCANCCTGTCACACTGACTATGTGTGACTAGGTAGACAAGCTAGGCAGGACTAAATGTCATTAAATGAAGGAAAGATTACAGAAATTGAAATTTTAAGGGGCATGTAAGTGGAATTTAAACCCTGCTGGACCTGAAAACTCCTCAAAATGCTAACCATAGCCTTTTGTCCACAATAGTCACTTGAAGGTCACGGGGGAAGGTCAGGGCTGACCCCAGGGAAGCTGGGAGGCAAGCAAGATTGTGACAAGCAGTGAATGGGCCAGGTTCTGGCCAAGGGTTGTATCNTTCCCGGGGTCCTCATTCATCCCCGGGTTAGCCTTTCTGCCTCCTCCATCTCTCTCTAGGCTGCCTCTTCCTCCTCTTGCTTCTCTACTTCCCACCTCTTGTCTGTCCTTGGCACAGCCAGTTCTGGTCTTTCATACTCTGTCTCTTAACCTCCACTTCTTCCTTGGACCCCTCCAGGTCTCTGTCCTCTACTTCCCATCAGTCCCGCAGCTGCAGAGTTCCTGCCTACCTTTCCTAATCACTCTGGCCACTGTCTTCCAGGTCACCCAGACCTCAGGCTACATATGTGAATGGCAGCCTCCCAGCAGCTCAACACATCAAGCAGGAAGCCCTACCTGACTACCAGGCCATGGCCAGTGCCCACACACCCCTGCCCACCCACTGCCGGGCCCCATCTTCCACAAGCCTGCAGTCAGAGCTGGACTTCCCAGGCCGAGGCCTCACTAACCCTGCACCTTCCTGCTACCTTCTGGGCAATGAACCTGTCTCGGGCCTGGGTCCCCAACCTGAGGGCCACCTCCCTGAGGGCAGCCTGAAACGCTGCTGCCTCCTGGGCCTGCCCCCCACCTCTCCAGCCTCCTCCTCACCCTGTGCCTCCTCCGACATCAATCCTGTCATCCACTCTTCCCAGACAGCTCTAGTCAGCTGTGTAAACGGACTCCGAAGCCCACCTTTACCAGGAGATCTGGGGGGCCCTCCCAAGCGACCACAGCCTGAGCCTGGGCCTGCACCCAGTGACAGCCATGCAGGCAGCTTGCAGCTTGAAGCATGCCGGAAGTCAGGCTTCCTGAAGCAGGAGCCCATGGACGAGTTCTCAGAGCTCTTTGCTCCTCACCAGCAGGGCTTGCCACCCCCCTACCCCCTGCCTCAGTTGCCAGCTGGCCCCAGCCTTGGAGGCCTAGGGCTNGGCCTGGCTGGTAGGATGGTGGCCGGGAGGCAGGCATGCCGCTGGGTGGACTGTTGCGCAGCCTATGAGCAGCAGGAGGAGCTGGTGCGGCACATCGAGAAGAGCCACATTGACCAGCGCAAGGGTGAAGACTTCACCTGCTTCTGGGCTGGCTGCGTGCGCCGCTACAAGCCCTTCAATGCCCGCTACAAGCTGCTCATCCACATGAGGGTACACTCGGGTGAGAAGCCCAACAAGTGCATGGTGAGTCCAAGGCTGCTAGGCCCTCTCAGTCCCCCCACAAGGCTGCACCACCCACTGTGCTAGGGAGAGTCCCTTAGGAATAAGACTGAGCTCCCACAAAGACCAGGGCTGTGGGCGTGGCCAGTGAATAAGCCCATCTGTGTTCCTGTCGCTGGGAACCTTGGCAAGACTGCCTTATCCTTGCCAGGTGTCCTGTCCACCACACTGAAGCACTAGAGGGGTGTTAGATGTAATTTAGGATGCCACACAGCCTGGTGCCACTTGACAAACTCTGAACATAAAGCAAGCCTGGCCAGACTTGTCTTTTCCATGTCACNAGAGGGTGGCAGATGGCAGGTAAAGTGAAGTGTGCCCTCCTCCAGCACTGGCTTTTACCCAGTGCACTTCACAGCCCTGGCTTCTGTAGAGAGGTCCTGGCCCTGCACAGCACCAACAATGNTCTGGCTGGGGTTGAGACAAAGGTTTAGGGAGAAAGAAGCATGCGTGTGCATGAGCAGTCATGCAGAAACACATGAGTTGGAAGCAGGCACCCTGGCCTCTGGCCCTTCTGATGGGTCACGTCCATGTTCTGTGTGTGCTGTAGTGGAAAGCCCTATCAGAGACTAGGACAGGGATCGTAGTCCCTGTACTCACCCTCTGCCCTCCAGAAGCAGCCACCTGGGATCAAGGGCTGGGGCTCACGGGTGCTGCACAACACTAAGAGCACAGACCACCCAGACCGTGCATGTCTCCCGTTCCTAGCTGCCAGGCAGTAGTGTTTCCAGCCTGCAGTTTCTTCCTGCTGTGCACTGCCACTGTCACTTTTGGTCTTAGAAGGGGTTCCAGGTCCCTGCTCAGAGCACAGGGTGACATTCGTGGGGNGTCAGATAGGAAGCATTGGTAATTGTGGTGTAAACAAATGTGGTCTCTTGGGGCCGCACTTGTCCTCAGGGTTCCTCTGCTTGTGACACTGTGAGCTGGACATAGACTGAGTGTGCTCTCCAGTCTTGAAAGATAAGGAGTCTGTCAGTTCATAGATAGGCTACAGGTGGGCAGCCTTGAGGAGAAGAGGAGGTGGAGGCTGGGCTTGTGAGCTGTTGTGTGGCACAGAGGTGTGGGGGAAGGGAACTGAGCTGGTAGAGAACTTTACTTGGAAGTCTTGGGGCAGAGAGTGTGAAGACAGGAGGGCTGAGGACTGGGCTAGTCTCTGAAGATGCCACATCCATGTGGGGTCTTAAGACACATAGCTTAATGAAAGATGTGCCTCTCCAAGGTGGAGGAGATCAACAAGTCCATAGGCCAGGGCTGCTGGCAACAGCCTCTGTTTCCCCAAGACGCTGAGCCATAGTGGTCAGTCACAGCTTCCTCCTGTTGGGAACCCATGGTATCTATGTAGGAAGTAACCTGAGGTGGCCAGCAGCCTTCTCATGCTGGGGCCCAGCATGTGCAGAATCCCAGCATCCAGGAGTGCCCTATAACCTAGGCCTTCCCTTGAGTTGCAGTGGGGGGCTCTGGTTGAACAAAGCAGCTTCAGGATCTCTTCTGGTCAAGGTTCCCACCTGATTCCACCCTCTACAGGACACTGGGGACCTAGACTTGGTTCTGTCACAATCCTTGCTCTGAAGGACCTCACATTCAGGGATATGTCCTCAGGCCATCAGGGACTAGGCTGTGACAGCCCTAGATGGAGTTGAAGAGGCCCAGGGAGAGGAGCCCAGAGGGCTTCCTGGGGGTGGTGTTGATGCCTACTGGGGAATGCATTTAGTCTTTATCAGGGGACTATGAAACCCAGGGCTTTCACATATAGAAAAACAAGGGTCGGAGGTCAGATGGGTCTGGCCAGCTTCCCACACTCCTAGCTTTACCCCATCCAGGTTAGATGCGCAATGGCGACAGTTTAGGCTAGCAGCTGCTGAACGCCAACTCCACAGGTGTGTTCTCAGTGGCAACTCCATGTGATCCTCACCACAGCTCTGTGAATAGATACTGTTCACCCCATTTTACAGACTAGAAAACTAAGGCTCAGAGAGGTTGCACAGTAGACTCCAGGTCACACCGTTAGTCAGAGAAAATAATAGAAGCAACAAGATAACAGAGGCTAAGAATCAGAATAGTAATGATGATAAAAATAAGTTGTTCAAAATTATAACACTAGCAACCACCAGAGTGGGATTGAACCCACATCCCTGTCCATTGCAGTGCCCTTGTTAATTTAGACGCTTCTCTGGGGCCCTGCCAGGTGTGGCCATCTGCGGTGGGAACCTCAATGGAGCCCCACCTCAGGCTGCTTCTGCCCATGGCGGGTGAGAGCACCCTTATGCTGGTGGAGTCAGTATCCAGAGCAACGGGCAGACCCCAGCCCACACCCAGGTGAATAACAGCTCCCATCCCTGTAAAATTATTAATTTCTCATGACAGGCCTGTGCTACTATGTCTGTAATAGACAAAGGAATCTTGGACCTGAGGCCTCTGGAGGACAGGAAATAGATGAGACGTTTTGATTGAGGAGTAAATGGCCCACTAAAATAGCAGTTAATCCTTTTATTATCTTCCCAGCAGCATTTCCACAGCTTTCATGAGGTAAGCTCCCCTCACCCCATCTAACTGCAACACCCCCGTGCTGGCAGCTGGTTTAAATTTAGCCTGTGGAGCCTCTGCTTGATCGGGTACCAGGCAGCCTGGGTGTGGAGAGAGAGGAGCCTGCTCCCCACCACTGCCCCTTAGTCCTGAACCCTGCTGGCCTCCAGGTAACCCCGCCCTCGCGTGGCCCTGCCCTGCCTGGCCAGCCCTGCCCTGTTCAGTAAGAAGCCTGAGGAAGCTTCTAGATCTCCCTGCAATATCCTGTTGTGGTTCATGTTGCCTCGTTGTCTCAGTCTTATTAAATCCGGGGCTTCATCTGCGTTACCATAACAAGNCCATGTCCAACCCAAATACTGACGCGGCGCCTCCAAGACTTGGACTTTGGAGAGATTAGTCCCCTGCTTTTCTAGGTTGGTTCCACCAGACAGTCAGAATCCTCATTGTCTGAGCTGCAGAAGCCTGCAGCGGTGAGGCAGAGAGGGAAATGGCGGCTTCTCGGAACAACCCTGCCCTGCTGTGGGCTGTGTGAAATAACAGCGATGCCCAGAAAGATCCCTTGCTGTGGTGAAGAATTTTAACAGCACTGTTACACTGCATGGAGACCATGGGCAGAGCTGCAGAGCCCACCTAGAATCCTGACTTGACTCTGCCATTAGGCCAGCTCTGTCACCTCAGGCAGGTGTCTTACCACNTCTCAACTGTGGAATACTAATTTATAAAATGAGGCAATAATAGTATTTAACCTCCAGGGTTGTTGTTAACAGGATTAAAACAGATCATTCTGGGAGAGTGCATGGTTAGTCCCCTTCCTCTCCATCACGCTGTGATGCATTGTGTCTGCATTGTGTCTGCATTGACGTCTCTGGCGATGGGTGCAGTGGTCCTTTCGGGTTAAGACAGAAGTGCTTAGGGCTTTGTATGGAGAGAAACCAAGGTCCCAGGGCGCCATCAGTGGTAGAGCCTGGTCTTGAGGTTGCTGAGTGCTGCAGCCTCCACTGCCAGTGAGGTGGACAGAGCAGCTTCAGGTGCCTTGTGGGGCGGTGTTTTCTAGGGAGCCCTGTTGCATCTTTTCTTGATGCTGCTCTGAGCCAGACAGAATCTGCATGGGTGTCCATCTTTCTGTGCTGGTAAGCAGTTGAAATCCAAACTGTTCCCCATCCTGCCCAGCCCTGGCCAGCCGTAGCCTTCTTTTACACCTCTCCTGTCTGTCAGTCTGGCCCAGGTACCTTTGAATGGTAACCTGGGCACAGCTGAGCGTTACTAACAGCCAAAGTTAGCCAAGGAAGGCAAAACCCAGCCCCCGAGGGCTCCTGGGAGGCCCCACCACTCCCCACTGGGGCCAGAGTTACATTCATGCCTTGTCTTAGATTCCTCATCGCCTTGCCTCAGCAGTGCCCACCCCCAAACAGAACCGTGGTGCTGGGGGAGGGAAGGAAGAAAAGGATGTTGTATTTTAGAGTCTTGCTCTTTTGCAAGGACAGTGCAAGGCTCAGCTTAGAACAAAGCTGGGCAAACTACAAGGCTCAGAGGGGCTGGTCAGCTTCCAGGAGTCACAAGCTGTCAAGGGCAGGGACCCATAGAGCTGAGAATGGAGGCTGCTTTTGAAGGCCGAGAGGGAAAGGGGAGCTGGTGCCTACAGAAAAACTGGCTACAGCCAGCCACAAGTCAGCATGCCATTTACTGGCTTCTGATGTTCACAGCCCAGCAGCTCTCTGCCACCTTGCCCAGTCCTGGCAGGTAGAATCCCCAAGCATCTGCCCTGCTCCTGGCTCTTGAGCCCAGCCCTGTCAGGTTGGGCATATTTTGAGGCTAACACTCCAACTTACCATACCATCCAAGCCTCATCCCAGGAACTCGCGGGGGCCCTGAAATGTCTGGATGGGCAGGTCTGCCAGTCTTTCTCCATATGTGCAGACGGGATATAGGGGAGGCAGAGCCAGAGAGGGTTGTCAGGAGCCTGGTGTTCTGCAGCAAATGCTTCAGTATTAGACAGATCACCAAACACTGAGAAAGTGACCCTTAGACAAGGAGAGACGCACTCCTCGACATGCTCGCTTCTCTAAGCAGAGAAAGATACCCTGATGTCAACCTCTGGCCTCCACATGCAACCACACAGGCAAGTTCACACACATGGCGGGGGAGGGGGAAACCCCATCCTTGGAACATCCACAGGGCAAAGGGATCCCGTCCCACTGTGTCAATTGGAAGGGTCTTCTAGGACATAGAGATCNGCATCCCCATTGTATAGGTGGGAAGGGCAATGGGAACAACAGTGTGGGGCAGGTTCACACCTAGGCTGGGACACCAGGAGTAAGATTGAACCTAGATCTCAGCCTGACTCCAGACATGTCCTAGCCACAGCTCCAACCCACCTCACAGGTGGGGAGTCAAGTAAATATCCAGACTTGAAATGTATTCTGCAAGCTTTCAGGGGCCCTTGCCTGGGTTCTGGGGTCACAGAGGGGAATCAACTCTAGCCTAAGCTCAGGAGCCCTCTGCCAGATAGGAGACAGGCCACTAAGTCACCCAGAGAGCCTCTTGGCTGTGACTTGGTGGGTTCTCTGTTCCGTCTGAAAGGACAAATATGTCACACGAGAGCAAGCCCCTGGTCAGAGTTCCTAGCCAGGTTTGAAGGCTGCATAACAGAGTGTGCATTAACATTTCTGCCCTGGAGAACTCTGCAGCAAGAAGTTCTGAGGAGCCACCCTGCTCTGCCAGCTCAGATCAGCCACCCTGCTGTGGAGATAGGGCCTGAGTATCACCTCATTCCAGGCTTGGGAGGTACCTGAATAGGGAAACAGTTTTGAGCATAGACAACTTGTGAGTTGGCATCCAGAAGCACCCATAGTACCAGCCTCTCTGGGGGCATATCAGCTCCTCATCCCCCTCGTTAGGAGACAGGGAAAGCCAAAGCCAGAGGCATCAGGGCTCCTGTCACCCAGAGGGTTCCAGTGGTCCTGTTCTACTTGCTTCCTCCCCTCCCTCAAGGCTTTCTCTCTTCCTGCGCTCCCACAGGGTTTGCATTTTCCCAGTTCTTAAGTCCTGTAGGCCTTGGCTTCTAGTTTTGGTGTCTACAATTCCTTTCCTAGCTTGGTAAACTCCTGCTTGTCCTTCCTATCTCAGTGCGATACTTCCTGCCCACCTCCTTCCCTAAGCCTGCTGTTCTCTCTGGCATTTCTTGGTGTGGCCAGTTGTCTCAGAGACTGTATTACTTTCCCTATTACTGTGACGAAAATGACCTTAGGAGGGGAGTTTCCAGGTGGAAAAGCTCTGCAGTCCATCATGGCAGGGAAGACGTGGTGGGATTGTGACACAGCTGTTCCTCTGTGTCAGGAAGCAGAGAGAGATGAATGCTGGTACCCACTTTGCTCACTTTTCACTCAGTCTGAGGCCCCAGTCCATGTAATGGTGCTGCTCATATTCAAGGTGGGCCTTCCCTCCTCATCAACATCCCTAGAGGTGTGTATCCATGGTGATTCAAATCCAGTCAGGTTGACAATGAAGGTTAACCCTCGGAGAGACTATGGCCTAGCCTTGGTGGCAGAGAAAGTCTACTTGCTAGGTCATGGGCCTTTCTTCCCCAGGGCTGGGCCAGCTTGTCTAGAACACTTCCCTGGGAAGTCATGACCCTGGTGAGACCCTAATGTTGTCACATCTGCCCCCTTGGCTGGCACTCAGAGCTTTTCTGCCGGAAAGCCTATACCTGGAAGCTGCCATCAGCATGTGACTGGTTTACCAGCCTGGCTGAAGTCCTCAGCCTATGTTGTCTTACCTGTGAAGGGAGGTGACAGGGCTGTCCTGTGGCTTTGGACAGCAGTGACAAATGGTTCTGACTGCCTTGGACAATTTGCCTCCTGAATGGGGGGTGGGGGTCCCCAAAGGAACAGGAAAGGCTGTTGTACAAAAGATTCTGCTGTGGGCTGGCTTTGTTAGGTCTCTGCGTGCCACCATACTGCACCTGCTCCTCCATACCTGCACCTTACACCTGCCTGCCACCAGCTCTGGCCCTTCCCAACACATTTGAATTCAGAGCTACCCAGAACCCATGTGAAAGGATGAGGCCCTCCTGTGATCCCAGCATTCTGGAGGTGGAGACAGATGGTCCTGGGACAAACTGTTAGCTAGACTAGCTGAATCAGCAGGCTCTGTTTAGCGAGAGACCCTGATTCAGTAAATAAAGTGAGGTGTGATGGAGAAAGACACTGATTTCAACCCCTGGCCTCTGTACACAGACACACACACACACACACACACACACTAAAGCCTGAGCCAGGGGCTAGTGAGCCAGGCTGGGCAATGGCCAGTGCCCATGTTAACCGCAGGTTCAGATTTGTACTCTGCCCTTTGGCCAACTGAGAGCTTACAAGTCACACAATCTCTCCAAGCCTGGATGAAGGGAACTTTGTTGTGAGGATGAAATGGATTGTAAATGTGGAGTGAGTGCTGTGTCCTGGTGCCATGAGCTGGAATACAGAAGCCCTGGTACTTTCTGAAACCCTCAAACCCATCTGCTCACGTTAGTGAGTCCCAGGGAGAAGCCAGCCAATTGCTTTGAGCTCAGTGCTTCTCTGTGGAATATGAAAAACATTAAGGATTTAAAAAAAAAAACCTTCTGAATCGAATTTAAAATAACAAAAGAAAAACAGCTTTTGAATTTAATGTAAACGGAATTGAAATGATTCCCTTGTTGGAATAAGAGAGTCAGATAAAATCAGCAGCGACTCTGAGAAAGTGTCCAGACTGCCTTTTCCAAGGGGACGTCATGGAGATGGCAAGCTCCACAGTGAAGCATTAAGTGATCCTGTCTCTGGTGTGTGGCAGATGCCTGGCCAGAGCTGCCAGTGGCCTCACAGGGATCATACAGAACAGACTTAATCAGGGCACTGCCCTGCCAAGTGGGAGCTGGGGCCTTGGATTGCCCCAGACACAAGGTGCTCCAGAGAAGGGATGGCTCCCCCTGCAGAGACCTCTGGGCTGCTCTGTGCCATGCCCTTCCCTTCCCTAACCTTTCAGCACAGTTTTACTGACACTCTGGGCCAGGTTTAACCAGAGCAGTAAGGGGGGTTGGGATGGGATGCAGGATGGGTTGGCANCAGAGACAGAAGTCTTCCCAGGGTATCATGATAGCTGGGCTCTGGTGAGCGGATTAGGAACTTCTCAGGTGCAGACCAAGAGGAAAGGTGTTTCAGGGGGGAATGCTAATCTTCACCCTGGTGGGTGTGTAGAAATGCGTTCTTAAGTCTGCATGGAATTACATGCATGATGACTGGGAACAGAGTGGAGATTGTAGTTGGGCCTCAGTGGTCTTCAGAATCCAGTAAGCAACTTTCACTCTACCCTAAGGGCAGTGGAGAGTCCCAGGAAGGCCCTAAGCAGAAGAGTGGCACGGTCAAGGATTGACATTGGTGTAGGCACAAGGGAAGAGGTGACAGCAGGCAGACACCAAGGCCTTTGAAGGGGAATAGTCCTAATCCAGAGCCCTTCTTCCCAAGATCCTTCAGAGCAGCCTAGCTGGGACTGTGCCCCAGAGGCAGAGCTTGGCTGTCAGCCAGCACTGGGCATCCCCTGGCTGGGCCCAGTCGGCTCAGCATCTGCACGCAATTGGGCACCAGAGCCCAGTCCCCATTAGAAATGATACCCAGCACATTTACCAGTGGGGAATGGGAGAGACATTTCCCAACACGTGACCGGGTAAAGTTTGCACAACTTTTCTTTGTTTTCCATCGGCCCTCACAATAAATCTTCCTCCACTGCCAGGACTGGGGCCACAGAGGTCTGTGAGGGATTAGGGTCCAGCTCCTCCTCCTTGCCCTGCATTCCTCCNGCATGGGTTGTAGTAGGATGAGCTGATGGAGCAGAGGCTATGTGGTCTTGTGAGGATCAGGGAACTTGTGGGTAGTTGGCCTCCTCTTGCCCCTCTTAACCACAGAAGTCTCCCTGATGGACCTGCCTTGTTGGAGACAAAAACCCCAAGGGGCAGGGGGCACTGCCCAGGGGATGGAACAGTTGGACCAGAGGGCTCTACAGGACTGTGCATCCAGGGTGTGACCTGAGGTGTCTGTGGACATGAACACGGCTAGCTGAGTGATGATATAATGGGAAACCCCTACCAGCCCTTGCTCTATAGAATCCAGAAGGCACCTGAGCCTGGAAGTGACATTTGTACCTTCCCGGGCAGGGCTTTTGTGCTTGGGAAATGTGCAGGACATGGGTAGATTCCCTTTACNGTGGGAACACTGAAATCGACAGGGTTACAACCATGGCCAGGTTTCAATTCTCCCAACTCCTTCCCCAGCTCTCTGCCCTGTGTCTTCCCATGATCCATGGTTGCCTTTACACTGGAACTGACCCACCCATCTATGCTTCCCAGCACTTGCTGAACCTCACGATTGGGGAATCCATTTGGTCTACGGNGTCATTTCTGACTAGGCTTCATTGCCAGGAAACACAAGTGATTAGAACTCAAGTTTGGCTCTAAGTGGAGAAATGAGTCTTCTATGTCCCCTGTACTTTCTTATGTTCTACATTCCTACCCTATCTGCTCCCAGCCGTCTCCCCTCAGGCATCCAGGATGAGGGAGGGGATTCATCCAGGCCACAGGTCCCACTTCCTGGGTTTGTTCCTTTGCTATTTGCAGATTTGGAAAATGAGGCCTGTAAAAAGGATTTGGCTCACTGAAGGTCAGCTAAGAACCATTTGTCAGCATCCGTGCTTCCTGCCCCATCATGCCTACTAGACAGGGATGTCCTCTGNTGGACACCTGCTGTGTGCTGGGCCCCATGCTGAGGGCTCAGATGCCTCACTCTCAAATCCTGAATAACGCCCGCCTGCTGTGTTGCATACACTGAGGAAGAAGCTTCCAGGATTTGGCATCTCATCTAGTGTTCCTTCCATCCGCCACATCACCCCAGTAACTGATCTGAGGGTCCAGGACATCTAGAGATGACCTGAGGAGTTCAAGGCGGGAATGGCTACCTGTGTTCAACAGAATCACCTTCGTCCTGGTAATCTGGTACTCAAGACACTGCCTAGAGCCTCCAGGGAGAAGGTTTATGCCTCACCCTAGTGGTGTACACTGGAGCAGTGCAGTGACTGGTGGCCATGGGTGTCAGGCCCAGAGGAAGCTGGGTGGGTACAAGCACAGAAGTGAGCTCTGCTGCCCCTGTGGGCTCCAGCCCTTTCTTCATTAACTTGGAGCTACCTAACTGTTGGGGCCTCCATATCTNTATGTATGACAAGAAATTTGATCAGATGAAGTTTATAGCTACTCTGCCCCTGACTCATCCATCTTGAGACAGCACAGAACAGGGGAATAGAGCCCATTCCCTCCCCACTTCTGCAGACAGACTTCTGTGGCTGGAGTTAGTAACTCTACCCCACCAGAGCCTCATTTTTCATTTGTAAAGTAGAAGACATAGACTCCAGCATCCCTTCATCTTGTGGAACTCTCCAGATGCCTGTAGTTACATCCTCACAGTCCTGGCATGGCCAGCAGGAGGAAGGAGTCAACAATAAAGGGAGGGGCAGGCGGGGTCCTCCTGGACCCTGACCCTAGTTCTCTTCCAGCCACTCTGGCCTCCTGGCTACTTCTCATACATGCTGAGCTCATTAGAACCACATGCTCTCTGCATAGCTGTTCCCTCTGCCCAAATGCCCGTACCCCAATCTGACCTCTGCATTCAAACCCTTGCTCCTATGTCACCTCCTCCAGGAGGCCTTCCCTGACCTGTGGGCCACTCTGTGTCAGTTCCTACCATGCAGCCATACNCTCCACGATGTCTAGACTTTTTTGGATTTATTTCTTGCTCTGTGTTCAATGCTGTCACCAGTCCCTGGCTCACAGTATGTGACCCACAGGTATTTGGTAAACAAATGTCACCAAATGGAGTAGGAGAGTAGTCCAGAGGGGCTGAGACGAAGTCTTGGGAAGGGCCCATTAGAAGGCTTATAAGTGGAATGTTTGCACCGTGTGAGTGGGGACTCCTCAGTGCCAGGTGAGACTGAATTGGACCATCCAGGAAGCCCAGTATCTAGAACATGGTAGATGCTGAACACTTCCCCACCTGGTTCCTCCCTTGCTCCATCTGCAGTACTGGTCCTGAATTCCTGGAGCATCAGACACCAAGAAGACACCATCCCCTTTACCAGCTTGGAAACTCATCCTGGTTCCCATGATGTTGCCACAGCTCAGATCTCAAGAAATTTGCAGTCAGGTCCCTACACAGTAGATGTCCAGTACTCAGTCACTGCTACAGCTGGTCACGAAGCCACAAAGCCTAGTTTTATGGCCAAGGCTGCAAATGGGGTAAGGGTACAATTTGGCATTAACTGGCAACAAAAAGACTCATGCAGCCCAGGGATGTAGCAGGGGACATGGTGGCACCACCCAGAGCAGCCACTGTGAAGAGTGGGAAGGAAGCCAGCTGTACTGGATGGGAAGGTGCTGTCTCCTGATACCAGAGCTCTTGTCTCTGCTTCTGTGGTGACCCATTTGACCTTGACAGCCATCCACTTTATGGATGAGGAAACCAAGGCTGAGAGCTGGAGTGCAGTCCCCAGCCTCACACTGCTCTGTATACCTGTGTCAGGAGGTTCTCAGCAGAGTGTGAGATGGCGGGCCCGTGGCCCTTGTGTTTACCCCAGTTACTCTTTGTTATCCCTCAAAGACAGTCACGTGGACCACTGGTGGCTTTGGGGCTGATCCCAGCACTTAACCTGCACACAAGAGGTTTGACTGAAATAAGAATTTGTACCATAAGCCCTGGGCTTCTTCCTTCCTCCTTACCTGCAGGAGGGTGGCCTATTTCACAGAAAAGGGGGGGAGACACAGAGGTGGAGATAGGGAAGTGGGGAGTGGGGGTATACTTCAACTCAGGCCTGAGAAGGGTACGGGTCTAGGCTGTGTGCAGGAGCAGACTGTAGGGAACCCTACTCCTATTGGTAGGAGTTGGCACGGCCTAAAATGCAGATAAGCCCAAGAACAGCAGGTTCTCAACCTGTGGGTCTTGACCTCTTTGAGGGTCGCATAGCAGATATTGACATTACAATTCGTAACAGTAGCAAAATTACAGTTATGAAGTCGCAATGAAATAATTTTATGGTTGGGGGTCACCACAGCATGAGGAACTGTATTAAAGGGTCACAGCATTAGGAAGGTTGAGAACCACTGCCCTAGGGTGACCTAACACTTAACTCCTAGGGTGACCTAAAGCCTGTTCCTTACAGTGGCATTGGCTGACCTACTGTCTTGTTCCCGGCTCAGTTTACCTATTTGTGCTATGAAAGGATAAGCCTGTTCTCTCTGGCTGGGGTTTTATCTGCTCTCCTGAATAGTCTCATCTGGAGACCATTGTTCACCTTCCCCAAGAGGACACTCAACTGGAGTGCAGGCATCACACAGCTGTCAGTGGTGAGACCCAGGGCAGGACAGGCTCTTGTCACATATCTCCTGGGCTCTTTTGATGTTTGTNCTGGGTGCAGAGGTGTGTCCCCAACCAGTTCTGCCCTCACCGCTGTCCCTCAGTGAAGTGGGCCCTGTGAGTACTGGGGAAGACAGGTGTGGTACCCAGAGCAGGGGTTCCCAACTCCAATAGATAGGAAGAGAGGAGCTGCAGGTTGCTAGCAGTCAACACCTCCGTAGGAAGCCAGCTGCTTGCTCCTGGAAAACACCAGCCCTTTAATTATCACCACATTGAGAACCAGGAGTGTCTATCCTGATGACTAGCTGATGAAGTCAACCAGGGAACCCCTCCCAACGCCTTCAAGGGTGATGGTTTAGCCCTTGGAGAGCTATCTGAAGTGGTTACTTGGCATTATTAGATGCACCTGGCAGATCCTCGCTTCTTCTGGTAAATTCATGATCAGTGGAGAGAGAAGTGTTAGGAGCAGGCTTAGGCCTCAGGTTGGCTGAGCAGGTGGGACCTGAAAATGTTTATTTCCCATTGGTGAAGTGAGCAGGACCTCAGGTCATCATGGCCCTCTCCAAAAAAAAAAAAATTATTTATGACAGCATTAACATAAAGACAAGCAGGTTAGAATCATCTTACTGACTTACGTTCAGTCTGTCTCCCCAAAAGCCAAGCCAGCAAAGATGGGGAGAGTGGAGAGTGCCACCCTCACTGGCCTCCCTTATCCTAACCCTGCCTCGATGGAAAAGGGAGGCAGGGGAGACACCAGAGACTCCACTGCGGCATTCTGGTCTCTTCTCCTCTAGGTCATTTTCTTCCTTAGCTGGGAGTTCTTTCTCATCTTCATAGCTTTTGCAGGAAAAGACCTACATGCAGTTAAGTTGACATCAATTAGAGAATGGATGTGGAAACCCTAAGCTTGCTTAGTTAACTAGATGGAACCCTACATTTTCTTGAAGGTTTCTGGTACCCAAAGNGGAGAAGGCAACTTATTGACTTGCAGAAATCTTTTCATCTAGGAAAGGAGAAGGACCAGCCAGCTTATGTGTTGGGGCTGGCTTTGACCTGGGTACTGACTCTTTGTGAGGTCTTGATGGGAGCTGCTTGAGCCAGTGGCTGGGGAAGGCTAAGCAAACAGTTTCTGGTTAACATGCTGCTGCTATGGTTCCTAAGAAACCATGCAGCCTGGCATTTACAAGTAACTCTGCTGATGGTCTTGGAGAAAAACCAAAGGTGTGTGAACGGTGGCAGTGACGATGCTCATATCCCAGCCCAGTCTGTGTTATTCTGTCCATACAGCCCACTTTACAGAGGAGAAGGGGGCTTGGAGGAGTGACCTGGCATCAGGCTTCTGCAGCAAGCAGTCTCTGCAGACTCCAAGGCTCAATCTATTACTTGGAGCTGATAAGCCTGGCCTGGGAAAGGAGGGAGCCACTACCTGCTGGGAACAACCACCTATGGCCACACGATGTTGTAGATTATTTTAAGGTGTGTTACTTTTGTTTATGTTGTATTTGTTTAACTCTGTGAAGCTGTGTTACTGTGCCTGTCTAAAACGCTTGATGGTCTAATAAAGAGCTGATGGGCCAATAGTGAGGCAGGAGAAAGGATAGGTGGGGCTGGCAGGCAGAGAGAATAAATAAAAGGAGAAATCTGGGAGAAAAGGGAAGAAAGAGCCAGAGAAGGAAGAGGACATCAGGGGCCAGCCACCCAGCTACACAGCCAGACATGGAGTAAGAAGGAAGGAAAGGTATACAGGAATAGAGAAAGAGAAAAGCCCCAAGGCCAAAGATAGACAGGGTAAGTTTAAGTTAAGAAAAGCTGGCAAGAAACAAGCCAAGCTAAGGCCAGGTGTTCATAAGTAAGAATAAACCTCTGTGTGTGAGTGTGATTTATTTGGTAGCTGGGTAGCGGGCCCCCCCCAAAAGAGCAAATACAATCGACAGCAATACGAGGTCCATGTATCCATGTGGGGTGTGTTGGCCCTCACGTAGAGGGTCTACAGGCCCTGGACCAACAAGCAGGAAGCCTACATTAGCTCCTCCAAAGCCAACCATCCCAGGCCCATGGGGTNCGAGTGTAATGCTTTTGTGTCTTGGTGCCATTGGGGTGACTCTGGCAGGATGTCCCATCTGCCAGGCTTCTCTGATCCAGGCTCTGGAGGAGGCTTAGGTTGTCTTCCCTGTTCACACTTTTCATTCCTCACTCCAAGCAGTTTTTTGAGTTTTTGGTGTCAGGTAGGGGGCACACTTGTCATTCAAGGATGTGACTGGATCTGAGAGGGAGCAAGGAGAGACAGTGGAAAGANGCAGTGAAACTATGTCATGTAGGGACCAAGAGGTGCTAGGTGAATGCCTGAGTTCTTTGGGCAGGTGGATGGATGCCCACAGAGCATTCAGGTGGTTGGAGTGGAAGGAGGTGGGCACAGGCTGGAGCCCTTGTACCAGTGCTGGCCCAGGCTGTGTATTTGAGTGAGTGGTCCTGTGTACTTGTGCACATATGTGTAGTTGGCCACTTGCCCTCAGCAGCAGGCATCCACACAGGCAGAGTTAAGCAGAGATTTGCTCAGAGAGGAGGGACTGCAATGGGCAAGNAGCTAAGGAGAGCTGGAAGGCAGACCATGGGACTCATTTAGCTGGGCAAAGATNGGGGCANGCCCAGAGGGGCCCAGTGAATGAGGAGGGGGCCATTTTATAGACTTCCTCAGGGCCCTGTGCTCAGAGCAGTCAGTATGGGCACATGCCAGCAACTGCCAGAACACGTGACATGGGCCTTCTAACTAATATGCTAGGAACAGTTCTCTTTTATAGGTAAGAAAAATGGAGGCATGGAGAAGTCAAGTGTCCTAGGAACACACAGCTGGTTCTAGAGCTCAACTCTGACCTAGGAAAGTGTGTGAATCTGGGAGGGACTGGGTGGAGGAAGTGAATGGAGAAGGACGAGGGAAAGAGGCTTTTCTAGGTCACCCAGGCAGCTGGCCCGAGATAGGGAGGAGGACTGGATGGAGAGCAGGCCTTTGCTGAGAGTAGCATGTGAGGTAAGGGTTGAAGGTGGATCTCCAGAAGTTAGTGAGGGGAGTTGAGGGGTTTCTGCAGGTGTGGGAGTGTCTGAGGTGGAGTCCCAGGTGCAGGGAGGGCAATGTAATGCTCTTGCTCTGTGCAGAGCGGGTGGTGGGATGCTGCTCTTGTCCACGGGGCTTCCAAGAACTCCAGCGTGCTCCTGCCGACTATACTTTCCTCATGTCTCCAGAAGAGACAGCAGGGCTGTGGCCAGGACACCTTCTGTCCCCCAGGATAGGGAAGGGTCACTGCAGTCTTCCTGTGCCACAGCCCTTGTATAGTCCCCAGCTCCAAGCTGTGTCCTTGTGCATAGCTATGTGTACATTCATTGACCTGTCCGTGATTTGAATTCATGCATCCCTCACTGGACAGTTGCTCTGTGCCAAGTGTCAGTCACTCCGCAAGGACTCCTGCTTCAGACAGGAAGGCATGCTTCTGACCTGAGCTGGTGTGGCCTGAGTTATACAGCCTCCCCCGGAAGAAGAGAATCAGGAGGCCCCCCCATCAGGGGGACATCCCAGAGCAGAGACGCCACAGAAGGGAAGCTAGGTGTGCTATTAGGGTATAAAGGGACCCTGAGGGGTGTCTAGGAAAAGCGCAAGAAAAGGCCAGGAGGTGAGAGCATGCCTGAAACACTGAGGGCTAGAGAGAGTAAAAGGGCTGNAGAGTCTGGGCTGAGGCTAGTGGGAGCTGGAAAGTGTGAAGAAGGTGCATGTTTCTACACCTAAGGAGAGCAAATGTGGTCCAGTCATGCCAGGCCAGTCCCTGAAGCCTGTGCTCTTCTCTGTTAGCTCATAGGCAATTTGCTTCTGAAGTCTTTTCCAAGAGCATGGCCAGCATCTGTGCGTGCTGTTTCCCAGGGTTTATGACCCCTTTCCTCCAGATTCGTATAGGTGGCTAGAAAGCACAAGGCTCGCCACTGGTGTTTCAGCTTGGTCCCAGACTCCTCCGTGCAGGGCCAGGCTGACCATTGAGCACCTCAAACACCTATTCCTAGGGGTTCTGACCTTGGTGCCTTAGTATTGTCAGAGTGCCTCTGCAGGCCAGTGTTTGCATGCATTTGTGTGCAACTAGGTGCTCAGCTTCAAGGGCGTATATGCATGTGCATGTAGAGGCCTGTGTGTTGGCCTCTGAGGGCACATATGGATGTGTCTCTGAACCAAGATGTCATCTGTGTGCCTGTGAATGTGTTGGTGTGACTCTGTGTGTATGATGAATATGTTGTCTATATACACATCTCTGTGTCCACACAGCATGTGTCCTGGGACTTGAGCATTGAAAACCTAAGGAAGATACTACTCCCTAGGGCAGGGTNGCTAGAGGAAGGCACCAGGAAGAACAGGGAGGGGTCGGGCAGGGTACAAGTGATGGGAAGGGCTCTCCTGCCACCATTCTTACCTAGATGGAGCCAAGGCCTAGATGGAGCAAGCTATGGAGGAGGCTTCAGCTCAGGCCTTATTCAGGTGGTATTCTGGTCCTCGGGAAGGACCCTAAACTGGCAGTGACTAGTTTTGGTCCAGCTTCTTTAGGGAAGTGGCTGTCAGGGCACTGGCACAACTGTGCTCAGTGCTGTTGCACAAGGAGGGTTGGAGCCCAAATTGAAGTATCCTGCCTGTGTTCTCCCTCACACTATTGGAACCTCATCTCCGGGGACTGGTGACCACTGGCTGGCTTTCCTCGCTCTGTGTGAGTAATGGAGCCAACCTAAGCCTGGAAGAGACTTGCTTCCATCCTCATTGCCCACCCATAGGTGCTCAAGAGGCACCCCTGCATCCCACGTACTCACTGTCACCTTCCCTGGAGAGAGAGCATTCAACACCCACTGCTCAGCAGGTCTGAGGCAGCTGCAGGGCCTGCTCAGGCTTCAAATCCATCAGGTCTACAAAGATCTGTGGGGGTGGGGGGGTGCAGTTGGCCACGGAGCTGCCAGACACACCTGTTCTTTTGACAAGCAGGCCATAGGGCCCTGGGGGCAGGGTGGAAAGGGGAGCTAGTGTTTGGGAGGGAGCACTGGGTCTAATGGGAGGGGTCATCCTGGGGCCCTGCTTTGCCACAGATTATGGGGATCATATGAACAGTAGCATAAAAATAGCACCTCTGACTCCCCACCATGCCATGTGAGGAGTAGCTCCCAACAGAGATGCAGGAGGTGTCACTGTCCCGAATTTACAGGATGCNTATGAAGGGAAGATAACATGNACAAGCTCANACTTTAGGAAGTGAAGATACCAGGACTTGAAGGTGTACTGTTCAGTCTCGGAGCCCTTACTCATGTTAATTTCTTATCATGTTTGATAGATCCAAAAGAACATCCATGAAGTCCTGAAACCACATTCCATCTTCTGTTT
>LZPO01034880.1:0-17484 GCA_001675575.1 Neotoma lepida | reverse complement strand
TGTGTGTGTCTGTGTGTGTCTGTTGGGGGCACTTAATGGTATTTTGATTAGAACTGCATTGAACCTGTAGTTTAAATTGGGAAAAACTGCTATCTTGACAATCATGTTCTTACCCATGAACATGGATGTTTCTCCCTTTACACCTCTGATTGCTTTTATTAGAGTTTTGCCCTTTTCCTCCCATACATGTTATATACAGAGCTGCTCCTTAGCCTAAGGATGGTGTCACATGCTGATAAACTCATGTTAAAGTTGAGAAATTGTAAACTGAACCTTCCTAACTTGGAGTCTTTTGCTAGAATTATACCTAACTACTTCATTTTTAAGGAGTGCTATTGTGTTTTAAATTCAGATTCCATTTGTTCATTCCTAGAATATAGGAATATATAACTTTTGTACATTAACCTTATATCTCACAACATTACCATGATTTGTTTATTCTTGTCTCCTTTTCTTGTCATGTTATCCAAAGCTTCCAGTACAGTATTAAAGGGGGATGGTCAAGAGCCTCAGCTGGAACATTTCTTTTTATTCCTTATTTTTCTAAGAATATTAGCATATAGGAACATTGAATTTTATCAGCTCTTCTCTCTAGACTGACTAGGTTAGCATATGTGCAGCATATTTACATATGAAGTCTATATGTATAGTTTAATTTTCAAATGTGGAAGTTAAATTTACAGATTTTGCTCTTAACCCCAAGAGCAAAGCAATTCGGTTATAATGAGTTGTCTTTTCTGGAGTCACTAGCTTCAGGATTCATGCATCTTTACATGTGAGTGATGTTTTCTTTGTTCTCATTTCTCACACGTTTTGATATCAGGGTTTTGCTGGTCTCATAGAATGGGTTGAGGGGTATTGCTTTTCTGTTCCTTGAATCATTTATATAAGATTGGAATGATACGTTCTTTGGACATTTGGTAAAACTTGCCTATAAAACTGTCTGAATTTGATGTTATCCTTGTGGTATTTTAAACTACTGTTCCAATTACTTTTAATTGGCATGGAACCATTAAGGCCTCTATTTCTTTTGAAGTCATTCCCCGCCTCCAGNAATTTGTGTGTGTTTTCAAATTCATGGCCATGAGTTAGTCAGTGTTTTGCTTTTTTGTTTTTGTTTTGTGGTACTGGGTACTGAACCAAGGGCTTTGCACGTGCTGGACAAGCAGTCTCCCATTGAGTTATAGCTCCGGCCCCTTTCTTANTTTCTGTTTTGAGACAAGTTCTCCCTACATTGCCCAAGTTGGCTCAACTTAGCATCCTCCTGACTCAGCCTCCTGAGTGGCTAGGAGTACAAGGGATTGCCAGGCCTCCATCAGTGTTCTCTTATTTATTTGTTTAATGTGTATAGGTGTTTTTCCTGCATGAATGTCTGTGTACCATGTACTTACTTGGCTGGTGCCTAGAAGAAGGGCATTGGATCCCCTGGAGCTGGAGTTACAGATGGTTGTGAGCCACCATGTAGGCACTGGGAATTGAACCCTGGTCCTCTGAGCCATCTCCCTAGATCCTGCTCTTATTGTTTAAATCTCTGCTGAATCTATAATTATGTTGCCCTCTTTCCTAACATTGTTCTTGTGTGTGCCTTCTCCCTGTTTTTCTACTCATTTCACAGACGTTTGTCTCATGTGCTAGTCTTTTCAAGAATGAATTCCTGACTTTATTGGNCCTAGTGTATCTGTTTATACTACATCAGCTTCTGCTTTTATCTTTATTGTCTCCTTCCTTTCAATTTTTAGTTAATTTTGCAGACCCTCTTCTAACTTCTGAAGTGAGTCTTCTAGCACATTCATTCCCAGCTGCTTTTTTTCCTAGTAGCATAATCCTGTACAAAGCGANCCNCCCCCTTAGTACTTCTGTCCCTGATGCTCTNGTGTCATTGCTCAGCTCCAGTGAATATTATTGTGCTCATTATGATGCTTTGAATGATGCAGGAAGTCTCTCATTTTCCAAAATAGGGACATTTCCCCCCTTTTTATTGCCTTCTAATTCAATTCCACTGTAATTGAAGAGTGTTATTTATATGATATGACCCTTGGACCTAATACATGGCAAGGTTTTGTAAATATTCCTTATGTGCTTAGAAGACTGTGCATAGTNGGATTGCATTCAGTAGAAAGTCTTCTCGTGTTGTCCAAATTGGCAACGTTATTCACTTCTTTCTGTGTAACATAATAGAAACCGAGAGAAAAGTGTTCTCACCCTCCAAAGTGGTAACCTGTGTTTCCATCTGTACCACTGGGTTTCATTGCAACACCATTTGATCTTTAGAAGTGTAAAGCTTTTTATCATTGAAAAATGGATCTAACCCTAGGAACTTCTTGCATAAGCTCTACTGTATCGTATATTAATGTGGCTGTCCAGCCTTGTGGATGATATGTACTTGGCATGTCTTTGCCTACCCTTTAACTTTACAGCTTTTTACATTCTTGGGTGTTTAGGTATGATCAGAAGAATTGGCACATAGAAATGGTTATTTCCTTTTGTTGGCCTCTAACTCATCCTCTTTCTATTAGCNTGCAGCCTTTTCAGTT
The DNA here is from genome assembly GCA_001675575.1 of Neotoma lepida. Taxonomy (NCBI): domain Eukaryota; kingdom Metazoa; phylum Chordata; class Mammalia; order Rodentia; family Cricetidae; genus Neotoma; species Neotoma lepida. The sequence continues at coordinate 14,950 of LZPO01034880.1, read as the reverse complement.
CTGTCATTACCAGTGCATTTGGACATCTTTCTCTTTTTATTGGTGGTAGTGGTTGTCATTTAAGAGAAAGGTCCTTAAGGCTGGGCAGGAAGCCAACAGTCCTCCTGCCTCAGCCTCTCCAGTCTGAGTTTACAAGAGTGCACCGATAGGTCCTTGTTTCTGATCGGTTACATTTTGCTTTCTACTTCTGCTGTTTCTGTGCCCCTCATTTTTTTTTCTGGTTCTCTGTTTAATTGACTTCTCTTTCTGATTAAGAGCAATGTTTTCCTTACTCCTCCTCCCAGCCTCCTGCCTGGTGGCTTGGAAGTTATATATTCAGATTCTTTTGTTAGTGATTAGCTTTGACTTTTGATCAGATGTTCTTGACCTAAGCGAGTAGAAGGTGAGTGAGCACCCTAACCCTGCCTGTATCTGCACAAGAGCCTCAGGGCACTGCCTGTCCCCACAGTCCCTGCACATGCTGGGGCTACGGTGCTTTGACCCTGGCCTTTGCTCCTTCTACATGTTTGGAGGACCAGTGTTTTATAGTAGAGGCACTGGGCTCTGCCTACGTGAGTGTGGGTTCAGCTACACACCCTACCTCGTTAACACCTCTTGCACCCTCCTTCTGCGATCAGTTTTTCCGACTTTCCAAGAGTTCCATGACAGAGGTGCTTTCTTTCCTGCTGACATTAGAGGGTACCTGTTTCTAGGTTGATGGTTCTTTTTCTCAGTACTCTGACTGTATTTGGCTTCTGACTTGGTGATGAGTGTGGCCTAGGGGTCGCACTATGCAGCCTTAGTTTTTCCTGGCCCTTGCTCTTAAGTGCTTCGACATTTTAGTCCTCCCGGTTTTCTCTAATCTCGAAGCTCTGGAAGACACTCTGCTGTTGATCTCAGCTTTCCTCTCGTACTCTCTGCTCTTGAGGCTTTGATTAGAGGTGTGCCTTAGCCTGGCTTCCAGCCCTCCAGGTGGAGCTCTGCTAAATGTCTTTAGCTCCTCCTTCTGGGTCAGTGGTGTCTAGGCTGCTGTTTGCCTAACCTAAGTCATGAAGATTTTTTTTTTGTGTGTGTGTATGGGTATTTTGGTTGTGTGCACCGAAATGGGCACCACATGCATGTCTGGTAGGATGGATCCCCTGGAACTGAAGTTACAGACTTGTGAGCTGCCATGTAGGTGCTAGGAATTGAACCCCGGGTCCTCTAGAGGAGCAGTCAGTGCTCTTAACCACGAAGCCATCTCTCTAGCCCCATGAAGATATTTTTAATTAACAATTTTATTTCTAATTTCTAAAATTTCTACTTGGTCCTTTTCCAATACAACTGGTTGGTTTTGATAGCCCCTTGGTATATGGTCATGTTTAAACTTTCATTTGTGGGGTGGGGAGCACGTACATTCATGCTCNTGGAAGTCAGAAGCTGAATGGTGTGTCTTCCTCAATCACTTCCCACTACCATCACCCCCTTTCTGAGACAGGGTCTCGGGGAACCTGCAGCTCACTGATTCAGCAGACTGGCTGGTCAGCAAGCGTCAGAGGTCCTCTTGTCTCTGCCTCCCCAAGCCTGCGATTGCAGTGTGGCCACTGTACCCCAGTTTTTTCTCTGTGGGTTTTGAGGATTGATGTCAGGCCCTCATCCTTTTGTGGCAGGCACTTTACTGACTGAGCCTTCTCCTCAGTTTCCTCCTCATGTTTTGTGGTTCAGTCCTTTAAACAGTTCCACATATTGAAATCCACGGTAGGGGATGTCTGACCTTAAGATTCATTTTCCTTCCCGGTTCTCCCATCTGCCTGCCTTCTTGTGTTTACAGTCTTTGATCACGAGATGGTACAGCATGCCTTTGTCTTGTAGAGGGACACAGTTGTCCTTCCTTNCCCGCACGGTGTTGGTTCCAGGACCTCCCACAGATAACAAAATCTGCAGATGCTCAAGTCCCTTATGTGGAATGCTGCAGTGTTTGCTTGTAATGTATGCACAACCTCCAGATACTTTAAATCACCCCGAAATTCCTCCTTGCATCTAATTTACATCGCACTGTAACTGCTGTGTAAATGGCTGTTTTGCTGTCTGCATGGAAAATAATGACAAGGAAAAGAGTGAACATGTTCGGTACAGATGGCGTTTTGGAGTTTGGGGGACACTTTTGATCCTTGGCTGGTTGACTGTACTCATGCAGCATTTGAGGGTAGCAGAGGCCAACCATGGTGTTAAATGTTTCTGCAAAACACTGAGAACTGGTAGTTGGCCACTTCAGAACCTGGCTACATCTCCAGTGCAGGCCGAAGTGAAGGTGGAGCTGAGGGAGACCTCAGACCACTTGCAACCTGCCCCCAACCCTGTCATTAGGCATCCACAGCCTGGCTTTAAGCTGCAGCTTTCTAGTTGGTTTCTCTTCAGTCTCTCAGAACTTCCTGTGACGAGAGCAGTAGAACAGAACCCACAGATCTATATGGTCTGGTTGTGTTGCAGCAGAATCACCCAAACCCAAGGCCTTGGTGTAAAGCGGTCAGCAGTAACTACAGCTACCCCAGAAGCTGTCAGACGGACCTCAGAAATTAGTAAGAGGCAGAGCATGAAGAAGAGCTATTCAAAGAATGACTGCCATATGCTGCCGTTTTGAGGTGCCGAGTGTTTCCCATGCATTATTGCCCTGAAGCCTCCCACAGATCGGGGCCTGTCATCACCTGCATTTCACAGAAAGAACCCTAGGGTTTCCGAAGTGAAGGCTCACCTCCATCACAGCGTTAACAGTATGTTGCTGCAGTCNTCTCTGCAGTAGTATTGTGCCAGGGAGCAAGGCTGCACACTTGTTGAGGGACAGTGCGATANAGTGTGGAGTGCTGGCCGGGACTCAGATAGGCAAGGGGTGAGGCTCTCATAGATGTTTGCAGGGTGATCCCTGGGCTTTTGGCTACAAGTACCTCATCCCCTAGCCTCTTAGGAGCAAGTGAGAAGTCTCAGGGTCCAGAGGTGTTTTTCTACATCTAACAAATCCCTATAGAAGTGTGACACACACACACACACACACACACACACACACACACACACACACACCATTGTTTTACATGTGTGGTTACCCCTCTCTGGTGTCCTCTTGTCCTTCTGTGTTCCCATCTTCATGCAGACTCCTTACACCTGCTTCCTGTTACCTCTAAAGACAGACTCTGACCTTTCTCTTTGGTTCTCTATCACCCATCAGGGCCTGTGGCCCAGCAAGTGTTCATCAGGTCACCCACTTTGGTCAGTAGTACAGCCTGTGGCCCCTTTGTGCCTTGGGGTCATCCAACCTCTGCCTGCTCACCTCCAGGAAGCGCTGTGCTACCCCAGGACTGCCTTCCTGCACCATTGGCCGCTCGCATGCTATCATGTTGCTTGGATCATCTTTCCTCACCGGCAGATTTTTGGTTAGTAACAATGATCTCTGTAACTCGGCCTGTTTCCAGCTCTCATTTTTATGTGTGACAGGGAAGGGGCCTTGAAACTAGGTTGCCCTGGGTTCAAACTCGGGCCTCACCACTTGCTGACTGTGTGGACAATTGGTATGACTTCTGTGAGCCTCAGTCACTCCACCACTGCAGTAGGAAGAGGTGGGCCAGCCCCCAGGGGGTGTAGAGAGAAGTGCATGGTGTGGGGATACCCTCTAGCTTCCCTGCCCCCTCCCACTTGCTGGCACCCACCCCCAACCCAAACATGCTGGCTCTCCAAGCTTAAGCTGCACTGGCGTCCCACTGTATGATGGCACTCTGTGAGGACTGCTGAGAGCTCTGACTCCTTTAGCCTCAGCCGAGCCTGGCATGTCCTAAGGCTTCCCCGAGTGTGCCCCTCGCCAGGCCCATTGCTGTGGTGTTTGCCTGATGAGGAGGCAGCTGCCAGCCCACTGTTTACCTTGGGCACAGGGGCTCCTCTCTGGCAATGTTTCCAGCCACAGAGCGAGGGCAGATTTATGGGCTGGGTTACACAGAAATTATTTAAGGCCCTGGTCAGCCAACAATAATGTAAAGACACACAGTGCCTGTTTGAAGAAAGATTGCAGTGTCGGTGCCCACACTGCGGTCTGATTTACAGCATAGGCTGACGATCCAATTAGCAGGCACAGCAGGCTTTGAGCTGAGACCAACGCCTTCCAGGATTATGTAGACTTTCCAGGTCCCAACTATGATGAAATTATAGCTGGAGGCTTGTAAAGTCATGCACCGCTTATAAATGCAATGTAGTCTTAACTGCCCTGCCGCTCAGCTTACCTGCAAGGCCCAGGAACCCCCCTAGGTCTGGCTGGCTGTTCAGAAATCCTGGGAGATTTTTACAGAGAGACCTGGCTCCTTCTGACTTACTGTGTGACCTTGTGTAAGTGCCCAGCCTCTCTGAGCCTAATTTTCTTATCTGTGACTTAGCTAGTGGGGCTGAATGGGACTTAGGAAGAGTGGTAGAAACTGCCTTGTGGGACCAAAGAGACCCAATAAAGATTGTAGGGAACTCAGCAGAGTCTCGAGCATGCAGTAGGTACTCCATAATGAAGTGTGCATTCAAGATCCTGAAAAGAACAGACATCCCATGGCCTTCTCTCTGATTCTCTGCCATGGGGCAGGATGGAGGAATATGACATGGTCAGGATGAGGGTAGTGAAGGCTAAAAGTACTGCCTACAGTCCTTCAGGCAGCAGAGCCCGGAGTCCTGCGTGTCCTGTGGGTCCTCACAGCTCCCTTGTGAGCCAAGGACCACCCACCTTGGTCTACTTCTGAGGAGCCCACTAAGCAGGTGTGATCAGGGTCTTCCTAAAGCACCTGCTGCAGGTGTGACTCCCNTGCCTAGAACAGCACTGGACACAGTGTCTGCATATATGTACTGAAGGCCTGGTAGAGCTGTCAAGCTGCTGTGCCCTAGGGTGAGCCAAGTGAAGATCTTACCAGCAGCCCCACCCAGCATCTCCTTCCCATGACCCTGGGAGGGAGACAGATGTCCACTGAATATGTATACAGGGTTTCCCTGTTCAAAGCTGCCTGCAGAGGACTCATACATTTGTAAGCTGGGTGTGGGTTCATACCTGCAGTCCTCAGCCTAGGAAAGCCTGGCAGCTTAGCTCCTTCTCCCTGAGTGCTGGGACCTGAGGGACATGTCAGTCCCCACCCAGGCACTGGGCACACCTGGCTTTTCCTTGTCTGGCTTTGCTGCGTGCTGCAAGCTCCTAGCTCCTCCCTGGGTTCTTCTTGAGTCTGCATCACGGGGGTGGTTGCGGCCAATAGAGTCCAGAGTGCAGCAGAGGTTCTGTGGTGCTGTGTGCAAGCCGAACTGCCTCGAATGTGACTAGGTGAGTCCAGAAGGGCCCTGGCTCTGCNTGAGCAGTCAGGGACATCTTCCCAGAGGAGAAAGCACTTGTGCTGTACCTTGAAGGATGAGGAATTATTGGCTGAAGGAAGAGCAGGAAGTACTTTCCAGGGGAGGGACCATTGTGACCAAAGGGGTGGGCATTTGCATACATGCATGCATGCTGATATATTGCAGGTGTACATATAGGACCCAATGGATATGTGAGTGTGTATGAGTGTATGTAAATGAACATGGCAGTACATGTGTGTACAGTTATGGCAGAAACAGGCCTCTGATGTTTGATGAGATGGACGGCTGNGACAGGCAGATCTGGGAAAGAGGACAAGGCAAAAGCATGGGTCCCAGCTCCAAACCACACTACAGGGGTCACACTCTGACACTGAGGACAAAGGAAGCCTGACTCTCAGTGAGAGTGGACCACGGGGACCTCCTTATATCTCCATCCCTGCCTCCTGCTTGAAGTGGTTTGCCTGGAGCAAGGTAGGGCCAGCAGGGGGCAGACGCTCAGAAGGACAGACACCAGGACCAAGGGATTAACTAGCCTCTGAGAGAGGAATTAGAGCCCTTCTAACTCAGAGTGAAAAACCTCAGGACTGGCTGAACAAATGCCAAAGAAGGATTGTGGCCTGAGGACTTTTGGACTGACAGTTCTCTCTCAGTGTGTGACAAGCCAGCAGTTCCCAGTGCCTATCTATTCTGTGTTGGGTCAGCCTCTGAGAAGGACTGGACTCAGCCAAGAAAGGCATGGTCTCAGCCCTCANAGAGTCAGAGTCCAAAAAGATGGGATCTATACAAAGTGTCAGAGGCCAGCAAAACCTCCTACAATCTAAATTATTGTTTCTGAGAAGCCTCAGGCTTCTACAAAACATTCCAGGCCATTCTAGCTCCAGTCTGATTCTTAACTTCTGCTAATTCTTACCCTTATGACTTGGGGATTCATATCTTTCCTCATGTCAGTTTCTAGGACAATACAGTCAGCCTTGGGACTGGTGTCTGCTGTCCAGATGTCTTCACCTTCAGGCTGTAGGGCACTGTGAACCCCCAGAACTGGCTGGAGCCTGGACACAAGTGGTGGCTTAATGAGCACTGGCCACATCTTGGAAGGCTATACATATTCTGGGACAGAGAAGCAAATAAACACAGTCTGAGGGTGCCTGCCCTACGCACACACAGAAGAGCACATGAATTGAATGGGGGAAATGCCTCCACACATGGAGAAGACGGGTGTCCGTTCCTTCATTCACACACCCTTTGCTCACCACTCTTTTGAATCAGGCTCTTGTGGGCTCTGTGACACAAGTGGAATGTTCTCTTGATCTTGCCAGTTTAGTGGGAAAGCCAGACAGGAGAACAAGGCACATGGGCAAGTGAGGTGACCTTTGGGAAACTAGTTGTTCGTTAGCTGTGGGAACAGTGTGATCCAGGAGTATGGTTCTCAGGAATGGCTGGAAATCTGCTAATGCCACAGTATTGGCCAAGGATGAGACTCCAAAGGCCAGCAGGGTCCAGCCAGGCTAAGTTAATACACATGGAAGACCTGGTGATTAATATGGAGACCATGGCGTGGTACAAACAGAGGCCTCCCCAGTCTAAGATCACTTGATATCATTGACAGAGCTGGGGACCAAACTCCACAGGATGATGAGTGACCTGTAGGGATCAGTGAGTCACCCTCCCTGATCAGGACCTGTGACCGCCTCCCCTTTTCAGCCAATACATATGCTGTAACTTTGTTCAGTCACTTTCCTGTGCATCACACACATTAGTCAGTGAGCCCTCCAAGCCTAGCAAGCAGTGCCTGCTGCAGCCCCTGCCAGCTCAACCCTCATCTTCCAGGGCCTGGTTCCTGAGCTCCTGAGCAGCTCTGTCCTGCTTTGATTTGTGTAACACAAATCTTAAAAGGTCTTATAATAAAAAACCCAGGTGCCAGATACTGGGGTAATTGCTGCAAGATCAGAGAGACAAAGGAACAAGCCACAGCCACCACCTNTAACCTCACCAACTCCTCAGCCTGNAAAACCTTCAGCTGAAAGAGCCTCTAGCTGAAAGGGACACTTCTGCCNAAAAGCCTTTAGTTCCTGTCTCCTCACACTTTACATACCTTTCTCCTCCAAGCCATTACCTCCTGGGATTAAAGGCGTGTGTGTTTCCCATTACTGGGATTAAAGGTGTGTGCCACCACTGCCTGGCTCTGTTTTCTCTCCTAGACTGAGTCAAGCTCATGTAGTCCAGTGTGGCTTTGAACTCACAGAGATCCAGACAGATCTCTGCCTCCCGAGTGCTAGGATTAAAGGTGAGTGCCACCACTACCTGGCATCTATGTTTAATCTAGTGGCTTGTTCTGTCCTCTGATCTTCAAGCAAATTTTATTAGGGTACACAATATATCACCACAGATTTGGGGCTCTCCTAATGACATTTGATTGACAGTACCTGGAGTCAGCCATCAGCTCAGGCGGAGGTTATTTATGTGTGTTCCCTGTTCCACTAACAATGACTTCAGAGGGGCATATGGAATGGATAAGGGGCCATGTAGAAGGCAGAACTTTTCAAGACACTAGAAACAACTGGACAAAAATCATTTAGGTATTTTAACATGCTTCATTTATAAAAAGACATACTTACCTAATCTGTCTGATTTTGCAGGAAGTGAATTATGAAAAATAATCAGAAAAGTAATCAGAGTGACAAGATAGTTCGTGGTAGCTGCTTCATGTACTGAGTGTCATCTGACTGTTTCAAGGCCCACCTGATGGGTCCAGAGAGCCAGGTTGATACTTCCCAAGCCACCCTGAGCTCCACTCTGTTGCCCTAGAGCTCCAGAGGATTCTGTGCTTCATCTTCTCCCTAGGCTGTCCCAGTGCTGAGATCCAGCTCCTGCCCCTCTCTCTGGAATCAGCTTTGGAGCCCATTTACATTGTCGTGCTTCCTATCCAATTGTACAATGCTCTGTGCCTCAGTTTCTCCATCTTTAAGTGAGGATCATGATAAGCACACCTGGCACTGGAGTGCTCCAACCCTAGGGACTTGATGATATAACATCCATGATGTCTGGGACCTTCAAGCCAATAGAGGCCAAGCAGACACACTCTGTTCCCAGCCCTGGCCAATAGGATCACTCTGGGGATGGATGGGGAGGTGAGAGGTTTAGGGAGGCTGTCCTGGTGCTGTTCNTGTGCCACTTGCACCCCTGGGCAAGCATCAGGCTGCATTCAGAAGGTTGAAGCACTGTCTGTGAGAGGAGGCTGCACATAGTCTNTGCTCAACTTCTTCGAAACTCAGAGGGAAACATCTTTCTGCTAAATGCCATTTCTATNTGNTGGTTTCNCGCTGATGACCCTTGGCACATCCAACAGAGACTGTTTCCAGGCCTCTCCAGAGGTCCAAGGACACAACCCCAGCTCAAGAGTTTGGGCAAGGCTCACACACTTAGCAGTGAGCCTTTGATTCATAGATGTTCCCTACTTTGCCTCCATATCCTACAGCCATTNTAAAGCTCTGCCCAAGGGGACAGNAGCCTCACGACAGAAACATAGCCTGGTTAGAGATTATAGGAACAGGGCAGGCCCTGAGACTTTCTCAGCCAGTACCTTGCTCTGTAAGGAGGGAGAGAGATGTGGCCACCAGAGTGGAGGTAGCCAGTCCTTAGATATGAATGTACCTGTAAATCTTTTTGGAACATTCTGGCCTCAGGATCCCTGAGCCTAGAGAAGCAGGTAAGGTCACTCAAGTCTGTTCAGAGNTGGTTCTAGATATCCAGAGAGTGACTAGGCCATCTCAGATATCTATGCCCCTCCCTGCTTGTGTGGCCTTTTCTGTGCTGTATGTACCCAGAGAGCATCTCCTCCATGCCTCTGAAGGCCTGATGGGATCCTAGAAGGCAATTGTCCTTCAGAGGTGGCATCCCAGGTCCAGAGGACACGTTAGCAGCAGGTTGGTGGGCTTGTGCTCCTGCCTCGACCCTAACCCACCCCCACCCATACCCTTCCCCTAGTGTCCCTGACACCCACAGGCTCAAACCTGGATCTGCATTGACACTAACAAATTACCTAATTAGCCCTGTTGTGACAGATTTGTGTCGAATCCAGGTTCTTCCAGGTTCTGTGACTCTAGAGCCGAGCATGGTTGGTCTCTTCTTACCCTCAGGTTTGCCTCTTCTTCATAGAGACTTTCCCCAGCCACCTGCCAGGCAAAGGCCACCTTACTATTACCCCACCTGACCTTGTCTGCTTGCTGTATTGGTGTCTATGTGGCCTTACTCATGTGTGACCCACAGAGGGCAGAGGCCACGTGTATGCTGTTTCCCATGCTGTCTCCGTCAGGTAGAGGAATGTCATGTACCTTAAGACACTTAACAAGAGTATAGTTAATGTGTGTGGGTACCTGGCTGTCTGGCTGAATGGACAGTTAGGAAAGGCTGCCTCAGACAGGGCACAGCATCTGAGAGCTGTGTAAACTGAAGCTGGATGGGTTCCAGGAAACCTGGGATGGACTCTTGTCTTCTGAGAAATCTGAAAGAAGTGACCCAAGCCCAGACTGTGCTGTCTAAGCACACCTGTCTTGGTCCAGGTGCACTGTGGNGTCCTGCTCCTCCACAGGGACCATCCAGAGCTGTGGGAAAAGGTTATGGGGCTTGAGGAGAGGTCAAGAAGGCTGGCACTCCCATAGTTAGGTAGGGATTAGTTGCAGCTTAGAGCTCCATAGGCCAAGGTTGTTGTGTGTTTAAAGGAGCCGTGTTAAGGAAATCTGTGGTGGGTAACTTCGCTTCTCCCTGCCCAGCTCCCATCCAAGGCTGATGACAAAAATAGAAATAGCCTCACAAGAGGCTGCCGCCTATGTGACTGTGGCTGGGTAGAGGGGCATGAACGAGCAGGATGGGGGTGGGAGGTTCTTAGGCCATGGGAATGTTTGCTTTGCTTCCCCAAGAACTGGCTGTGGCCATGTAAATCACCCCGAGGAGATCTGGAGGGTCCCAAATGCATCTGTTGGTTTTTATAAAGAAAGAAAGACAAAGACAACAATCTTTGTGGTCTGCATAAAGTATTTTAATCATTAATGAACAAGGGAAGAGTAAACCCCTCCGGAGCAGGCAGGAATTCGAGGGGAGGCTGGTGAGGGCTGCTCCTCCCCCTGCCACCTGGGCCCGGCTGCTGCACAGAGCAAGTCCAGGCACTGAAGCAGCAGGAATGGAAGAGGGGCCCCGCCAAAGGATTTGAAGGGATCTGCCTGGTTCTACCCACTGTGGCCACACTGTCCATCCATAGTAGCATACAGCTGGGCATGTGTGAGGCAGGAGAATGCTGCAGTGGAGAGTCCAGGGTTTGGGGCTTTGTGCTCAGTGACAGTGTGCATGTGGATGCATGTGTGTATGCATGTTAAGCTTTCAGTTCATTAGGAGACATGTCATTTGTCCACATGATTGCATGTCTACTAATTGTGTGTCTGCATGACTGTAGGTCTGTCTACATGATCTGAATGAGTGTGGGGCATTTGAAGTGCATTGGGTGGGTATGTTTGCAGAATATATGTTTAGGTTATGTGGTTGAGAAGGCTCTTAAATGTAAGAATGTGGGAATGGAAGTGTGGGTTTTAGTGTGGGGGTAGGAGGGTTTATATAGTTAGGTATTTACATATTGAGAGTGTGGTAGAAACAGGAACTGTGTGTTCACAAGTACCATTACCCAGCTACATCCAAGATACCCACATCCCAAACACCACACACAGACACACTCCATACCCAGTACATGCCCCATAACACATATACTACAGGATGCATGTGTGTGCTTAGGTGTAAGTTTCAGGAAGTTAGTATGGCTATGGCATATGCTTATGTTTAGGGAGTGCAGCAGGGTGACTAGGTGGTACAGTATGAGTATATGCATGTGTGTTTAGATATGCATGTGTATTTAGGCATGTGTGTGTTGGAGGAAATAGGAAAAGATGTCTTCAGTGCATGCATGTGTAGTGAGTGGGAAAAACAAGTAGGATTGACTTGGGGTATGATATGTCAGGTAGGATGATTAGCTTTGCCTTGAGCAACATGTTAGTTGTACATTATATACGTGTGTGTTAGGTCTAAAGGGTTGGTGCATGTATGCTGGATGTGCGCAACGTGTTTGAGGTATGCATGTGTATTGGTATAAGAGATTGTTGGGTGTGTATGGTGCATGTATATTGGGTGTAAGGAGTTGGTGTGTACTGGGTGTTCTTTGTGTATCTTTGGAGTATAAAATGTTGGTGTATGTTCCTTGTGTGTATGGTGGTTGTAGAGGTTGGTGTGTGCATGCTGGGTGCTTATTGTGTGTGTGTTGGGCATGGGAAGATACTGTGTGTGTTAAGCATTCATTGTATATCTGTTGGCTGTAGGAGATTAGTCCCGTATGTGCTCAAGAGTGCATTTGTTTGTGGTGTGTGTGTGTGTGTGTGTGTGTGTGTTTTGAGTGGGTGGGTAGGATTGGTGTAGGGCTCCAGTTCCTGCAAGAGAAGCCACATTCTGTGGCTGGCTTACCTGGGTTCTCATGTAGGAGCCTGTAGTCTCATACTATTCTCAAACTGAGCGCCACATGGGTATTACAGCTAGCATGTAGGGATAGTTCCTGGAGGCATGAACAGGCCTAGAGAATGGAGAGAGCTCTAATGTCACAGTTTAGGCGTGGTCACTGCAGAGGTCTGAGGGGATAGTAGCCATCCAGGAAGTCAGGCTTAACATGAGAAGAACGGAGAAGAGAGCTGATCTGTGGAGCTCAGGGAGGCCCTGGCAGGGTGGAGGGGAGCTGCTAAAAGTACTCCGTGAAGCCCTCATCAGGTTCTGTTCATGCAGCTGTACAGGCCCCTTGGCTCTGGGATACCTTCAGTAATTACTGACTTGGAATCTTCCCAGTAGCCCAGGGAGGGTCAGGACAGAGACAATCACCCCATTGACATGAGGGCATGAGGCTGGAAGGAACTTCCCTTCCATGGACTTAAGGGCCAGTGGGGCCAATGGAGGCTGAGGATACTCTCAGCCTGCTTCTTCAGCAAGAGGCTTCTGTCTGGGCATAGGTCGTGCGGTGTGGATAAGCCACCATAGGTCCCAAGATGATGGCTCCTTACTTCCCCAGGGGGCTCAGTAACTACAAGAAGCAAATGGTTCCGTTTCTTGTATAAGTGACATAATCATGAAAAATTTCAGAGAGCAGTGGAAGAGCAGAGGACTTCCAGCCACATGGAGGAGACTATCATTTGGCCCATATCTGCCGTACAAGAGGGAGTGCTCAGTGCAGCATCCGCACTGAGTAAATACTCAGCAAAGGGTCACTTGACAGACTGTTGGCAGGACACCCCACTGAGAAGAGTGTAAGTTCCAGTTTGCCCTCATCTTGGATGAGATTCTTCACCTACCTGTTTCTTGAGTTTCCAGTGGGGTTGTAGAAAAGACTATGAATAATTAACATGATTAAATGTAGTGTTGTGAACATAAAATCTCCCAGGATTCCATGGTACACCGTGCCCATCTTTTTTCACAGCAGTATTATAGTTCATGTGAGTTGTGGTAAAAATTTATCCAGCTAACTGTCAGGCTGGTCTTCTGCTATTTGNATTTTATAACAAGAACATTCAGTAACTGTCTTCTTTCATAAAACTTAGATCTCCAACGTTAGCAGGCCCACAATGGAGAGGTCTGAGGACACTTTGAACCTGTGTTCCTCCATGCCCAGTCTGCACTGGAGTCAGTCCCCTGGCTGCTGCAAAGCCAGTCCCAGGATGCTCACGGCTGAGCTCCCTCTGATGTCATCAGCCAAAGCATCCTCATCCACAGTAGTGGATCCTGAACCACAGCCTGTGCTCCCTGTGGGAGAATATTCCTTTTCCACCTGTTGGAGCATACAGGCCTGTAAGGAAACCAACTCCTTCCTGGATGAAATCAAATCCAGATCCCTCNGGATTGGCAGGAGAGAGAGGAAACCTCAGAGCTGGGCTTAATCTAGTGGCCCTAACACCTGTTAGGAGAGCCACACCTCTTCACAGGGTCTCCTATAGCTTGAGGCCAGCCCCAAGAGGTTCCCCATCCCAGAGGGGGTTTTGGCAGGCTGGGCTATTGTCCTTCATGGCCCAAGTTCCACTCTGCCACTTACTAGATGGATGAACTGAGCAGGTTACAGCTTGGGGCTGTCTGCTTGTCTGCAGTGTGGGAATGATGACAGCATTGAGCTGTGGAGCTGTAGGAGGAAAATGCTTATGCCTATCCAGGCTTTAATATGGTCCCATATGTGGTCAGAATTGTATATGTGGCTCTTGTTCAGCTCAAAAGCAGTCACCTTTGCAGGCATAGATCTGGGAAGGGATTCATACCCGGGTTAACGACCTCACAGNTCAATGAAGTGAAACACAAACAGCTGGGTTTTCAAATGGGCAAAGGCTTGAATAATGTTTCTCTGAGCAGTTATACAGATAGTCAGGTGCCCAGAAAAAGATGCCTGACATTAACCAGGAAAATGGAAATGACAGATAAGAAGTGGTGTGACACTGCTTCACTTAATGGCAGTAATCAAAAACATGGTTTTGATATAAGGGTTGTGGGGGGTGTGGAGACCCTGGAACCCTCACACATTCATGATGCCCTGGCTATAGAAAACAGTCTGCAGTTCTTCAAGCTAACGTAAGGTTATCTNTGAGGACTTGCCATTCTACTCCGAAGTACACACCAAAGAGAGGATGAACGTCCTCATCCAAACCCACATGTGAAGACTCATGGCCTCACTAGTCATAGCCCAAAATGTAAAGAACAGCCTAAGTGTCCACCAGTGGACATATAGATCTCCTACCTCCACATAACAGAACACTTCTAAATTATTATTATCTTTATTTATTTGTATTTATTATATTTGTGTGTGATGTCATAGTGGGGTGTGTACACTACAGAGCAAGTGTGGATGTCAGGGGATAACTCTTGGTAGTTGGTCCTCACCTTCCACTTAAACATGGGTTCCAGGAATTGAACTCAAGTTGCAAGGCTTTCACAGCAANCAGCTTTACTCACTGACCCATCTTACTGGCCCCCAACAGAACATTATTAAGCCCTAAAAGTGACTGAAGTGCTGTGACCTTACAACACAACACAGAGGAATCTTAAAAACATGATGCTAAGCCAAAGAAGCCAGGCATAAAACCCACGTTATATGACTTAACTTACATAAGTATCAAAAAAAAAGGACAAATCTATAGGAATAGAAAGTCTGCCTGCAGTTTCTAGGGATTCAGGAGAGGGAGAAATGAGTTGAGTCTGCCAATGACACAGTATTTCTTTGGGTGAAAATGTTCTACAAACCATTGTGGTGATGGTTGCCCAGGCATGAATATGCTGACAGCCACTGAATTATATGCTTTAAATGGTGGGTTTTATGGTTGTGTGTGTTCCTTCTCTACAGAGCTATTGAAAAGCTTTACTGAAACCTCTGGATGACCACAGGGAAACACACCCAGCACATCTGGCCTCAAGCTTGACCTTCTCGGCTCAGCTCCACAGGGCAGGGGCCAAGGCAGCTCAGCAGCCTCTGAGCTGCTGCAAGGGCGTCCCTCAAGGACAGGCCCAGGGTTGTGGCCACAGCACAAGACAGAGTGGCAGAGTGGTGGAAGCTTGAGTTCTGAAATAATTTTTATATGGGGAC
>LZPO01034879.1:595304-615177 GCA_001675575.1 Neotoma lepida | reverse complement strand
GCTCCTAATTCCTCTGATCTCTGTCAGATTTTCACCCTTATTTCTTGTTCCGCGTGTTTATTAATAAGACTGGTTAGAAGTTCTTCTTACACATGTGCAAACAGAAAAGAAAGCAATGTGTACCAATACATGGAAATACTTGAGCATCAGTTGAATGTAAAGAGTAATAGTGAGCAGGAGGTTTTAGGAAGAAGAACAGAAGATAAAGGAAATAAGACAGAAGGAGAATAAAAACTTGAGTAAATAGCAGTATGATTCTTTGGAAAAACAAGAATGCTTGTAAATAGGAAAGTCAAGTAAGAAATGAATGCAATATCAAGAAATGGTTGTGGCTCCCGCACCACTGGGCATCGTGAGACGGGTAAGGGTCTGGAGACTGAAATGAAGCACAAGAGATGTGGGTCACTCTTGAAGGAAGAATGCCGTTTATTCAAGCTCAGGGGAGCTTATATATCCCTCACAACCTAGCCTCCTGTGGCCACAGCAAGGAAGGGAAAGCATCCAAGGGCAGTGGTAAAATACAATGTATCTCCCTAACCTCCTTGTAAACAGGTCGAACTTCCTTTTCTCAGCATCTGCTTGGCCAAACAAGGCTGGAGGGAACAAAACACAATGTTCATGCAGAAGCCTCAAGCTGTTCTTGCTTCTCATCCTGGAGGGAGGACTGCCGGGCCCAACAGATCCCCCTTTTCTTTAAATTAAAGACACAAGACTAGGCCTGACTTAGATGGCATAGGATGTCAGGCAAACACCTTACCCGTCATGGGAACTATGTCCAGGTCCAAAACATAATTCCTATCTTAGGTTGATGTTGCCCCCCATGATGCCTTACCCGTAATTGATTCACTAGCCTGTATCTTAACATGCTCAACCAGATATTAGGGGTTGGCTCATCATGGGTGAGAGCAATGAGAATTTGCTGTGTAGCAAAACTGACCTGAGCTTGCTGCTGGTTCTGCCTCTTAAAGAACATTATCAACATCATTGCTCCTCCAAGCACTAGAATGGCCTATGAGTCTGTTGCGGCCCAGTTTTTACAGTGGGCGGAATTTTTGTCTCATTAACCTGTAAAATTTCTTTTATCAAATTCTGAGTGAGATTAGAAAACTGTGCATTCCAGGGCCCAGGAAGGTCCTCAGTTAGTAGCAGACAAATTGGCAATTGTAACAGGGTAACACAAATGGAAAAATAACTAGGTAAACAGGTGATCAAATGAAGATCACATAACAGATTTACCTGCTCTAGTTTGCCACTTGGATTGAAAGTTTATCCACTGTGTGTGCTGTAGCCANGGTTTGACCAACAGCTATCCCTGAAATCGTGGCCCCCACAGTGGCAGCCACAATGGCAATGGCCACTGCAATGGTAATGCCAAAGTCTCTCTCAGGGCGAAACAGGACAAGCTGGACATCATGGGAAGCATTCACAGGAAGCAGAAGGGCTCCTGGCATCCGCACCACCAGGGCCACGTTGTCATCCTTTCAACACTTCTCAATCGGTATGCTACTTAGGAAAGAACTAGAAACATTAGTAGCATACTGCCAAAACAGGACTATTCAGACTTACTGGCATCAGGATGGGGGGGTGTCTTCACCAGGGCCCATCTTGGATGTGTTATCAGAGGAATCCAAAGGACACACAAGGTGTTCAGGCACCCATATAGGGTTTTCAGCATTCTGAGGAAAGACACAGACATCATCCCCACATCAGCACTAGATCTGGACCAGTCCATTTCCTAAAGAAAGGTTCTTCCACTTAACCATGGGAAAACCTGCAGATGTGGGCCACCAATGATGGTCAGCAGCAGTCTGAAAATGAGAGTCCACAGTCAAAAAACTCAAAATATAAAGTACATAAGATAATTGGTCTCTAGGAGTAGTGTACTCCCCCTTTTTGATTTTATGAATATAAGATTTCAAAGTCTGATGGGCACCTTCCACAATAGCCTGTCCTTGGGGATTGTAAGGAATACCTGTTTCGTGCTGTATATTATATTCTTCACAAAACCTTGCAAAGCCGGCACTCGTATAGGCTGGTCCATTATCCGTTTTAATGCATTTTAGAATGCCCAAATAAGCAAAAGCTTGTAAACAGTGACTTTTAACATCACGGACTTTTTCCCCAGTATGGGCAGATGCAAAAATTAAATGAGAAAAAGTATCTATACTAACATGTACATAATGTATGCATCCAAAAAAGGGAACATGTGTAGCATCCACCTGCCAAACATGGTTTGGAACCAGACCCCGAGGATTAACCCCTACATGGGGTACTGGCAACAATTCCACACATAAAGTGCATTTTTTAACTATATCTGTTGCTTGATCTCTGGTTATTTTATAATGAATTTTTAGAGTTCACACATTAAAGTGAAACTTATCATGGGCTTTACTTGTTGCCTCATAGGGATCAGAAATATTCCAATATATCTGGCGAGTAAGTTGATCAGTCAAGGCATTGCCTTGTCTTAGGGGTCTGGGCAAATCAGAATGAGCTCTCACATGACATACATAAAAGGGATATTTTCTTTTCCAAATTAATGACTGGATTTGCAAAAGTTGTTTCTGAACATTAGAGACAGCAGCAATATGGGCGGCAGTCTCTAAAGATGCCAAAATTTTACTTATATAAATACTATCAGTAAAAAGATTAAAAGGAACATCACAATATTTCTCTAAGGCTAATGCAACAGCAACAAACTCGGCACCTTGAGCAGATTTGGTGGGGACATGATCCACCAAAATATCCTTCTGTGAGCACACCACAGCCTTCTCTTTAGAGGAACCATCAGTAAAAACATTAAGGGCCTTAGGGAATGGCTGTGGGGAAACGATCTTAGGAAAACATACTTGATGATTGTGAAACAATTGCAAAATTTTATCAGATGGATAATGATTATCAAATTTACATTCATTAAAACACAAAAGCTGTGTCCAATCATCTGCAAAGTTTTGTAACCAGTTTATTTGTTCTTTTGTATAAGGAGTAATAATTTTATTAGATAAAATGCCAAATATTTGTATACTCTGTTTTTAGGCTTTCTGTATAATGTGCAAAACAGAAGAAAGATAAGAAACAACAGATTTAGTGGGGTCCATACTCATGGACCCAAAGAATGGGCCCATGTTGCCAAAAAACTCCAATGGGACTATGCTGGGAAGGAAATATTAACAAAAGCAATGGCTGGCTATAATCAACATAATTTACATGGGCTGAGGAAAGCTTTTTCTCAACTAATGTTATGCATTGTCGTGCCTGGGGAATCAACTCCCTGGGGGAAGTTGGATCTGAATCTCCCCATAGCAGATCAAAAAGTGGTTTTAATTCTCCTGTAGAAATTCATAAGCTTGGTCTCAGCCAATTAATATCTCCAAGCAATGTATGAAAATCATTTAATGTTTGCAATTAATCCAATCTTAGGGCAGTTTTTTGAGGTCTCACT
Organism: Neotoma lepida; assembly: GCA_001675575.1. Lineage (NCBI taxonomy): Eukaryota > Metazoa > Chordata > Mammalia > Rodentia > Cricetidae > Neotoma > Neotoma lepida. Next base: position 611,735 of record LZPO01034879.1, on the reverse strand, counting down.
CCATTTTCTAACAATTGATGACTTAAATATTGATAATGGTAATGTCACTGCACCTTTTCAGGGGCAATTCTCAAATCAAAAATTGCCAAGCATTCCTGCATATCTGCAAATGCTTGTAATACTAGATCTTGACTATTTCCTGCTAAAAAAATATCGTCCATATAATATATAATATATAACTGTGGATATTTATCCCTTATAGGTGAAATGGCTCTTGAAACATACATTTGACAAATTGTAGGGCTATTAGCCATACCTTGGGGTAAAACTGCCCACTGATAGTGCTGATATGGTTCCTGAAAATTTATTGAGGGAATACTAAAAGCAAATTTTTCAGAATCAGCAGGATGTAAGGGAATAGTAAAAAAGCAGTCTTTCAGATCAATTACCAGGAGATAATACCCTGCAGGAATTCCTACAGGCTGAGGCAATCCAGATTGAATTAGGTTCCATACATTCATTTACTGCTCTCAAGTCTTGTAACAATCTCCATTTCCCAGATTTCTTTTTTATTACAAAAATAGGTGTATTCCAGGGAGATGTGGACGGAACTATATGTCCAGCCTCCAACTGTTCCTGCACTAAATTATGGGCACCTTGCAGCTTTTCTTTAGTGAGGGGCCACTGCTCTATCCAAACAGATTTATTTGTTTTCTACTTAATAGGTATTGTATTAGGCTGCCCTGCAATGGCCCCTAGGATAAATTTCCCAAATCAATGTGCTGTCCTGCCAATTGAGAGATTATACTTTTATCTGCCACTGGTTGAGGATCCCCTTGTAGATGTTTTCCTAATCCTCTGCCTGGAACAAACCCTTATCTGCCATCATGCACTGAACAGATTCTGTGGTTAAGACTACTCTCATAGCTTGTAAGAGATCCCTGCCCCACAGATTAATAGGTAAATGGTCTAAAACAAAAGGTCTGAAAATTCTCTCATAACCCTCTTCATCTTTCCACTCAAGGTATTGTGAGCTACATTCAGGAGAATTGGCAATTCCAACCCCCTGTAGCATAGTAGAGGCTGGCTGTAAAGGCCGTGCTGCAGGCCAATGTTTTTTTTTTAGCAATAACAGAGGAGTCTGCTCCCGTATTAAGGAGTCCAGTAAACCTTTTCTCATTAATAACCAGGGTAAGCATAGGACACTTTTCTAAGCTAGATACCCAGTATGTTCCATGGGACCCTGTAGACCCAAAGCCTCTTTCCTGTTTAAGGAAAGGGTTATTGGACTGAAACATGGGCAGGAGTACTATCTGAGCAATTCTTGTGCCTTGAGGAATCACTAATACTCCCACCTCTGCACTGACCATGATCTTAATCTATCCAGTGTAATCCTGATCTACAACTCCAGGTATAATTCTGATCCCCTTCAAAGTGGCACTGCTACACCCTAAAATAATCCCTATAGATCCTGTGGGTAAAGGCCCATAAACTCCTGTTCCTAAAGCCTGGATTCCCATCTGAGGTGTTAATACTGCTCAGGTGGCGGCGTGGAGGTCCAATCCTGCACTCCCTGGGGTACCTCTGAAAAGTTTTCTCTCAGAGATTCCCTAGCTCCTGATCTTGCTGGGGCCCTCCAATCTGTGGTGCCTGCATCACCAAGAATTGTGAGGTGGGTAAGGGTCTGGAGACTGAAATGAAGCACAAGAGACGTGGGTCACTCTTGAAGGAAGAATGTCTTTTATTCAAGTTCAGGGGAGCATATATATCCCTCACAACCTAGCCTCCTGTGGCCACAGCACAGAAGGGAAAGCATCCAAGGGCAGTGGTAAAATACAATGTATCTCCCTAACTTCCTTGTAAACAGGTCAAACTTCCTTTTCTCAGCATCTGCTTGGCCAAACAAAGCTGGAGGGAACAAAACACAATGTTCATGCAGAAACCTCAAGCTGTTCTTGCTTCTCATCCTGGAGGGAGGACTGCCGGGCTCAACAAATGGTGAAAGTGTTTGAAATGCTTATTAACCTTATTTGGGAAAATTAAGATGAAATAAGCAAGATGGAAAACACAGTGCATAAATCCTTGATAATATTATGAGATGCATCCAGTTAGAAAAGGAAATGAAATGGCTAATGTTTGCAAATAATATGAGTTATACAGAAATCACTAAAAATGACAGAATGGATAGAATCAATCAGTTCAATATAGTTCCAGGTTGAAAAATGTGAAAAAGTAAATTCTGGTTTCAATAAAAACGAACTATCTGAGGAAGAAATTGGGCAGTCAATACCACTTACAATGACTTAAAATAATAAAATAATTGATAATAAATGTAATCAAGTATGTGAAAATTGTGTGCATCAAAAACTTTAAGGTAGTTATGATAAAAAAGTGTTCACAAATAAATGGAAAGCCATTCCTTGTCCATGCATTGGAAGAATTGTTATTCACAATGTTCACACTACCCAAAGCAAGTGACATTTATTACATAAAGAGAAAAATTATTTTCTAAAATTTGTACAGAAATCCAATAGTCCCTAGCTAGTCAATGTCGATGGAAGTTTCTGTCCCACTCGGTCCCTCAGCCGTTCAGTCCCAAATAAACACACAGAGGCTTACATTAATTATAAACTGGCCTATAGCTCAGGCTTATAACTAACAAGCTCTTACACTTAAATTAGCCCATAATTCTTCTCTATGTTTAGCCATGTGGCTTGGTACCTTTTCTCACTCAGTCCAGCATTCTCATTTTAATTCTTCTGAGTCTGGCTGGCAACTCTGTCTCTACCTTTCCTCTTCCCAGCCTTCTCCTAGTCTGGTCACCTTGCCTACACATCCTGCTTGGCTACTAGCCAATCAGTGTTTTATTAAACCAATAGGAGTGACAAATCTTTACATTGTACAACAGCATTATCCCATAGCAAATCAATATAATTTTGAGAAAGGAATACTTCTGAAAGCATTACCCTTAATGAATTTAAAATACAATACAAAGACACAGTAATCATTGCAGTATTTTAATGACATAAAGACAGTTCTATAGAATACTGGAAGAGAATAGAAAATCCAGACATAAGCACACTCAAGATCGTCAAATTATCTCTGACTAGATTGTCAGAAATATTCAACATATAAAGCATATAACCTCAGCAACAAATGTTAGAAAAGTGGTTATCTGCAGGCAAGAAAACAATATTGACTCTGGCTTACACATATGTAAAAACCATCTCTAAATGAAATAAACACTTCACTATAACATAAAAAACAACCTGTGATACTCCTAGAAGAAAGTATAAGGAGATTATTTTAAGACATTTGAGAAATCAATAGCAAAAACACATTCACATGATCCCATTTTTACATTGGCTAAGTATTTGAGTAGGTACTTCTTCAAAGAAAATATGTAAATGTTCAAATGGTATATGAAAAAATTCCAATATAATAATTAATATTACTTTTATGTTAAAATACTGCTTATCAGTTTGTTCTGTTAAGCTAGGTTTTTTTTTACTTAATTGACCATCAAGAGTGAATATTTTAGTAGCTGTTATTAGCATGTCTATTGCTGGTACCATTATTCAGGTCTTCTTTAGGAAATTATATTGTTGAAGTTTCATTGGTGAAGAAGCTCTCCTGTCATTTCTAGGACAAACAATCTCACAGGAGTTTTCCTATTCTTCTGACACATACAGTCTTCCCATTCCTTATTCTACAATTTTCCTTGAGCCTTGGGTATATGTGTCATGTTGTAGATGTTTCCAGTGAACCTGAATACCACATAATCAGTTGTTTTCTGTATTTTGACCATTTGTGCTTTTCTGTAATAGTCTTCTTTCACAAAGAGAAATTTTTGGGGGGGCTTGGAGGGAAGAAAGGAAGGGGGAAACTGATGTATTTATAGTTTCAATTTTAAAAATAAAAATAATCTTCAAGAAATTTTAAAAATTTTCAAGGATATATTCAATCACTTTGACATTATATTGTACATTATAGGCATTAGACTATATGACATATGTGGAATATATTTTCTCTTAATCAGATATACAGATATATGTGATAAAAATATGCTAAAATATTGCTGCCTGTTAACAAGGGGTTTTAGTTCTTTTCTTTAAAATACCTACTTGAAAGAGTAAGAAGAGTTCATCAAAGCTTTGGAAATAAAAATCATTTCTAATATCCTGTGTGGTGATATTTTATTTGTGCTCTAATAAGTAAAGTTTGCATGGAGATCAGAGAAAAAATCTAGCCACTATATTAAACATAGAAGTCAGGCAATGGTAGCACACACCTTTAATCTTAACATTTGGGAGGCGGAGATTCATCCAGATCTCTGTGAGTTCAAGGCCACACTGAGAACAGAGTCAGGCATGGTAGTATACACCTTTATTCCCAACACTAGTTAACCATGAAGGTCTGGAGGTCTGTACACACAGACAGGAAATGACATAGCTGGGCTGAAAGTGGAAGTGATGTAGCTTGGTTGAGAGAGGAAGTGAGATGGCAGGGCACAGAAAGGATATAGGCATGGGTAAACAGGAAGTAGCTCTTTGTGGCTGAGGATTTCTAGCAGTAAGAACGTGGCTAGTTTCTTTCTGTTTCCCTGATCACTCAGTTTTTAACCTCCCTCCCCCAAAAAAAAGAAAAAAGAGGATTTAGATAAAAAGGTAGATTATTGGATCTACTTTTAGAAGGCAAATACTAGTTTTAAATATTTTCATTGGATTTGATTTTTGTATATTGTATACAAATTATGTATATTGATACAAATTTGAGATTGATATTGTTAGAAAATACTGTAAATATATTTCTAATCTTGATCAAGGTATTGTACCTCTAATGCCAATTGCTAGTCCCTGAAAGTTATTATTATCAACTAATTATGATATAAAGGAATGAAAGTTAGTAGTTATACATTACAATCAAACTTGTAGTTATATTAGGTATGTTTTCAAGGTCAAGCAGAAAAATATTTTAGACAGGTCATCTTCAAACACTTCAGAGATCTGCAGAATATGGCATTTAAGATATTTTAATAACATAATTTTTTTCTTTTTTTATGACTATGAGACATGTCTGCTTTTGGCAGCACCAATCTACTTCAGAGAAGTTGATGGGCATACTTCTTTCTGCTTTCCTGATCTCTCAGTTTTTACCACAATATCTGGCTCTGGGTTTTTTTTTATTATTAATAAGACCGTTTAGCAATTTGTCATACAATCCTGGCTTAAAATTTTGTTTTTTTTTTTTAATTTATATAATTTTGAACAAGGGCTTGAGATATAGCTTAGTGATAGAGACATTCACAGTATATATTAGACCCTTTTCCTCTTTGAAAGAAATGTCAAACTGCTCTTCAAACAAGGATGAATTGGACTGAAAGCCACAAATACTTATCTATTCTGCATTCTGCCTTAAAAGATCCATGGGTTGTTAGCACGATTTGATGATATTTGAGTCTTTATTTTAGCATTGCCAATGATTTGGCAATTATTCTGTTTATTTTCCTAAATTATGTGTCTCCATTATACTTACTTTTTGCCCATAACATTCCACCATAAAAATAATGGCAAAACAATATTTCTTTATGTTCATAATTTTGCATAATGGAAATTAGATAATGTGATCCACCTCTGTACCACAATAATTGGTGTGATCTAGATAATGCATAAGGTTAGAGGTAAAACAATTTAGCTGGACTATTTATCTCATGCCCTAATTCCACTTAGTATATAATTTTCTGGATTCTTCTACTTTCTACATTATAAATTCTGGATTCTTCTAAATGCATTGGAATATTCATAATGCTACTATGTATCTGTGATGTAGATTGGAGTGGCTCAGTGAGCTGATGCTGTACATAGGTTCTCATTCATTCTCTCTCTCTCTCTCTCTCTCTCTCTCTCTCTCTCTCCTCTCCTCTTTCTTTGTCTTTTTAAGATGGTAAGGTAGTATGTGAAGAAATGTATTCTAACTTAGCATTGCAATGTATAGTCTTATGAATAATTGTAATGACAGAGAGCATTTATATATACCCCTTTAAATAGAAAGTTCTAGCTCATATATCTTGTTTTAGATTTTAAGTTCTTTCAAATGACTGATTATACTACAGAAATATTCTGACAAAATTTTCTGTATTCATATCATCTGTTCCCTCCTTTGTTTGTTTAAGAAAGAATCTCATTAGTCAATATTGTCATAGTTGATGAGTTGTAAGACTATGCCAAATTATTGAATGTATTAGTAATTTTGAAGATGGAGAAATACTGATGTTATAGAATATTTTTAATAAACTGAAAGAAAGAGAGTGATACAGGGACATGAGGATAAATTTGTTACATTTATTAATAAGTATCAGCCATCCTGCTATGGAATTTAAACTCAACCCTATTTATTTATTTCCTCTTCTGTAGGTGAATGTTTTGTCTGGGTCCCTCCAGGCCCCACACAGTCCCACAGCCACTTATAAATTAATAACTCAAAAGCTTAAATTAATCACAACTGTTTGGCCATTAGCTCAGGCATATTACTGACTAGCTCTTATACTTAAATTCAGCCCATTTTTATTAATCTATGGTTTGCCACGTATTTTGTGGCTTTACCCGTCTACAGGCATGTTGTTCCTTCCGCGGTGGCTGGCGTCTCCTGACTCAGCCTTCCTCTTCCCAGAATTCTCCTTGTTTGTTTATCCCGCCTATACTTCCTGCCTGGCTACTGGTCAATCAGCATTTTATTTATCAATCAATCAGAGCAACACATATTCACAGCATACAGAACAATATCTCCATCACTCTTCTTCCTTATTGACTTTATTTATAACTCAGTTTCAAAGAAAGGATTGACTAGTGAAGAGCTTGGAGGATGTTGTAAGCACTAGCTGATTTTATTATCATTTTGTTATTTATGTATATATTATTCCTTCATGGATATTTGTTGCCTGGAAGAATGAGTTAGCTATTTATAGTATATAAAACAGTTTAATCTTTAAAAGATATTTGATGAAATTGGGTTAGATAAATCAGTATTTTATAATTTTTTTCCTGTATACCTTTCCATGAATTTTATAGAGAATCTAGGTAGTTTTATAGTAAATGCATGTAGTACAATAAGACATATGAGAAGAAGCTAAGAGGAACATGCATTGCCACTCTATGGTAAGCTTTTCATGGAGGTTAGGTTTGGAATTCCACAAAAAGTTCAAGTAAAGGGCAAAAGGTGATGAAGAAGAAAGAAAGACAGGTAGAGAAATATAGAACAGAATATATCAGACCTGTTTTGAGTTTTACTTTATATCACTAGTAAAAGGAAATGTTTCATTTCATTGATAATATACTTCACTCAAAATTTAAGCTCATTATTATGTTTCTCTAGATCAAATTCCCATAGTCTATTAACTATAATATAAAAATATTCTATATCTTCAGTATTTCTCCAAGCTCTACATTACTATTGCATAAAAAATCTTTGCACAGTCTTAAAATCCCATCAACTATAGTCATTATGACATATGCTTAAGCCTCTATTATGGGCTTAGATGTACTATTTGATGAGTAATTTAAATTAGATTCAGTTATATTTTTAGTGACCAAATACTACCTACTTCATAAATGGTTGATAACTGTTTGTATACAGTAAAGAGAAGGACCACTCATGTCAACTGTAAATTCTTAGTTTTATTTTTATTCACTAAAAAGATATATTTCATATTTGTCAGTATCACCTGCTTCTGCACAGTGTTTATATTTTCCCTGTTATGGGTATGTAAAGTAGTGTCTCTAGGTTTTATGCCATCATTCTATCACTGAGTTATTTTCACACACCAATATTTTTTTTAACTTTTTATTTTGAGACAGGATCTCACTAAGTTACCTAGGTTGGCTTTGGACTTGTAGCCTTCTGATTCTCAAGGAACTAGGATTATAGGGCTGAATTTGTTGATGTGGCTTCCTTATTTTTCTTGTAGCCATTATTACAGTTGATGTAAACAATATCTCAACATAATCAATGTACAATTTGTATTTTTAATTGTCGTATATCTCAATGAGCCTCTTTTCATCCGCAAAAATCACTCTTTCAAAAATTAGGTTTTAATGCAAGAATTTAGCTGGCTTTTGATTTTTTGGCTAGAGACAATTATAGATAAAAATAACATATTTTATGAATAAATATCAAATATCTGATGAAATTCATTGAAATACATGCTTAGTTATCTGTTCTGACATGAACATAATAAGATGTGCATTTCAGCCTCCTAATGCATGTAATTCTTATACATGAAGAATATGAAGAATGGAATTTCTTGAATGAACATGATTATATAACATAGAAAAAACTTTTTCATTCTTATCTTGTAATATAGAAATATAAAAATATAGCTTTGGATTTTGGAAAAATCTTATACTGTCTCTGAATATACTAATGTGAGAGAATTAGGCAAAAAAATGTTTCAAAGTAATATTTTGCCTCATCTACCTATATCTTGAAAGCAAGAATATAACATGCTAGTGAATTGTTCTAATATCTAAATATTTCTTGAATAAGCAATATTTATATGTAGTATCTATATAATATAGGTATAGTACAACTTTTCTTGTAACCTTCTTTTTGATTCTGAATTCGTTGTTTGTTTATTTATTTATTTATTTATTTATTTACTTATTTATTTATCTATTTTTTGAGTCAGGGTTTCCTCTTTGTAGCTTTGGCGGCGCCTTTCCTGGAACTCACTCAGTAGCCCAGGCTGGCCTCGAGCTCAGAGAGATCCGCCTGCCTCTGCCTCCCAAGTGCTGGGACTAAAGGCGTGTGCCACCCTCCCCTCCCCCCACGGCTCATTGTTGTTTTAAGTATGGGCTCACTTTTTATATGTTTTGATTTATTTCCTCCAAATTAACCAGGCAGGTCCTTTGAAATGTACAGAACGTTGATTGTCAAGTAGTTACATATTGGATGTCTTCTCTCCTAAGAATAGAAATACACTGTCCTTTGAAATAGAAAAAAAAATCATCAGAATTCACTTTTCAAGCTTCCCCTTTCTTATGGGTAGTGTAAGAAAGTGTTACTAATTTTGCTGTTCCAAAGCTTTACAACAAAATCATAAGACATGCTTTTATTACCATAACATGCATCTAAAAATGTTTATATATATATATATATATATATATATATATATATATATATATATATTATCTTGATTTTAAAGAATTAAATGTCCCATAAGAGGATCACGCTCGAACAGGGGGTGTCTCCAACTCTTTTCCTGGTTTTCGGGCCCCTATTCCGCATTCTGTGTTGCCTTGTCCAGCCTTAAAACATGGGGAGGTGCTCAGTCTTACAGCAACTTGAAATGCCATGTTTTATTGATACTCATAGGAGACCTGCTCTTTCTTGGATGGAGATGGAAGAAGAGGGTGTGGGGGTTAGGAGGGGGGAATGAGGGAGAGGTACTGGTAGAGGAGGATGAGAGGGAGGCTCTGGCCAGAATGTAAAATAGACAGATGAATAATAAAAAATACAAAGAAAAAAATTAAATGTCTTGAAGAACCAAATTTTAAAAACTATTTTGTGTGTTAAATCTGAGTTATGTGAGTTCCTGTATAACAGATATTTAATTGCACCTCACTGTCAACTATCTTATTAAAGTTAATAATCATGACAGGAAAATAAAAGGAAAAATTATGTGCTGTGCTAGTTATTTTTCCATTGTTGTGAAGAGACACCATGACCAAGGCAACTTATAAAAGAAATAATTTAATTTGGGGCTTGATTGTAGTTTCAGAGGATGAGTCCATGACAATCATAGTGGTTAGTATGGCAGTGGCAGGTAGGCACAATGCTGGAGCAGTAGCTCACAGCTCCCATCTGATCCATAAGTTAGAGGCAGGAGACTCAGACTGGAATGGAATGAGCTTTGGGAATCTCAAAGCCCACCCTCAGTGACATACCCCCTCCAACAAGTCCATACCTCTTAATCCTTCCTAAATATTCTACCAATTGGGAACCAATCACTCAAATACATTTGCCTAAGAGGGTATTTTTATTCAAACAACTACATGAATGCAACATTTTTTTAGCAAAAACTAAAGTACAGAATCTGGATGATTATAAAATGTAAAGGGACCTATAATTATACATTAAGTTCACTTCTTTGTCAATGCATTTTGTAAAGTTTATGTGTTATTTTTAATTTTTAAGATTTTTTTTAATTTTATGGGTATGAGTGTTCTGCCTGCATATATGTGCACCATGCACATACCTAGTATCCATACAGGCTAGACTAGGGCATTGAATTTCATGAAACTGGAGTTACAAATGGTTATGGGCTACCACGTGGGTGCTGGGAATCTAACCTGGTTTTCTGCAAGAACAGCTATTGCTGAGAAAACTTTCCCGGCTTGAATTTATTTATTTATTTTATTATCCATGTGTATGTGTCTGTCTACATTTGTTTAAGTACAACAGGTGCATGCAGAATCTCAATCTTCTGTAAAAGCAGAAAGCACTCTTTAACTACTGTGATATTTCTCAAGCCCCTGGCAAAGCATTTCTTTTGCTTCTAAAACTATTACAGAATAATAAAAGTGCTGCACCAAAAGATAGACCAAACAATCATAATTAAGATGACTCTTTTGTAATGTATTTCTTTTCCTCTTTAAAATGATGGTGAAAAACCCATTAGTATTCCTTAAGAATTAGAACACACTGGATGGATATTGTAAAGACAGAGAGACAGTATTCTATATGGGAGGTCTACTCAAAATGACATTAAAGTCCAATGTTGAATTAAACAGTATATATTCCCTGATAATTTTTACAAGATGAAGGCTTTGCTTCTCACATTTATACAATGTAGTTAGAATTATTGGACAGCAGAGACCATTTTACTGCTACATTTTATCTAATATAATTTAAGATCATTGTCATAAAAGCCACCTTTTACAATTATGATTCCCATAGATCTCATTTTTATAAAAGCCAAAGAAGAAAATGTCTGTATGAGAGGAAATTTACAGATATTTATAAGAAAGATGTGTTTAGTAATGAATGAAAAAATTATGCAGTGGATAAATCTACTCACTGCAAAATTAAAAGAAGACTATATCTAAAAATTGCCATGTTAACATGCAAATGTTACCCATGTTGATAATTAAATATGAAAATAGCAACACAGTTGTCATACTAAGATTTCTTCTTTGGTATGATGTTAAAATAAATGCTTAAGGAAGAACAGTAAGGTGTGTACACATTCTCGTAGTTAATAATTCCATTAGATGATATACTGATCAGTGGTGGTGTAACTTCTTAGGTAATATAAGCTTTCTTAGCATTTTATAATAAAAACATACATGAAAACATGTTAAGGCTTAGTGTGATGATGCAATTATAACATGAAATTAGCTCTCTCAGAAGAATTTACACATAGGTATATTGCAGATTACCTCCCTGGTCAAGTCATTATCAATTTTTCTGCTATTTTTGATCATTATTATTTTGCTCCAATGATGTTTTCACATGACATTTCGCATTTATTTATCTATATAAAAGTACTGACTTCATAAAAATACTGTGCTTATATAAATGAATAATACAGTTATTAGGTCAAATCGAGCATATTTCAGGACTGGAAAGGTGGCTCAGCTGTTGAGAGCATATATGGCTTCTATAGGGGACCTGAATTCAGCATCCAGCAGCCATGGCAGGTGGCCTGCAACTGATTATAACTATAGCTCCATGGGATCTAAGTTCTGATCTCTGAGGTTATGTAAGATCATATGCATATACTCACAGAGAGACACATGCACACATACTTATGATTAAATATAAATATATCTTTTTAAAAAATCTGTAATATTTTATTGATTGAATATTGTATACTAAGATTACTTTATTTTGAAAATACTTTTAAGTAGCAGTGTTTTCCCCTTGTTGTGGTTTAAACTGAAGTATAATATAATCTATCACATACAAATTTTGACAAAATATACTACATTATTTAGGATTAACTGCTATTTAATTTTCAATAAAAACTCCATGGGTAAAATAGAGATTGTTTTTAATTTAAAAAATAGAGATATGGTATGGTATGAAAACATTTTTATTCCACAGCTTTAAGCTTTCTAGAAAAAATGAGGAAAAGGGAAATAGTGGGAGGCATAAAAGTAACCATTGAGTCTCATTTTCTGTCTATTGAATTGTTCAGATTCATATCCAAATATTTATATTAATAAAGACAGATAAAAGGTTTTCCTCAGTTTGATAAATACAATGTCCTGATGTTAATATAAGTTTGTGTGGTAACAAACATATTTTGGTACACACAAATAAGAATAGCCTATTACATTTATCTTCAGGGAGGTGACATCCAAACAGCAAATATTGTTCTTATATTCAAGTGGCAAGTATTGTCAAGAGATGAAGCAAGAACTACAAGAGCACTAAGAGATAGGTTTTTAATTTTTAATGGGGGAAAGTTCATAAAAGATCAGCATTTGAAATGTTCTTGAACAAGCAGATAGGTGTATGGTGGATTGGGAGAAAGAATGACATTTCAATAAGACTGGAAATATAATAGCAGAATATCACTGAATGTGTGGGAAGAATAATAAATAATTTAAATTTACTTAAACCTAGGCTACACTTAAGGATGTATTGACACATATAGTTTGGGGGGAGGGTTCATGTATTGACATACTGAATTGCAACTCATCTTAGGTATATATTGAAGTTATTCTGGATCACATGTGGCACATATGTTAGTATGACAAAACTAATGTGCTGTGTGGATTAAAAAAAAAAACAAGGAAGAAGAGAAATGGAGGTCAAGTTACTGTAAGTAAATCTCCAGCTGTTGTTCACCTTCACAGACAATGAAATATCTTCAAAAGATCAAATTTCATTGTAGAGTTTTGTATACTTAGGAAACAGTATTATACATTTTGACCATTTCTTTTTACTTGTTATATTAAATCAGAGAATTTATGCAATAGAAATGCATACTTGAAACAATTCACATTACCCACAACTATTTGAGACCCCAGAATTTTTGAACAGTGCATGTCATTTACGTTTAGCTAACTTTCTGCTTGCTAATTTTGCTGAAATTGCAGATGCTATTGACTTATTCCATTGCTTTATTTACTGAAGTTTTCTGTTGTCACTGTGCCCTAAAAGTATAAATCCCATCACCTGCTCATGTTGATTTTCCAGATAGATTTTCCATTTTTCTTTGTATTGTCTTTGTCCATAGGGATTTTTCACAAATCCATGTTTTCTCAAAGGTGACTCATTTATGTAATATTTATGAAGGAGCTCTTATTTCTGTAGCTGAGAACAGAATTATATTGTTAGAGAATTATATTGTGGAATTGTAGTACAACTGGCCATTGTACCTATCTAAGTATTTTCTAATTCTCTCATCATTTGCATTTTACTTACACATTATTAAATTCCCCTATTTCCTTAACACCGGTTCTTTCAACATCAGTGTTTGGTATGATCTCTTCTCTATTATACAAGCCAAATTAGAGAAGTAGGAAATATGCATAATTAAAAAAAAACAACTGAGTAGGCATAAAAATTAATACTAAGTAGTCTTAGGAGTGTCAGTATATTCACTGAGAATTGACTACTGTGGCAAGCAGTTAGAGATAAATGAAATATCCCACAATACAGACACAATAATATAAACACTTAATAAAATGCTAGGTACTTATTAGAAACAATGATAAAAACATTTGTTTCATAATATAAAGAAACATACAAGCAACGTATTTTGTTGAAAATGATAAGATGTAGACTATTATATGATGCTATTGTTTCTTATCATGTAAGAGATACCACATTGTCAAAAAACACAAACGCACACATATTTGCATTGGCTTAACTGTACATAGAGAAGAAACACAGGAAGATAAATTAAAAACTAATTAAAACAGCTATATATCCTGCAATGTGAAATATTAAGATGGAGATGTAAAAGGAACCATAGTAAATTAGAAATCCTCCAGACGGTTCATTCTAGGAATGAAGTTGGGCCACCCAAAAAAGCTCCAAGACAAGGATAAAGGCACATTTACTAGCAGAAAGTTATTCTTCATTTACAATATCCTAGATATTCATCCATCCTTTTACATGTTTTTAAACTGCTATGGGCAAGGGAATTCAATCTCTGCTTTTTTTTTTCAGTTTCTGTGGTTACATTTAAGCACAAGAAAAATGTGGAAATGAGCTATCTATATTTTCTACACTGCACAGCTTGTCACTGGGATTAGTGACTCTGGTGACTGGCTGTGCTGCTCTTTCTATGATGGTTTTGTCATTCTCAGAGGAAATGCTGTGAGCAATCCCAGTGTAGTAAGATTTGTTGCACATCAACAGAATGTCCAGTTCCTTGATGTGTGGACCAGGAACTTTTGGAATCCACTATACAGCATGTCCATCATTTGCGTTTTGCTCCTGTAACAGATGTTGGGCATCAGGATCTAGCCTTTGAATCTTCTCCATACCCTGTTGTTGTTATCTCTGGGTTTCTGCAAGTTTTGCTTAATTATAACATATAGTTCTTTCTGGTCCTTGATGAACTTCTTGGTCCCTTTTGTGACAATGTTGGGCTTCACCAGAGGCCAAAGGGCAGATATCCACAGGGCAGCAAACATGTGGGGAAGAGATGGCAGTCACCTCTTAGGCAGCAATGAAGAAGGAAGGTGCTGCTACTTTAGACTAACACAATACATTATATGCATATATATATTTTCTATTTTCAATTTATTTTTATATATAATTTTCTCTTATTAAGCACAAGCCCACAACTAGGGTTTATGGCTGGAGTATGACACCCATATGATTTATGGCTTCAATGACTGTGATAGGATTGAAAGTGAGATTTCAAATATATATATATATATATATATATTAGTTTTATACTATGTAAATATAATGTCTATTCAAATGTTAATAAAGATGTTAAATGAATAAATGTCTTACTACCACTAATGGATTTAAAATTATAGCACAAATTATGTGGAGTTAGCTTCCAGGATTTGTGAAACATTTATTGTTAAAGGTCAGATAATTAACACACTTCATTTTGTAAGTCATACAGCTCTGTCACATCTACATAATTCTGCTTTTGCAGTGTGAAAGCCACTATGAAAACAAATGGGTGTGGCTGTGTTCCAATAAAATCTTATTTACAAAAAGAGCAAATCAAATATGACCTTTGGTCTATAATTTACTAATCTCTGTTCTAAATAAATAACCCTGTTAGTGATAAGTTTAGGGGACTAAATAACAGATACTTTAAGGGTAAGAAATAAGAAAAAAGTGGCCTAATTATCATCATTATTCATAAGCAGAAAGAATATACCATCTCAGTGAAAATATTCTGGGTTACTAAATTGAATCAATTTGACTCTGTTGCCATGTAAAAGAAGTGATGCCAGCTACTTTCTACATAGTCCTCATGAGTTTTAATTTAATTTCTCTTGCTGTTATAAAATATCATGACAAAAACCAAAGTGAGAAAAGGCAGATTATTTTCAGCTTATTACTCCAGGTTACATATAGTCCATAAATTTGTGGAAGTCACGCAGGAACTTCGAACATCTAGTCACATCATATCAACAATCACAAGCAGAGAGAAATGAATACACAAACCACAAACACTCATTTCTTTGCTTGTTCTCGGCTTGCTTTCTCCATTCTTACGAAGTTCAGGAGAGCCTAGCTCAGAGACTGGTCCTGCTCACAGTGTGCTTTATCTTTCCACATCAATTTATTTATTTAAGACAATCTTTCATAGACATGCTCACAGGAAAACCCAGGTAATTCTAAATTGTATCAAGGTAATAATTAAAGATTGTAGCTGAATTTTCTGTCTAGAACACCAGTCAGCTCTGTTCCACTAGCTGCTCCCAAAATAACCATACAGAGACTTAACATTAATTATAAATGCTCAGCTGATACCTTAGACTTGCTCCTTGATAATTTTTGTAACTTAAATTAATCCATTTCTATTTTTCTATGTGCTGAATCAAGGCTCATTTACCTTATCTACGTATTTCCCATCCTGCTCGCTCTGTGTCTCCTGCCATCTCGCCCAACTCCCCCTTCTTCTCCCCAGCATTCTCTCTATCCCCAAAATCTTGCCTAGCCATTGGCCAATCAGATTTCTATTAATAATGAGAGCAATACCTCTTCACGGTGTACAGAAGGATTAGTCCACAACAAAAGATAACTATCAAATCATGACTGAAAAGAGGTACACTTAGATTCAAGTATTTACTTAAAATGTTTCTAGGATAGAGAACAGTGTCTAGATATGAAATTAATACATTGGCTATTCATTTAGGAACCCTCAAAAGAAGGTACATGTTTTGCAGATTTCTGAAATGACATTTTGAGAACAACTTTTTCTAATCTGTCTGGTAGGATTCAATATATAGAAATGCTACCAAGGGTTTCTGTCCAGACTGGTTGTATTCAAGGTTTTTGTTC
>LZPO01034879.1:582234-594504 GCA_001675575.1 Neotoma lepida | reverse complement strand
CTCATCCATTTCTCTCTCACAGGGCGATCCATGCATCTCTCCTGGGTTCCTCCCTGCAGCTGTAGGTTGCAGTCTGGTTATCCCTTGCTTCACTAGTGGAGATGCATGAACTATGGACCCATGGCTGAGAAGCCCCCATGGGCCCTCATCCAGAGAAAGATGGAAGCAGGTGTGGAGATTCACGGCCGGGGGCCAGGCAGAGCTCCAGGAGTTCAACTGATGGGAGAGAGGAGAGGTTCTATGAACAAGAGACATTGAGATCATGAAGCCAGCTAAGTTGTTGGAAATGCATGAACTGTGGACCAATAACTGTGGAGCCCCCCATGGTGCTGACCTGGGCCCTCTGGAGGCTTGAGACAGTTATTTGGCTTGAAGTGTTTGAGGACCCCCAGGCGGTGGGATCAGGATCCGTCCCTGGTGTAAGGCCTGACTTTTTGGAGCCCATTGCCTGTGGTGGGACACCTGGTTCAGTCTTGGCACAGGGAGGAGGATCTTGGCCTGCCTTGGCTGAAAGTGCCAGACTCTCCATGGAGACCTTGTTTTGGAGGAGGTGGGAGTGAGGGGTAGGTTGAAGTGGGGAGCTGGCAGAGCTAGAGGAGGGAGGAGAGGGGGATCTGAGCTTGGTATGTAAAAGGAGTGGAAGATCTTTTTAATAATAAAAAAAGAAAAAAGGTATGTACTGTTTTAAATTGGGGGAATATAAACATACATTTTAATTAAAAATTAGAAGATAGTAATCTTCATTTTTTCAAATCAAGACAATTTGGAGGTAAATACTCAAGTCACAACAACATGACAGACCTTATCTATCTATCTATCTATCTATCTATCTATCTATCTATCTATCTGTCTGTCTGTCTATGTATAATGCATACATATATATGCAATGTGTATATATATGCACATATATATGCATATATGTATATATATGAGAGAGAGAGAACTTGAAATTGTTTCTTTCTAAAAGTAGATTTCATGTGTGTTCTTATGTTGTTGCCCAAAATGTCTTAGTGAATTATACAATGTGTTCTATTTAGTCTAACACATTATGTTAAAGTTTTGGGGAGTACTATAAAATAACATAAGGTAAATAATTGGAAATATGCCAGTCATTGGATTAGTGTTGACTGGGTACTCAAAGTCAAGAATTTTGTTTTCATTCTTTAATTATTTCAAAATATCAGACAAGTACATTTAAAGTTAACTTCTTAGCAAATGTCTTTCTGTATTTGTGATTTCCATTTCTCAATAGTAAATTTATATACAAAGTACAGAGATTTAAACAGATATTTTTGAGGCTCAATCTTCTGTGGTCCTCTATCACAATAGAACTCTTTTTAGGAACATAAAGAAAAGTTGAAGCTCAAAATAAAATGTTTATGTTATTAACAAACTACCACAATCAAACTCTACAGAAAGGTGGAAAACATGAGAGAAATATGCGAAAAAGTTGGAACCTTAAGTGACACAGCTATTTTCTCAATGTTACTATACAGATAATATCAGATCCTGCTAGAAGGAAGTTAGGTCATTGAGATACATAGTGAAGTAAGCCCTTTTCCTCACCACATGCTTCCACCGTGATAGACTTTTGTCATGGACAAAGGAACCATGTGAATATGGACTGAAATCTCCGAACATTTGAAATAAAACTCATCTATCTTCCTTATAAGTTAGTTATTTCTGGTATTTGGCCACAGAGATAAGAGGCTGACTAACATAGGTCCAGTACTTACATCTGCCATCACTGTGGCCAAATACATGATATAAGCAATTTAAGAATTGGGGTATTTATTTGGGCTCTCAATTTTAAATGTCAGTACATTGTTTCTCAGCCTCTAGTGTTTGGGGAGAACATCATGGCAACTGTAATGTATGGAAAAGGATTTATTTATTCACTTGCTCACAGGAAACACAAAGAAGTAATAGGGAAAAGACCAAGACAAAATAAAAGTCCTTCAGTGACTTACTTCCTCAAACCAGGAAAGGAAGATCTCACTGATACCAATAAACTATTCAAACTTTGAATCTCTAAGCAGATAAAAATCATTCATTAGTCATAGGTTTCATTAGTTTCCTGATGTCTCTGGAAATGTCTTCATAGATAGAATCAGTGGTGTTCTTCACTACTTGCCTTGATATTTCTTAATTTAATCAAGCTGACAAATTATTACAACTGAATGAAATGTGCTCTTTGAAGATTGATTTTATAAAATTTATAATAATAGGTACTCATTATAATGAACATCTTTCAATTCAACCACTGTGTCTTACAAATTTATAAAGCTCAACTTAGCAGTTTCCCCATCCAGGCATGTTCTATTTATAGTAAGTAATATAATAAAATAAAATGAAAATTATCTTTTCTTCCAAAAAGCATTGCTAAGGAATATAAATTGCACAATTTTGGCTTTATCCTTTTCTGTTGAATTATCACTTAACCTTTATTGCAACTATATGAATTTGAAAGAAATCAGCACATATCTATATCATGTATTATTATATGTCTATCCATATCAATACAGAAATGCAGAGGAAACAGACTATAAAAAATTCTGAGGAGAAACAAGTTTGCATAGAGTATTAGTGCCATAAGCTAATCAGATCATTAAAAAAACATTTTTGCTTAAAAACTGATATGATTGTTCAAAATTCCCAACATTTGATTTATATAAAGTATTTACTATTTCTAAAATGAAACAAAATTTAGGAGATACTCAAATGAAGAAAACGTTGTCTTTAATAAGTTTCTCCCACATGTTTTCCAATGCGGCTTCCTGGAAAAACCAGTTTAGTAGAAACTTGCTATTAAATTAATAGATAAGGAAAAAAGAGAAAAACTCAGAGAAAAGCTAGAATTTTATGAAGCTCAGAAAGCTAGTATTTCAGTATCCTAAACTGTGTAGTAAATGAAACGCTTCCAAGCTACAGTAACATTATTGACAGTGAGAGAACTGGCAAGTTTAAATATAACATATAACAGAAAGATCAGCTATTCCTATTACTATAATGCTTATTACAACCCATGGTGTTCATTGGATTGTGAAAAGAATACTCTTTTAAACTATAAGCACTATGGCAGTCTAAACTTTATCAGTCCTGACATAGGGAGAAAAGTATTAAATGTATAACATCTGACAAACACAAAAAAATACAATTGTAAAGCTTTAAAGAAAATGTTCTCAATTTTTCTAAATCATATTTAGACAAGTCACTATTGAACTATGAATAATATAGGAAAATTGAGATGCATAAAATATATGCAACATATGACAACAATCAAAGCTAAAACACTTATTCCATCCTCACATGAGAACAAACAAATGGCACGCCTATCATTTTAATATGAATGAAAATTTACAACGTTTGTCATTGCCATTGCCTCCCATTGAAAGGAGTCTCAATCATTTATTTAAATCAGTGTAATATTCTATCTTGTCTCAGATGCAGCTACTTCATAGAGGGCTGCCCTACTTCCTCTTTTCCCATTTAAGAAGTATGTTTCCAGCAACCAGAATATCTCATACTCCAACCAACATGTTTCAGAGATGAAGTTTCAAATAAACACAGTGAGTGAGAGAGAGCTCAATGACTCCTTTCAAATCAGCACCCACTTACAGAGCAGAGACTCTACACACAACACAATGAGCATATTAGAGCCCAAATGGCCCATATTCATCTTACTCGAAGAACAATCTTTCATACAAATAGAGGCAAAGTCAAAAGATCAGTAGCAAGTTTTCTACCCACCAAATTCTTTAATGCTAAACAAAAGCTAACAAATCCAAAAGATAATGGGGAATATTCACACAAAAAATGTTATAATACTTTATTTAGAACAAGTTTTCAACAATTTTTAAATCAATAAACCAGTGTGAGTCATAGACAAACAGATTACAATTATGATCTCTGAAGACAGAAATAATTTAGAAAAAAATGAGCATGTTTCAGAGAAATAGGAGGCATATATAAACTAACAAAGACAGACATAATAGGACTACCAGAAGAAGAAAACAACAACTCATGAAAGAGTAGATACATAGTAGAAGAAATTGCACCCAGAAATTTCCCAATACTGAGAAACATTCTATATGTAAGAAGTTCAATAACTCTGAGTGAGATTAACAGAGATCTGCATTACAATACTTTGCTGAGTTCGTCTAAACATCAATCAAAGTAGAATTAACCAGCCATAAAATGATACAAATGGTATATTGCTATTCATATCATATGGTCATAACTAGCAACTCTATTCAGTAATTAAGTTAGTAATTCACTAGAGCAGGGGATTTTAGAGATTTTAGTACAATGACTGCTAAAGTGTATGCAATATGTGAAGCCTCTTGACATAATGAATATAGTCTGAAATCTCTGTGGTGATTGTACAAATCTGTGAATAAGCTAACACCATTGAACTGCAATATTTCAGTGGTAAATTGTGTGCTACGTGAATTATTTATCAAAAAACCTGCTTTAAAACAAAAAGTTAGAAAGTGAATCCAATAGATTAAATGCCTAAGTAAGAAGGTCTGTGATAAAGCACTTACTTAGCATGTGTGAGGCCCCGAGTTTAACCTCATGTACTGTCACAATTTTTAAAAATGATAGGACTTGCATGCAAATATTTAGCACAGCATTATTCAATGTAGACAAAGGACTAAACAATATGAATTCTGTCAACTTATAGAAAAATAATTTTTGTGGTATTCATATAATAGAATATAGTCTGGCACATGAAAGAAGGAAATCCTCGTATATTTTCCTGATAAATAAATATAGAAAGAATTACATATGATGATATGACACAGTCACAGAGACAGGTATACTTCCCACCATGTAAAAAACACCAGCTGCCTAGTAGATAAGTAGTCAATTAACATTTATATGAAATTGAACAAGGAGAAGAAGCAAGAAGGGTGGGAGGAAAAGAGAAAGAAATAGAGAGTGAAAATGAAGAAATTAACAGCATATCCAGAGCAGCTGAAGAGATGATGAGGCTTTGGAAGTGACTGTTTAAGAGTATGTACTTTATTTTAGGAGCTTGACATGTTCTAAAATAGATTGTAGCAGTGGTGACAAAGTCCTGTGCATTTGAGTAAAACCAAAAAAGAGATGAATAAGCTTTGAATAGTGCATTTTAAATGGATGGATTATTTGGTTTGTAGTTTGTACAACTGCTAAATTCTAAGGAAAAATGTTGAAAATATTTAATTCCTGAATAAGCATATGCAATTACTAAAATTATAAAAAAGCATATTATGAAAGTTTTTAGAGGTATCCCAACTGCAAGAGAATATTACAGTGAATTCACAATTACTAGTCAGACTTGACACTTAATATTTGATAGTCTTCTTTCAACTGATGCATTTTTATTTCTTTAAATCAAGCGAACAATATACTTTGTTAATATTCTGACATCCTAATCCATTAAAATTCCATAGATTGCATTTTTGAAGACATCACAGTTTTATATTTTAATATATTATTTTTATTTTATTTGAGAATTTCATACACGTATACAATACATTTTGATAATATTCAATGTCATATACCCGTCTTCAAGTCCTCCAAGGTACAACTCATCTCCCCTTCCTAACTTCTCAACTTCATGCCATCTTTTACTTTTATAATTCATCACGTCTAATTATAGTTACCTGAATGTACATGGGTGGGGGCCATCCACTGGAGCACCATTAACCCAGGAGACACACCCTTAAGGACAACTGATTCTCCATTCTTCCCAGTAGCCATAGACTACCAATAGTTTCATAACCCAAAATGGAACCTTGTGAGCTCATCCCCTCTATTAGTTTGAGTTACTATGCTATGAAGAGATACCATAACCATGGAAACTCTTATAAGGGAAAACATTTACTTGGAGCTAGATTACAGTTCAGAGGTTCAGTCTATTATTGTCATGGTGCGAAGCATGGTGACATGTAGGCAGACATGTTCCTGGAGAGGTAGCTGAGAGTTATTATATATCTTAATTGACAGAAATAGGAAGATAGAGAGATGCTGGATCTGGCTTGAACATTTGAAACCTCAAAACCCAGTGACACATTTCCTCCAACAAGGCCATACCTCCTTATACTGTGCCACGCTCATGAGCCTATAGGAGCAACTTTCATTCAATCCACCACATTCCATGCCCTGGCCCCATAGACTTGTAGCCATATAATAATATAGAAATGCATCCAGTCCAACTTCAAAACTCCCCATAGTCAACCAGTTGAAAAATTTAAACCCTGTTTAAAAGTCCAAAGTTTCTTCTGAGACTCATGGAAATCTCTTTACTGTAACCCCTTATGAAATTAAAGTGAAAAAGCAGACTATATACTTCCAACATATAATGGCACAGGACATATATTACTATTACTATTACTAAAGAAGGAAAAGGAGCACAGTAAGTAAATACTGGACTGAAACAAGACCAAAAACCAACTGGGTAAATGCCAAACCCTGCATCTCCACGTCTGATGTCATGAAGGTCTTCAGATATCCAACTCCTTTCAGCTTTTTTGACTGCAACACATTTCTTTCTCTTGGGCTTGTTCCATTCCCCATTAGCAGCTTTCCTTGGCAGGTATCCCATGACTCTGACATCTCCAGTATCTTAGGGTCTCCGAGGCAATCCAGGTTTCACCTCTACAGCTTCATGTAATGGCCTCTCTAGGACTCCATGCAGAGACACCCCTGACATATACCTAGCTTCAGGAGCTTTCTTTAGTTTTATAGGGAGTTTCCATATCTCTTTCTTGTATCCTTGATTCTGGAGCCAGAACCACATGGCTGAAGCTACCAAATTCTACTGCTTGCTGGTACTGGAACAGCCCCCTCATTCAAAAAACTTGTCATCACCTTTCTGTTTTTGATGGTTTCCTTGAGTGCCTAAGTGTGGCTATCCTTGAACTTGCTCTGTAGACCAGGCGGCTCTCTACTGAATTCAGAGCTCTTCCTACCTCTGCCTCCTGAGTGCTGGGATTAAAGCCTAGTGACACCATACCAGGCCCTAAATTTTCCTTTAATTCTTTTTCACAGGTTGGAAACTTAGGTGGTTGTGGTCTTGCTCTGAGGTCATCACTCCCTTTATTTCATTTATTATCAGTTTTTTTTTAAGCTTTTAATTCATGGAACACTGGGGCATGACTTCATTACACTTCCTGATGCTCTCTTTCTCCTCACACTGTACATTCTGTATTTTTTTTATTTCTCAGCTTGCTTCTTTTCATTATATATCTTCATAAGTGTGCCCACTAATTACCAAGCAACACAGTCAATACTAGACAGTCTAGAAATTGCCTCACCAAAGCTGTTAATCAATAACCAACCCTTCAATTTAGCCTCCGGCAGATTTTTTTGGACAAGGGCAGAAAACAGCCATATTCTTCACCAAAATATCATAAGAACACTCTCTAGGCCACTTCTCTGAAACATCTTCAGGTTGATCTCCACAGTTCATATTCCCTATCCTCCTCCTACTACATCCCATTGTGGCCTTATTAAAGCATTCAACTGCTTTCCTTTTTTATGAAGAAATGTCTTATTCATTTTACATACCAACCACAGATCCCTCTCTCTTCCCTCTTCCTGTTTCCCAGCTTTTCCCCCCAACCCACCGCCCATTCCTTCCTCCGACAATGTAAGGCCTCCCATGGGGGAGTCAGCAGAGTCTGATACATTCAACTGAGGCAGGTCCAAGCCCCTCCCCCTGCACTAAGGCTGTGCAAGTTGTCCCACCATAGGTAGTAGGCTCCAAAAAGTCAGCTCATGCACCAGGGATGGATCCTGATCCTACTGCCAGGGAGCCCCTTAAACAGATCAAGCTATACAACTGTCTTGCTTATGTAGAGGGCCTAGTCCAGTCCCATGGAGGTTCCACAGCTGTTGGTCTAAAGTTCATGAGTTCCCACTAGATTGGTTTGATTGTCTCTATAGGTTTCTCCATCATGATCTTGATGCCCCTTGCCCATAGAATCCTTCTGCTCTTCAATTGGATGCCTGGAGCTCAGCCTGGTGCTTGGCTGTGGCTCTCTGCATTTGCTTCCATCAGTTACTGGAGAAAAGCTCTATGATGGCAGTTAGGGTATTCACCAATCTGATTAATGGGGTAAGCCAGTGCAAGCACTCTCTCCACTATTGCTAGTTTTCTAAGCTGGGGGGAAATCTACAAGGATGACCTCAACTACTTTCCTAATCTGACATCCCAAAGCCTACATTCCTCCAAAGAAAAGCATGGCCAGGCCTATCACAGCAATATCTCACTCCTGGTACAACTTCTGTCTTAATTAGAGCTTCTATTGCTGTGAAGAGACACAATAGCCATGATAGCTCTTATAAAGGAAAATATTTAATTGAGGCTAGCATACAGTTCAGAGGTTTAGTCCATTATTATTATGGCAGAAAGTTTGGTGACATTCAGGCAGACACGATGCTTGAAAGGTAGCTAGTAGTTCTACGTCTGGATCCTCAGGCAGCAGGAAAAGAGAGAGCCACTAGGCCTAGCTTGAGCATTTGAGACCCCAAAGCCTACCCTCAGTGACACACTTCATCCAACAAGGCCACACCTACTTTAAGAACGGCACACCCACTCCAAGAAGGCCACCGCTCCAAATGCTACTTAGTAAGCATTAAAATATATAAGTCTATGTGGGCCATTTTATTCAAACCACCGCATCCACATCCCCCATGCTGGAATGTTGACTGGATTGGTCTTGTGCAGGTCTTATAAGGTGACCGCAGTTGTTGTGGGTTCATGGGAGTACAAAGCCTTGTCATATCCCAAACACACTATTTAACAGTACTCCTTCCCAAATTCTGGCTCAATTTTCTGCCCCCTTTCTCACAAAGTTTCCTAAGACTTAATGTGAGGGAATATGGTATAGCTGTCTCATTTAGAGTTGAGCACTCCACAGACACTTATTCTCTACACTCTGACAAGTTGTGAGTCTCTCTATTAAGCACTATTCACTGCAAAAAAAATTATCTGATGAGTTCTGAGAGCTAAACTAATCTGTCGGTATAAAGATAAATGTTTATAAGGCAGCTTTATAGTATGTCTATTTAGCAAAATTATAATAGTAGATTCTCCCATAGGAACTAAGAGTTCCACAGTCAATGCTTCTTGGCCAGATTTACAGCACCAGACATTAATTTATTCCTGTGGAGAGAGCTTTATATCCAGAGAGAAAACTGCTGGATACACCCATAATATTCATGCCACTATTTCTCTCGTGGGCATATCTTGCCAAGCTGGTCATTGTAGAGTTCACAGCTTACAGAGTTCACAGCTGGGAAGAATGTTGCTCTCCACTAACACCCTTAATAATATCTTAAAATATATCCAGCAGGGAGGAAACTTCTAGGTCAATATTAGCTTGATTTCTTCAAGTCATGTGTTCAAAGTGTGTGGTGTTTTTAGCAGTGGGATATTACCATCAAGTTATCATAGGCAATCAAAAACAATGCTAATTGCTTGTATTACTGGCATGAGAGGGGCTCTCTGGAAACTTCCTTGCACTGATCAACAATCAGAAGACAGGTATTATATACCAGGCACTAAGCTTTATGTGTGACACGTTGTGAATCTGAGTAGATCATCCCCCCATAGGTTAACTTTATTTAAACAATTTATGTATGAGATCCAATTTTATTATATAGACAGACTTGCCTAAAACTCATAATTCTCCTGCCTCAACACCTAAATACTGGAATTGCAGTCATGGGCCACCATATCTTGTTGTGGCTTTGATAATTTTGAGAATAAATGATCAGATTTTATATTGTAAGTTGCCTCTCTACTAGAATTTGTTTGCATTGTATTTTTATAAGTAGACAGGAATTATAGATTTGGAGAAGGAAAAATATTCAACTAAAGGGAAATTTTTGTAACATTCTATTATAAATATATGTATAATCTATAATGCTTTCTGAACTTGAAAGGGCAAAAGTAGAGTATGCAAAAGTTCTCTATGGGTGTTGCTTTTCCAATCACTTCTTCTGTATGTTATATATGTTAATTATAAAGCCTATGGAAAGCCTATATATAGCTGTGTTATTCCTCTTTTAAGCTGGCATAATTAATCAGAAATCTTTCTCAACATGAAATTTGCCTGGCTCTGATTAATTAAATTAATTAAAAATAACAATCGCCTTATTTCAATAAAGATTCAAACATAATTATTATATGTGGTGATATTTTGTTTGTGATCTGAAAAATAACACTTGCCTGGAGATCAGAGCATGGATCTAGTAAAGGATTGAGGCCAGGCAATGGTGGCATACACTTTTAATCCCAGCACTTGGGAGGAGGAAGCAGGAAGACAAGCTCAAGGCCATCCTGGGCTACATGAGATTGAATCAGTCTAAAAGAGAAACAGAGCCAGGTAGTGAAGGATCATGCCTTTGATCCCAGCACTAGGGAGGTGGAGACATTAATATAAGGTGGGAGGAGACAGGAGCTCAACCCTTTGACACTCTTTTTTGGTCTGAAAAGTCATGGAGGTAAGAGGTCTCTTGGGCTAACTCCTTTACTTCTCTGAACTTTTAACATTTACCCCTATATCTGACTCTGTGTTTTTATTATTAAGACCAATTAGAATTCATACTACACCAGGCATCCAACTTGTGGGACATGAATTCAGGCCAGAGCTGCACACTGCCAGAGCCACTACCCCGCCAACTAAGTTTTTGTTGCAGCCTCTCTGCAACAAACTCCACAGGTGCTTAGTCTCAATATGCTGTCAGAGTTAGCCCCTTACTACCAGCCAGCTCTGTCTTTAGGCAGCTCAGGCTGCATGTGATTTTCCCCCATGATCCCCTGTGTATTTCTCAGACAACTGTTTTCCTCTCCCGGTGCATTGTGGGGTTTTCTTAGATCCCCTCCTTGGACTGCTGCCACACTAGGTAGCTGCCTTAAAAACCCACTCAGGCTTCTACTCAGGCTACTACACAGCACCAGTAAGCCTCACATCTTCATTGTCATCATCAGCAGATTTGGTGAGATAATTGGGAATTCTTAAAAGGAAGAATTAGTTAAAAGATAGAATTTTTCCCACATTAAAAAATGAGAAACACTATTACAATGGGGGAGTTAGGTCTCTGTATGATAATATGTTGGATGGTTTTAAAATGGAACAATTAAATGAGAGGATAACTAATTTAGATGGGATTTATGTAATGTCAATTATAAACATTAAATAATTTTATCCTTTTTGTTTTATCACTAAAAAAGCTGATTAATATGGGTGTTAATATACAAGTTTTAGAGAAACTTATTAAAGCAGATCATAGAGATATTCAGACTCAGACAGATGAATTTAAAGGAGAACCAATCTCAGCATTGCATTATAAGGTTAGAGAGGAACAGCCTAAGGTTTTCAAACAACCAACTTTAATTTATCCAGTAACCTTACAGGGACTGCCAAATGATACATATCCTGAAGGCTGTATAAGAGCTGAAGGGACTCCTGTGGGAATGTTAGATTTAAGGAGATTCAAGTAAGTGATAGTCTCATAAGGCATGCATTCACCTTTTGTGAAGCAGATGTTAAATTTGTGGTCAATTTGTAATAGAATTATCCCTCAAGACGGGAGAGACTTGTTTACAGCAGTCTTGTAGCCTGGTCCTCAATTTCACCTGGTGGAAAGATGAGAATAAGACCATTGAACAATGAAGTAGGGCTAGAGGTATGAAAATCTCTAAAGACCAGACCAGTTTCTTGGAGAGGGAGATTATGATAATGTAGAAAGGCAATCTCTATATGGTGACCATACCCTGGCTTTATGCCACCCAGCAGCATTGAATGCTTGGGACACAAAGAAGTAGAAAAGAAAACTGATTCATTTACTAAAGTTATACAGGGCCCAAAAAGAAACCTTCACTGATTTCATACAAACATTGACTTCAGCTGTAAATAGAATGATATCTAATTCATAAGCTAGACAAACTGAATCTCTGGCTTTTGAAAATGCTAATGCACAATGCAAAAGAGTAATTAGTCCATTAAAGGGAAGATCAGCACCCTTAGAAGAATGGATCCAAGATATAGTCAGTATTGAATCTCATAACCCTGATGATGGTTGGATTGGTGGTGTTTTCCAGAGGTTTGAAGAAAAATCAAAATGGCAGATGTTTCATTTCCAGTAAATGAGGTCACCTAAAAAGGGATTTTAAAGCCAGGGGGTGGTGTCGCACGTCTTTAATCCCAGCACTCGGGAGGCAGAGGCAGGCGGCGGATCTCTGTGAGTTGGAGGCCAGCCTGGGCTACC
>LZPO01034879.1:555655-568142 GCA_001675575.1 Neotoma lepida | reverse complement strand
CCTGTGTAAAACTATAAAATCTTAACTGATTTATCCATTTCCTATGCTTCAAATACCTGGATGTCCCTGATATTTTTTATTAATATGATAGTACTTTTATTTCCTGAATACCATATAATTGGGATCACGAAATTGATTACGTTTTAAAATGAACTTCTTTCGTTTAATAACATATGTTTAGAAGTTTTCTACATATTGTGAATTTTAATTTAGTGATGTAAACACCAAAGAATATGTTGAAGAATCATATGATCAAGAGGAATTTTAGATTACAAAAAAGTGGAAGGGCCCACATCTCCACCATAATTTGAGATTGTGAGATTTCTGTGTGTTTATTATTTTTATTAGCAATGCTAGCAAGTGTACATTCATATCTTACATAAGACATTTTAATTTTCAAAATTTGCAATTAAGTGTGTAATTTAGTTTCATGAATTTTATTTTGCATTTAAGATCTTACTATGTAACCTAGACTGGGTTTAAATTTGTTATGTAGCCCAAGATTGTTTGGAATTCATGATCATCCTGCCTCAGTTTCCAAAATTCTGGGCTTTACACCTTGCACTACTTAAAAATATGTTGATATATTTAATGACATTCAAAGCAGATATGTTTTCTTATGTTGCTTATGTTTTTAGTGCCCTATCTACTATTGCTAAGTAGATGTCCATAAAGATTTATCCCAGTACATTTCCAGAGGATTTTCAACTTTATGGAATTTATATTTAGTTCTATATACATTTTAGAAAGCAGAGTTACAATTTAAGTAAAATAATGTATTCTTATATGTATACGTCCACTTATTTTATCATCAAATTTTAGTACACTATCCTTTTCTCAGTTAAAGAGGACCAGAACCAAAATGCTACTGGCTCTGGTGGCTGTTGAGGTTTCAGGATCCGATATTATTATTAAGTTAGTTACAGCAAGAGCTTAAAAATGTCCACTGCTCTCACATGCTCAAATATCACAGAGGTGTGTATATTCTTGAGGGCCAGTTTTTCAACTCTAAATCACATCTTGCATCTTTGAAAATGCTACATAGTGATTTCCTTGAGTGGAAAATTTAGTATTATAGAGGGAAAAGTTTACTTGACTTAATCTAAAAGAGGTGAATTGGAGTGTCTTGATGATTTGAGCAGATTCCTTCTAACTCTCTGGAGGACTTCATGTAAAGCAATGAAACTCTTCTGGAGGAGTCTTAACACTTATTTAAATAAACAGAAATTAACCT
Source organism: Neotoma lepida (assembly GCA_001675575.1). NCBI lineage: Eukaryota > Metazoa > Chordata > Mammalia > Rodentia > Cricetidae > Neotoma > Neotoma lepida. The sequence continues at coordinate 566,908 of LZPO01034879.1, read as the reverse complement.
TTCCCTGTGATGATAAGTAAACATAGGGTATTTCATGTAAGGACTAACTGTTTCACACACAAGCTGAGATAGGGGCTATGGAGGTTAAAAATCAAGTTAGTAACTAAGTAGAAAATTATATGTGAACAAATCAACCTTCCAATTGTGGGTAATAGCTCAATCCAAATAAAGACTTGTGTCTCATTTAACAAAAATATTTTCTTAAGAGCTATTTCCATGAAAAAGAAGAAAAGAAAAATGTTAATCATTGCAACAGTCTACAAACTAGTCTCTGAGCCTGGAGAGCAACAAGTTGAAAAGATTTCTAGTTTTTCATGCAAAGTATCTTCAGTCAGCATCAACTCAAGAGGTGTAGACCAACAGATTTCCCTCAAGTTTAGTTTGTGGTGATTTCTCTGAGGTCATTAATGAATGTTCCACTGTGAGATGGTAGAGTTCTTTGAAAAAGAGAGTTTCAGTTTTAGTGAGTAAAAGTCGGAAACTTAGGAGAAAATTTTAAAACATTAGGTTGACAGAAAATCTTTTAGAATTCAGTCTTAATGTAAATACATGATAAAAATCTCCAAAAATAACAAGCGAGGCTAAAATCCAGTGATGGAATACTATAGTATTATTCTAAAATATGCTTTTATTTCTTGACAACTATTCCAATTTTAACAAAGATATTCATAGAAAGTCCAATTTATTTCTAAACATAAATTTCAACCATAGTATAATTGACTCAGATATTTCCATAAAGTACAAATGGAAATAACTATTTAGACTCTTTGTAAATGTGGTTTCCTGACTATAGTGTGGAAGTGAATGTTTCTCATCTTGGAATTCCCAAATTATTCCAAGTTTCATGGTTTTGACAAAGTGATTTTGTTAGCTTACCAGAAGACCAGTGTTATTTTCCAAGATTGTTTAGACATTTACAAAATTTCGATTGAGTTTTAGCACTGCAGTTTCCTTACTGTATTATTTGAACAAAACTGAAATCCTTCTAGGATATTTATACCAATTTTACTTAATTTGATTTTTTTTTCTGTTTTTAAAACCAACGGCAAATCAAAGCACATGCAAATGTAAATCTAGTAAAGGGGCAGGCTCCAACACAGTCTGGAAGCAGACCATGGCTGTATAGGCCTTGTGGTTCTGGATTTAGAGTCATAAAGGATATAGGACTAAAGGGTTTTAGATTCTTCTTTCTGGGTTAAGGAGAGATGCCATATGATAGGAGACTCCCTACATGAAGGTCCTCAAAGGCCATTTCTTTATAATGTGAAAGTGAAGTCTGAATTGTGCTAAATAGCCCTGGATGTTGGAGGTGTCAGAGCTGTGGGATATCTGTCAAGAAGAGCTTCTGAAAGAAAGTACAACCAGTCTGTTGCAGTCAGAGAAGCTGGCAGGATAGAGCTATCTAAGTCCTTGGACATCAGTTACAGAATTTGGTATTTGCCCTGCTGAGTTTCACTCTTATTTGGTCCAGTATTTCTTCAGTACTTAGAATCTTTCCTCCCCTTTGGAATGGTATTGTATATTCTGTGTTATTATATGTCAGAAATATGCAGTTTTCTCTTGCTTTTGATTTTACAGAGGATGCAGTTAAGAGATTGCCTTGAGTCTCAGAAACAACTTGACTTTGGACTTTTAAACTGCATTAAGACTGTGAAACACTATGGAGACTTTTGAATTAGGACTCAATGTATTTTGCATTATAATTTGGCCACAAGCCTAGGGTGCCAGGAAGTGGAATGTGGTGGTTTGAATGATAACAGCCTCCATAGGTTCATATGTCTGAATACACAGACCCGAGTTGGTGAAACTGTGCAGGGTTAGGAGATGTGGTTGTTTTGGAAGAGGTGTCACTAGTGGCAGACTTTGAGGTATCAAAAGCCCACCACATTACCAATTATCTCACTCTGGCTTAAAATTGTCAATCAAATTGTGAGCTCTCAGCTACTGCTTGCCATCGTGATCACTGTGGACTCTAATCTTCTGATACCATGACACCCAAATTAAATATTTTCTTTTATAAGTAGCCCTGGTCATTGTGTTTTATCACTGAAATTGAAAAGTAATTAATATAGACATATAGGCTGTTTAGAATGTCAAGAGATTATGCATAGAGTAGCAATAAACATGGATGAGAAAGTATCTCTGGAGTATGGTGGAGAGTCCTTTGGATATATGCCCAAGAGTTGTAAAGCTCAATCTTGTTGTAGATCAATTTTCATCTTTCTGAAGAAGCCCCACACTGATTTCCATAGGAGTTATACCAGTTTGCCCTCCCACCAGCAATGAATAATATTCTCCTCTCTTNACATCCTTGCTGGCATGTGATGTCATTTGTTTTATTTTGGCTGTTGTGACTGAGGTAAGATCAAATCTTTGCATTTCCCGCATGGCTAAGTATGCTGAACATTTCTTCAAAAGTTTCTCAGTCATTTTGTGTTTCATCTTTTAAGGACTCTCTGTTTAGTTCTGTATCTCATTTTTTTAATTCTATTTTTTTTATTTTCTTGGTATTCATTTTCTTTTTAGTTCTTAATATATCCTAGATACTGATCCTCTATCAGATGTACAATTGGTAATTTTTCCCCCAATCTATAGTTTTTATTCAAATGATGGTGGCCTTTGCTGTACAGGCATTTTTTAGCTTTATGGGTTCTCATTTTACAATTTTTGTTCTTAATAATGCCTTTGCTATTATTTTCCTATTAAAAAAGTCCTTTCTTGTGCCAATGAGATCAAGCCTATTTCCCACATTCTCTTCTATCAGGTTCAGGGTAGATGGTCTTATTTTGAGATGCTTGATACACTTGGAGTTGAGATTTATACCTATTGATAAATATGGACAAATTTTTATTCTTCTATGTGCAGTTATCCAGTTTGACTAGCTCCATTTTTTGAAAACTCTTTTCTCTAGTGTCTATTTCTGGCTTCTTTGTCAAACATCAGGTGTCCATAAATGTATGAAATTATGTCCTCTTCCCCTTAGTATTATATGTTAGAGAAGCATCTATTCAGAAGTATTAGCATACATGGTTTGTTTCAATCTACAGATAAGACTAGCTAAGCACTTTTCATTTCTGTTTTAGTGTGTTTTTTAAATTGTTTTATTTCTAGCATTTGTTTTGGATTCTTTCTTATACTTTTTCATTTATAAGTCTTTAATATCCTTCCATTATTGTTTCTTCTTTTTCATTTAGAGCCAACAATATTTTTTTTAATTACTTTTACTTCTTTGGCCATCTGAGAATCTATACTCCATATCTTTTAAGGAGCAGAGATAAAGTGATGTTGGAAAGGGTGCTTTAGTCAAGCATATTGAATTTTTACAACATTGTGACAGGGCAAGACAATGAAAAGGTGCCTACATCTTGCATTCTTGCTGAGACCATTTCAGATTTAACCAGAATCTGATCTCCTTGATGGAGATTCCCATGGAAAATTATCCTACTCTATTCTAGGATCCAAGGTCAGCATGTCCTAGCTAACTTATCTTACCCTGTTTGTGTGCACCCCCCTCCAGCTAACTGTTTATCATAGCTTCTTTTAAACCGTTGCTTCTTCGAAGGCCCCCTACATCTGCTGAGGTAGAAGCCAGGATGTGATTTTTGCTTTCAAAATCCTTGTGCTCTTTACACTTGGAGTCACACCTAGGTCCCCAAATACCTGGGTATGGTCCCAGCCATCTGGAATAAAGAGTTTTCAGGTGGCTATAAACTGTGCCTGAGTGATCATCTCTAGTGGGCTACCCATAACAGTATAACACAGAGAAATTGAAAGAGTTTAGTTAATATTAGCAATCGGATTTTTTTCTGTAATATTCCTGTATGTTATTGAGGTGTATCATATGTTTTTAAAAGTTAAAGGAAAAACATTTCATTTGGGCTCATGTTTTCTAAAGTTTAAGGTCGTGATTAGTTGACACCATAGACTTTTCTACTTGTGGTAAGTCAGTATTTAGTGAAAGCACGTGGCTAAGGAAATCAATCTTTGTCATAGTGGCTATGAAGCAAATATAGAGAAAGGGCTAGAGTCTCTTCAGGGGTCTGCTTCCTATAATGTAACTTCTTTCTGACACTAATCAATATATCTACCTCTTGGTGGATACTGAATCAGAGTATAAAACATAGTTGTTAAAGAGAACAAAATTCATTTGTGACAAAGAAAGAAATAACAAGAAATCTCTTCCAAATTGTTGAGTTCCCCAAATCAGGGCAGCTTATTTGGGTCATGAGCATATATTCAAGATAAGACAGCTCTTGCAAAAGACGAAAAGAACCTGCACAAAGATTCTGATAACTTGCTCTTACACAAACGAAGCTTTAATGTTTTCCTGGGTGGAGATTTTAGCATCAAAACTCAATAAAGTTCTTCTGTCAGTCAGTTACATGTTCCTTGTGGTATCTTATGGAACTGTTTTTTTCTGAAAAACAATTTTAAAGAGATTTTATTTAATTTGAAACCAAAATAAAAACAAAACACTGTATTATCTTGAAACTCAGAGTACTAAATAAGAAACAGTCTATATCCTGCCTTTATGGATTTCAGCTGAATGGGAGGTACAGTCCTTATTCTTTCTCGGACTGTTTTTCTGCTAGTACATCCACCAGGCCCCAACTCTTAAAGCCTTTACCATCTTCCTACAGTGCCACTAGCTGAAAACCAAGCCATCATCATATACATTTTTGGAAGACATGTAAGAATGAATTCACAAGATCTTGTTTTCCAACTTTTATAGGCTTTGAATTTATAATTTACAAGTATTTAAAATTTCATCATTTGTCATAAATCTAAGTTGTAATTATTTTTCTTATTCTATTATTGCTTACAGAAAGTAAAACACTGTTTTTTTTTTTCTATAAGGGTTTCCTCCTCCTGCCATCAAAATAAGGACATCAACTTATTTATCTTCTATTGCCATTATTTTCTGCACTTACTTAAACTTTTATTTTTGGTGAAATAATTTCATGTGAAAAATAGACTACCTTGAAATGTCAATGAAAGTGTACCATTTTTGATAATCACTTGGCAAATATAAAGTGCATTAGATAACCCACTGTCTTGAAAATTATGCATATTTGATAAAACCTGGAATATGTGTTAAATTTTGAAATTAAGCAATTCTCTTTACATAAATGAATTGAGCCTTTCTGTTACATTTCTTCAAAATGGATGGAAAATGTAAATGTCCCTATTATACTAAGCATTGTTAAAAGCTACCATTTACTTGTAGGTTCTGTTTCTGGAACAATATATTTCTCTTTTTCTCGTTTTATCCCAGTAATGGGATTACCAGTGCATGACATCATACACCACACCTGCTCAAATCATTACTTTTCAACATCCCTTTCCATGGTTGGCATTTTCTTTTAAACATAGAAAAACACTAAAATTTGGAGGATAATTATTTTTGACTTAGCAATCAGAAAATTTATATTGCTAAGTAGCTGGTTTTCATATTTGTGTATTTCACTACATTTATATAGTGGTAACAATAAAATCATTCTTTGTAGATGAACAAGTTTGTGAAATATAATTTACTTAATATGTACTATTGTGATGGTTGGTTTTAATTCTCAACTTAAGACAATGTAGACTCCTATGAGAACAGAGTCTCAGTGAGGCACTGTCTAGACAAAATTGGTCTGAGGGAATTCCAGTGGGAGATTTTAAGTTAATAGAGGTGGGAAGACCTGCCTACCATGAGTGGCAACATTCCCTGGGCAGAGGATTTTGAACTGTATAAGCTGAGCAGAGGAATGCAGGCATTCATTCTTTCTCTGTTCTTCACTGTGGATGTTATGATTACCTGTTTCAAGTTTCTGCCACCTTGACTTCCCTGTAATCATGAACTGTAATCCCGATTTGTGAGCAAAATAAACCTTTTTCCCCTGTTTTTTTCAGAATATTTTATCACAGCAGCAAAAACAAATGAAATGTTATTTTTCAGATAGATCTTTTTCAATAGAATTACAGTTGCACATGTCACATGGGTATCTTCTTGCAATAACAAACTAATAATGTTTTACTTGGCGTATAATGATGGTATTTCACATTCTTCTTTGAATTTATTGGCAGAACAACTAGATATTGAGGTTGTTGACTGGTATTTCTCAAAAGTCTTTTTTTAAATGGATGCAGTAATCTTTTCTTATTTCATATTTTTCATCATGTTACGTATTCATTGAGGCATTTATAGCAACTATTTTGAGCAATAGAACAATAGTTGCCCACTAAAATAAAAATGAGAAATGTAGAAATAGATCAGTCTTCTAATAACCAAAAAAGCTGCTACATCTAAGAGGCATCCTTACACTGGGACTGTTTTCTTGAGAAAGATAAACCATCTCTTTTAATTCAGTTAATCATGATTGATAAATTTGAAAAAATATCAAAATTTGAAGAAATATTGACAAAATCATTCTCTAAGTTCAGATGATTTCTGAATCTAATGAATGAAGAGAAGAAAATATCTTGGTATTCTACTGTGGGAGATTGCTAATTCTTATGTTATAATCTGATGTCTCAATACTTATGAGCAAAACTATTGTACTTGTAATGGTAAAAAATAAAAGGAGGAGTTGGAGATATGGCTCAGTGGTTAAGAGTATTTGTTCTTACAGAGGACTCAGGTTCCATACTCAGCACCAATATGATGGCTCAGAACCATCTGTAACTCCAGTTCCAAGGGATGAAATGCATTCTTCTGACCTCTTCATGCACCTGCTATTCACTTGTATGAATACACTCATGGAAGAAAATCACTCTTACATACACAATTAAGTTTAAAATATCTAAAAAGCAAAAAATAAATTTAAAAGATATTTACATTTCAGTTAGCTATGACTAAAATTGTTTCATAGCTAGAATTTCCCCAATCATTATAAACACATAAAAGTAATACAGTTTGACAACCCATGGTTTTATTAAAGTGATTCAGGTATTTAGCTACTTTTTGTGAACTCCAAGTAGATACAGTGAATGACATAAGTATATATAACCCTGAAAATGTGTGGAAATTTTGCATCATAATAATAAGCCTCTATTTAAGAGACAGCTTCATGATATAAAAGTAATTACTTTCTAGAAGAGGTTTCATACCCATTAATATGATGCCATTCTCTTAATGACACTTAACTTGATTAAATGTGATCAATGATTCTCAATGGAAGTGATAGATCAGGTGTACAACTGATATGGGGCCACCAGTGAGTGACTGCTTTACATCAGATTGTAGCACATAATTTTTGCCATTATTTGTTGTTGTGGAATATTACTTTAACTATGTAAAGATGTGATACTTTTGTTTATGTTGCAGAATATTACTTTAACTATGTAAAGGTGTATTGAATTTGTTAATGTTGCATTTGTTTAAATAGGCAAAGATGTGTTACATTTGTTTATGGGGCATTTGTTTAATTATGTAAAGATGTGTTGCATTTGTTTTACCTTGCCTGTCTAAGATACCTGATTGGTTTAATAAAAAGCTGAACAGCCAATAGCTAGGCAGGGAAGGGACAGGCAGGAATGGCCAGCAAAGAGTATAAGTAGGAGGAGGAATCTAGGCTTGAGAGAGGAAGGAGAAAAAGGGAGAAAGAGAAGGAGATGATGCCCAGGGTCAGCCAGGCAGGCAGCCACCAGCCAGCCAGACCCAGAGGAAGCAGTGAAAGTAGGACATACAGAATGAAAGAAAGGAAAAAGTCCTGAAGGCAAACTGTAGATGAAGAGAAACAGGTTAAATTAAGTTATAAGAGCTAGTGGACAAGCATAAGATAAGACAGAGCATTCATAACTAATATTAAGTTTCCTTGTCATGATTTGGGAGTTGGTTGTCAGCACAAAAGAAAGCCTGCTATAATTTGGCCTTAATTTACCTTGTCAAAATCACTTTTATATGTGTCAACCTTTTAATTGGACGGGAATATTTTCTCCTGCCTATTGGACTTTTGTGGAAAAAATGAATTGATTCATGTTGAACAAAATGCAAAGCATTCTTATGTATTAACAATACACATGGAGAAAGACGTGCCATGATGTGTTCAACTTTAAATCCATTACTCATTTGGGAGGCAAATGCAGACAGATGTCTGTGAGTTCAAGGCCAGCCTGGTTGTATACAATGAGTTCCAGGCCAGTCAAATCACTGAGACTCAGTTTCAAAAAGAAAAAAAAAAGAGAGAGAGAAAAGAACAGCATGTATGAAGAATATTTATGTCCATATGTTTCTGCTACTCTCAGTTTGTATAATGCCATGTTCCTATGGCCAATAAAATGCAGAGATTTGTAGTTGGATAAAGTCCCGTTGTGTATATGTACCACATTTTCGTATCCATTCATCTTTTCATGAACATCTAGGCTGATTCCATTTCCCAGCTATTGTGAATAGAGCAGCAAAGAAATCACAATTTCAGGTAAATGGATGTAATTGTAAAAATTTATACTGAGTAAGGTAACCCAGGCCCAGAAAGACAAATATCATACGGCTTCTTTCATCTCTGGATCCTAGCTTCAAAACTTGAGTTTTATGTGTTTATCTTGATGTACCTGTCAAAGCTAGAAAACTATAAATGGTCATTCAGGAGGATATCTTAATTTATGAGGAGCTTTTGAAATGTAGCAATATGAAAGTTGAAAGGAAGAACACATATTTAAGCAGGAATGCAGGTTGAAGGACTGGGAAATGAAGTGTTGGGAAAGGATGGCTGATCACAGTGACTAATTCATAAAAAAAGCCACATAGAAGCCCACTATATTGTAAAGTAATTTTAAAAATTAAGTTAAAAAGCATAGAATTGGCCGGGCAGTGGTGGCTAGCACCTTTAATCCCAGCACTCGGGAGGCAGAGGCAGGCAGATCCAGTGAGTTCGAGGCCAGCCTGGGCTACCGAGTGAGTTCCAGGAAAGGCGCCAATACTACACAGAGCAACCCTTTCTCGAAAAACAAAACAAACAAACAAACAAATAAAAAAGCATAGAAGTGGTAAGTACGTCTGCTCCTAGAAGCCATTGTTATTATATAAAAATCCTAGTGCCAATTATGGACTACATAATTATGAGTTGTCAACAAGGTCTCAGAGCCCTCATGCAAAAATTATAGGCTGTTGCTATTCCTCTTTGTTGCCTACTAAAACTAGAGGATATTTCCTTAAGCTGAAGACAGTACTTATGTAGACCTCAAGATATAGAGAAAGCAGACTGAAACTGAACAGAATGCTTCCTCCTTGCCAGTCAGCTTGAATGATGCTGGAAGGTGCTATGCAGGCTTTTAGAGGAGAAAAGGCAACAGTGGTCTTACCCAAATGTGAATACTGTTAACTACAGTACCAATCTACCAGGCAAGCACAGGTGCAATAGTAGCACAAAGGTTATGAGGGTATACAACTAACTACTCCTGGATTGGTTTTGTAGCCTATCCATAAGAGGGAATACATGCCTGATACTGTAGAGTCAGTCTAAAACCAATGTTTGGGGAGTTCATAGACCCTAGGAGAGACCTTACTATTATTGTTTAGCTAAATTAACATGACACCAAACTGAAGTCTAAATATTTATGTTTATATCCATTGACAAATACTATTTTTATCTCTAATCAGAAAAGATCATTTTTGACTGAATGACAGTGAATACAGAGACTCGTAGCAGTTCAGGGTCTTTATAATATATGGCAGTTTTGTGCTCAGCCCTTAAAGGGAATTTTAACCATCCCCTCTAAGAATCAGGGAACCCTGTGAAAGAAGCAGAAAGAATTAAGAGCCAGAGGATATGGTGAAGACATGTGAAATTCTATCTTCTAAGCATGAAACAACCACTGAAAATGTTATCTTAGTAGCTCTGGTTGCCTGTTTGACTGCACTGGGCATTCATATTATTTGACTTCTCAAGAGTAAATCAATAGTCACAGAGAGACTCATCGGGCCCTACTTATAGTTATTACCTTTAACAACAAAGAATAGGCCCACACAGACAAGAATGATTAGTTCCAAACTTTTGGACACAGAAAGTTCTGTTTAAAATCTGGTTCACAAAACAAAACAAAAAGGCATCACCGTGGAATAGGGACCTGTAGGTAGGAGATGGCAGAGGGGAAATAACAGATGTGATAGAGAAATAAGACAGGGTGTGAGGTGAGAGTAAACAGAATATACTATACACATGTATAAAATTGTCAAAGAACAAATTGAATCAATAAAAAATCTGAAAAGAAGAATAATTATCTTGTTAAAAATTTTAAAACAAACTGAGTAATCAAATTTTCTTTCTTATCCCTCTTAATAAAGTGACTGAGAAAGAAGTCCAAGGACAAACAGGATAACTTGATAATACCACAGAAGGATATGAAGAGTACTATTTATGGAGGAAGACATCTCATTTTGCATAAGACAAAATGAGTTAAATTATTAAAATATTTAAAACAGGATTAGATTAATCAATTTGCCTTTATGGCTATTCATTTATTTTGCAATTTCTGATATAAGCCCAGCTATGTTATATAATGGTGTTGAGTGATGCGATCATGTAAAAGTCAAGATCCTTTATTTGAGATGGAGAATCATAAGAAATACTCACTCATACATACATGTTCTTAAACTAACCTATGGAGTTTTGGCTATATCTAGGACTTTTTCATTAAATGAAATGTTCAGTGGTTTATTCTGCTATCCTTTTTACCTCTCTCCTCTCTCTTGTTCCCCTCCACTGAAAATATATTCTTAATAAATCACATATATTAAATTTTCACCTCAAATACTACTTATAGGAAACTTTATCTAAGACATGGATTATATTAAATGAATATTTTATGGATGAAACAAAGACAATTTTTAATGATTTAAATATGAATGGGATTAAGTAAGAGAAGACTAATCCATACATGTGAGAAGGGTACTGAATGATATTGAAGAATTAAACAAATTTTGTATTATTATGCATTAAAAAACACATTTAATATCTCACTTTGGTAAACTTAGAATTCATGCCACTTTTACACGTGATATCCCAACAGAAATAAATAATAAGAAAGAATGCTGAAATCTTTGATCCACTTGGACTTGAGTTTTGTGCAGAGAGATAGCTACATATCTATGTGGGGATAGTTGGGAGTAGCGGAGGGAACTGGGGTCATTTTATAAAGTAAATGAAAAAATGGTAGTAAATAAAATTAAAAAAAGAAAAAAGAGCCGGGTGGTGGTGGCGCACGCCTTTAATCCCAGCACTCGGGAGGCAGAGGCAGGCGGATCTCTGTGAGTTCGAGGCCAGCCTG